>CM053038.1:93039538-93567038 GCA_028564925.1 Lithobates sylvaticus
AGCCTTGCCGACGTTTAAATTTCCCGCCACGAGACAAACCGCGCATGCGCGGCCGAAAAAGACCGAACCGCGGCCGAAAAAGGCCGAAGCACGGCCAAAAAAGACCGAGCCGACTGTTCGGCTCCGCTCGGAGTCCCGCCTCCCTGCTGTTTCGGGAGCGAGCGCAGGGAGTAGGAGCTGAACAGCCGGCTTCGGTCTTTTTCGGCCGCGCTTCGGCTTTTTCCGGCCTTTTTCGGCCGCGCTTCGGCCTTTTTTGGCCGCGGTCGCCATTTTTCTGCGCTGCAACCGATTTTTGTCATTTTTTTGGGGGGTATCGGCGTATAACACGCACCCACGACTTTCCCCCGATTTTAAGGGGAAAAAGTGCGTGTTATACGCCGATAAATACGGTAATATTATTATGTGTTCTTTAAAAAGCATTAAATGCAACCAATGTAACAACTGGAATTTCCCTGGGGAAGGAAGGTCAGGAACCAATCAGGCTTGGCTGGAAAGCACAGGTGCTTGAGAGTAAGGCTGCCTTTGGTGCCGTCAAGAGATGCTAGTTTTCATCAAGACTTAACACAGGTCCCTTAGTGCATTCTGTCCTAATTCTATTAACATTGACTGCTTAAAGTGGAAGTAAACCCCCCTATCGTTTTCAGCCAAGGAAGCTGCCATCTTTGCCTCTGTTTAATCTTCAACTGCCACAGTGCTGCACATGTGATCCGTTATGACACCAGCCATTGGATGGTTTGACTGTTTGGTTGAGAGCACAGCCAATGTGCAGTTAGCATTCACGGCATGTCTTTTTTTTTAGACTGTTAAATCGATGGGTTTACTTCCGCTTTAAGCCCTGGTTCATACCAGTGCGGCTTTGAAATTGTGCTACTTCAGCAGGTCAGTGCGATGTGGACCTCCAATTTCATTGTGTCTTGCATCTTCATTTAACAGAAGTCAATGCAAGTTACAATTAAGTCGCAAAAAAAAGTAGTGCAGGAACCTTTTTCAAAGTTGCAACGATTTGAACGGTTCCATTGCCGGCAATGGGGTGCGAATTGTCATGCTGTATTTGATGCTCTTAAAATGGAAGAAAAGCCTAAAGCCGACCATAGATGATTTGAATCTAGGCCAGTTCAGCAGGGACTGGCCAAGATTCAAACTATCTATGGGCAGGCTGAATGTACTTATGTCGATCCCTCGATCGACTTGGGTACAGCCATCCTGTCGGATTTCCGGCATTGATTATTGACAGCAGATAATCACTGTATTCCTCCAGCAGGGGCGGCTCCTTGCATCCCCCATCCCCGCCAGGAGGACAGAATAGCTCTGCGAGAGGTATTCCCCCATCAACACTGACTGTATTGCTGGAGGAAATCAAGCACACCTTCTTTGGCCTCCCTAATAACTAATTTTAAAAATGTTCCCTTCTCTGCCTTCTACCTATCCTTCATACCATGTGAAAAAAGATTTGTGTACTTACCTCTTTTTAATCCCCTGTGTCAGTGAGTAGCTGCTGCAGGGGAGAGAAGGGAGCACCAACTGGGTCATAGGAGCTTATGGGTAATTTAGTGGCTCCCAGAATTCACAGCCGTTGTGTGCTCCCTTACACAGGGGAGCAGGAGCTGCAGGATCACTTGTCCGGATTGGGCTAAAAAAAAAAGGAAGTACACAGATCTCTTTTACGCAGGTTATGCATGATGGGTATGAGGAGGGTTTTACGAATAGTTAGTGTTAGACTTTTCTTCCACTTTAAGCACTTCAATACAGGGCACTTAAACACCTTCCTGCCCAGACCAATTTTGAGCTTTCAGCGCTGTCGCACTTTGAATGACAATTACGTGGTCATGCTACACTGTACCCAAATAAAATTTTTATCATTTTTTTTCCCACAAATAGAGCTTTCTTTTGGTGGTATTTGATCACCTCTACGGTTTTTATTTCTTGCTAAACAAATAAAAAAAGACCGAAAATTTTGAAAAAAAATATGTTTTTTTTTTTGTTTCAGTTTCAAAACTTTGTAAATAAGTAAGTTTTCTCCTTCACTGATGGGGCTTCACTGACTGGCACTGATGGGCACCGATGAGGTGGCACCAATGAAGTGGCACTGATGAGGTGGCATTGATGGGCACTGATATGTGGCACTGATAGGCAGCACTGATGGGCGACACGGATGGGCACTGATAGGTGGCACAAATTGGCACTGATAGCTGGCACAGTATGGTATGGATAGGCGGCATGGATGGGCATGGATAGGTGGCATTGATGGGCATGGATAGGCGGCACAGATGGGCATGGATAGGGGGCACGGATAGGCATGGATGGGCACTGATAGGTGGAATGGATGGGCACTGATAGGTGGCACAGATGGGCACTGATAGGTGGCATGGATGGGCACTGATAGGCGGCATTGTATTGTTTTGTACTGATGGATGCCAATCAGTGCCAAACAATAATGCATGCCAATCCGTGATGCCCATTGTGGGCACTGATTGGCATCCATTGTGGTCTAGGGTGGCATACCTGTTGCTGGGCATCCCTGGTGGTCTGGTGGCGTCCCTGGTGGTCCAGTGTGGGCATCCTCTTGGGGGCTGCGCTGATAATCGATCAGCACAGACCCCCCCTGTCAGAGGAGCAGCCGATCGGCTCGCGAGTGAGGAAAAGTCGATCAACTATTTACACTGTGATCAGCCGTGATTGGACATGGCTGATCACGTGGTAAAGAGTCTCCGTCGAGACTCTTTACCGAGATCATAGCTGTGGGGTGTCAGACTGACACACCGCAACAACGATCGCCGCGATGCGCGCCCCCGGGGGAAGTCATATGACGCCCAGTCAGGATTTTGAAACCACTTTGCAGCGGTCATTCGCCTATAGGGCAGGCGGCAAGTTGTTAACAATTACATTTTTCCCAAAGTCCTTTGAGCGAGATGAACTTTTGTACCAGGCGCTCCTTCGTACACATCCAAGAATTTGCAGGCAGTTTTTTTTGGCATACAGTAGATCTTGCTCAAAAGCATTGTAAATTATTTTTTGACACATTGACTATCTGGCTTCCATTTTGTCCTCAAGATCCTCTCTTTATCATTCCTTCTTTTCTCTCCTAGTCTCCCCTTCTCTGTATATTATATAATGGCATGTACTAAAGTTTATTTCTTGTTATGTGCTAAGAGCATTCTTTAATTCTTCACTTTACATTTTGTGTTTTTAGATTATGCCAATTCCAAGAAGTTTCCATTGGATGATGAGGAATCTTTTTACACATCTCTGAAATCAGATGAACGTTATGTGTCACAGCCAGAGTCCTCCTACTTCACTGGCATTCTGAAGAAAGGAGATGGTGGTAGAAGGTTAGATGCAGAGGAATTTGGAACCGGCTCCCGTTCTCCTCAAGACACACCTATGTTTGAGGGCCGTGGCTTGCTCAGTTCAGATTCAGGAATTGAAATGACACCCGCAGAATGTAAGGATGTGATCAAAACATTATCCGACCCTTCAGAGGGTGATAAATTAGAAGCTTGCAAGTACATCGACATCAGCAGGTCTCCAGATACAAAACCCCAGCATTCTCCTGAAGAGGTTTACGACAGAAAGCCGAGTCCAGTAGGTTATGACTTTGCTTTTAAGGACCATCAGCGTGAAGATATTTCATATTCACCATATATGGAGGAAGCTGATGATAATGTTGGCTTATATAGCCACACAGCAACCGTAAATACTAAGACCTCCCCTGTGAAAATCACACTTACTGGGACAGAATCATCTATAGAATGTGACTTTTTTGAAACTAGTTATCAGGGGGTATCAGAACTAGGCTTAAAACCAGGTGGTGACTCAGTTCCAACAGTAACAGTATCAGAACCAGAAGACGATAGCCCTGAGTCTTTGACACCACCGTCCTTTCATGGAGGTAAGTGACTATGCATAAGTATTGATTATTATAGAACTTCCTGGATTAAAATTCATATTGTACATTTTTGAGGTGTGTTATGGGTCTCCCCATGGAATCGTTTTCTGTACATAGCTTCCCGAAAACATCACAGTATAATGCCTCAATACTCCTTGTAAGAGCCCTCAACCCTGATGCAAGCAGTGGGCTGGCTCTTGGGATGAATTATGCAGATCTCAAAATACCTTAATGGGTGAATATCCGTCTGAAGGAGTGTGAGTTCCTAGGTAGGCTGCCTTTGCTTTTAGCCTGCCTTAGGTAATGCTCATATGTGATGTTGAACCTCCACGATTGAAAGAAAAGAAAACCAAGAAATGAAAGACACGGGCCAGGGACAGTCAGTCTGAGGAGGAAAGAGCTAGATGGTGCTTGATATCCATTAGCAAGGAAATTAGGTGAGCCCTAAGCCAACTTGCTGCATGTGGTGCAAAGCTCACAGTGTGCAGTGAAATTAGAGAAAACTATTTCAGTGCAGGTGTAGTAACGTTCCATCACCGCCATCTTGCTACACCCCGCACTCGTCCACAATAAGGATACAGTGAGAAGGCGGCACGTGGACATCTTGTTACACCCACCAGAGTCATGCATTTCACACTTACAGTATTTTTAATGCTGCATACACACGATCGGAATTCTCGTCGGAAAAAGCTCTGATGGTTTTCCCGTCGGCATTCCGATGGAATTTCGCTCAAACTGTCTTGCCTACACACGGTCACACCAAATTCCGGTCAATCACACCACGACATACAACACATTCAACGGCACTATAAAAGGGAAGTTTAATGCTTCCGAGCATGCGTCGAATTGTTTCCGAGCATGCGTCGGAATTTTGCGTGTCGGAATTGCATACACACGATCCGATAGAAAGGTTTTCCGTTGGAAAAATTAAGAACAGGCTCTCAATCCAAAGTCCGTCGGAATGCTGACAGAATGGGCATACACACGGTCGGAAAATCCGATGAAAAGCTCCCATCGGACTGTTTCCATCGGAAATTCCAACCGCGTGTACGTGGCATAACAGTAAACTCAGCTTATATAGTGAAATACAGTATTTCAAAATCCGTCAGACTGTTTAGATGTTGAATTTTAAAAGCAGCGACAAGCCTGCTGATCTCACAGGTTTGCTAATCTGACAGAACACCGCTGCTTTGAAAAATCAATATCAAAACAGTCTGAGAGATTTGAAAATACAAAATTTCACTATATAAGCTGAGTTTACTGTTACAAAAAAAATTGTGAAATGCATGACTCCGGTCGGTGTAACAAGATGTCTGCTTGCCGCCTTCTCACTGTATCCTTACTGTGGACGAGTGCGGGGTGTAGCAAGATGGCGGCGACGGAACGTCACTTCCGTTACAAAATCTGATGGGTCGCCATATCTGAGGAAACACAGGAGAGGAGGCTGTACAACTGTGTAAGCTTGCAGGTAAGGCTGAATTTAGTTTTGAGAGTGCTGATGTGTTAATAAAGTTCTGCTATTTTATGGACTTGTCTTACTAAAAGCCAGTAAACCCAAATATCACACATGGTTAAGCATTGCAGTGAATTTCTGTTTGAGTTTTTAAACTTCTGATGATGCTGCAGATTGCTGCAATGTCATGAAAATATAGTATAGTAACTAGGATAAGCCCTTAGTCAAATACTGTCCATGGTCCTGAAACATTGTCACTGTTTCTGTAATGATATAGAACAGATGCTTCTATTTTTTTATCTGCCTCCCTCCTATAAGATACCAGCCTAGAACATTAGACCTCCTGGGGTCCCGGTGGTGCAGTGGAAGTTTCAGAGGGGTCCACCATTTTATAAGTATATCCATCCTTTGAGTGCTGAAGGTCACACAGACTGGAGTTAATATAAGAGGCTACATACTTTCCAGCCCCCTTCCTATTGATATCTGTATGCCTGGCTGTGTATTGAGCTGGAACCTCTTAGGTGGGGAGACCATGTTGGCTTTTTTACATTTCCATAGAGTAAGCCAACTCCAGCAGCTCTCTCCGCAGCCCTCTCTTGCTCCTGCATTGTCCATGTACAGCAGGGGTAGGTAACCTGGGGCCATCCAGCTGTTGCAGAATTACCCATCATGCCTCTGGGAGTAATTGTAACTGTCAGCCTTGCAATGCCTCATGGGAAATGTAGTTCCACAACAGCTGGAGGGCCCCAGGTTGCCTACCTCTGATGTACAGGATGGGGGCAGGCAGGTGACCAGATTTTAGTGCATAAGGCTTCGTTCACATATGTGCAAATTGCGTTTTGAACCGCATCCGATGACATGTGAACCAAACCGGCCATGCATTTGAATATGTCTACAATTCTCTACTCTTCCCTCATGCCACTGAGACACTACTCCTGGGACTTTTAACTTCTAACTTTGCACCCCATACTGTTGTTTGATATAATAATTTCAGGTTCATTATCTACTCTCTCTCTCTCGACCAAATACTATAGGTCTCTCTCTTCTTAGCCTCTCAGCGGCATTCAGTTAACAAAAGTCACCATCTGGTGCCCCTTTATGTAAATCCTTCACAACAACATAGCCCCCACAAAATATCCTCACCCCCATCATAAACATATCTACCCCCTTCATAGACCACACATATTCTCCTAATTTTCACTTGTTAAATCCACATATGTTTCTTTCATAGACGGTTCGAATCAAGACTGGTTCAGCAGGAACCGGCCGAGATTCGAACCATTCATGGGAAGGCTGAATGTACCCTAGTTGATCGATCGATCAACTTGTTAATAACCAGCCTGTCTGATTTTACATGTGATTATTGCTAGTGGGGGGAGCTGATGGGGATGGTTTCCTTCACCCCCCCCCCCCCCCAATGGCTCTGCGGGAGGGATTTAGTGTTGATGGGGGAATCGAGTGATTTTCTTTCTTGCAACATGTGGTTGCAGGAAAGAAATCCCCTCCGTCTATGGCTGGCATAAGTACTTTGCTATATTGTTTCAGTAGCAGCAAAATGTGTACATAATCTGACAGTAAGGCTGGCCATAGATACCCCTTTTATTTTTTTGATCAGCCAGAGGGCTGGTTGGAAAAAAACAACAAATCTTCCCCACTGTGCTATTGTATTCTGACAGCAGGACTTCTCTGTGGTCAGAATATACCGATCAGCAGCTTCAGCCGATTGACTGCAGACACTGATTACCAAAGAATCATCCAATAGTCCCATTCGACAGAAGTTAATCATTAGATTGTCTTCTGTTTAGCAGGAATGGCCATATGTAGATTGAAGTTTCAATCATCTTTGGGCAGCTTAACCACTTCAGCCCCGGACCATTTGGCAGCCAAAGGACCAGAGGTCTTTTTTCAATTTCGCACTGCACTACTTTAACTGGTAATTGCGCGGTCATGCAATTTTGTAACCAAACGAAATTTGCGTCCTTTTCTTCCCACAAATAGAGCTTTCTTTTGATGGTATTTGATTGCCTCTGTGATTTTTATTTTTTGAGATATAAACGGAAAAAGAGCGAAAATTTTGAAAAAAAAAAAAAGATTTTCTACTTTTTGTTATAAAAAAAATCTAATAAACTCAATTTTAGTCAAACATTTGGGCCAAAATGTATTCAGCCACATGTCTTTAGTAAAAAAAAATGCCAATAAGCGTATATTTATTGGTTTGCGCAAAAGTTATAGCGTCTACAAACTAGAGTACATTTTCTGGAATTTACACCGCTTTTAATTTATGACTGCCTATTTCATTTCTTGAGGTGCTAAAATGGCAGAGAAGTACAAAACCCCCCCAAATGACCCCATTTTGGAAAGTAGACACCCCAAGCTATTTGCTGAGAGGCATGTTGAGCCCATTGAATATTTTTTTTTTTAGTCCCAAGTGATTGAATAAAGACAAAAATAAAAAAGATTTTTTTTTTTTTTCAAAAAGTTGTCACTAAATGATATATTGCTCACACATGCCATAGTTATATGTGGAATTGCACCCCAAAATACATTTTGCTGCTTCTCCTGAGTATGGGGATACCACATGTGTGGGACTTTTTGGGAGCCTAGCCGCGTACGGGGCCCCGAAACCCAAGCACCGCCTTCAGGATTTCTAAGGGTGCAAATTTTTGATTTCACTCCTCACTACCTATCACCGTTTCGAAGGCCATAAAATGCCAAAATAGCACAAAACCCCCCCAAATGACCCCATTTTGGAAAGTAGACACCCCAAGCTATTTGTTGAGAGGCATGGTGAGTATTTTACAGCTCTCATTTGTTTTTGAAAATGAAGAAAGTAAAGAAAAAAAAAATTTTTTTTTCTTTTTTCAATTTTCAAAACTTTGTGACAAAAAGCGACATCTGCAAAATACTCACAATACCTCTCAGCAAATAGCTTGGGGTGTCTACTTTCCAAAATGGGGTCATTTTGGGGGGGTTTTATGCCATCTGGGCATTCCATGGCCTCCGAAACTGTGATTGGCAGTGAGAAGTGAAATAAAAAAATTACACCCTTAGAAAGCCTGAAGGCGGTGATTGGTTTTTGGGGTTCCGTACGCAGCTAGGCTCCCAAAAAGTCCCACACATGTGGTATCCCCGTACTCAGGAGAAGCAACAGAATGTATTTTGGGGTGTATTTCCACATATGCCCATGACATGTTTGAGCAATATATCATTTAGTGACAACTTTTTGTAAAAAAAATATATATATTTTTTTTTTTTCATTATTCAATCTCTTGGGACAAAAAAAAAAAATATTTAATGGGCTCAACATTGCTCTCATCAAATAGCTTGGGGTGTCTACTTTCCAAAATGGGGTCATTTGGGGGGGGTTTGAACTGTCCTGGCATTTTATGCACAACATTTAGAAGCCTATGTCACACGTCACCCACTCTTCTAACCACTTGTAGACAAAGCCCTTTCTGACACTTTTTGTTTACATGAAAACATATTTTTTTTTTGCAAGAAAATTACGTTGAACCCCCAAACACTATATATATTGTTAAAGCAAAGGCCCTACAGATTAAAATGGTGGGTGTTGCATTTTTTTTTTCCACACAGTATTTGCGCAGCGATTTTTCAAACGCATTTTTTGTGGAAAAAATACACTTTTTTTTATTTTAATGCACTAAAACACACTATATTGCTCAAATTTTTGATGAAATAAAAAATATGATCTTAGGCCGAGTACATGGATACCAAACACGACATGCTTTAAAATTGCGCACAAACACGCAGTGGCGACAAACTACATACATTTTTAAAAGCCTTTAAAAGCCTTTACATGATACCACATTAGATTCACGGAGGAGGTCTACTGCTAAAATTACTGCCCTCGATCTGACCTTCGCGGTGATACCTCACATGCATGGTGCAATTGCTGTTTACATATGACGCCAGACCAACGCTTGTGTACGCCTTTGCGCAAGAGAAGGGGGGGCAGGGGTGCTTTTTTTTTTTTTTTTTTGTTTTTTTTTTTATTTATTTAGCTTTTTTATTTTATTTTTAAACTGTTCCTTCCATTTTTTTTCTTTGTTATGATTTTTATTGTTATCTCAGGGAATGTAAATATCCCCTATGATAGCAATAGGCAGTGACAGGTACTCTTTTTTTGAAAAAATTGGGGTCTATTAGACCCTAGATCTTTCCTCTGCCCTCAAAGCATCTGACCACACCAAGATTGGTGTGATAAAATGCTTTCCCAATTTCCCAATGGCGCGGTTTATATCCGGGAGGGGGGACATTCCCTCCCACTGCTTGTAAAAAGCAGTCTAGAGGCTAATTACCCGCTAGAATTGCTTTTACATGAAAGCCGATCACTGGCTGAAAAGAATGATACCAAGATGATACCTAAACCTGCAGGCATCATTCTGGTATAACCATTCAAAGTCCAGCAACATACTGGACATATATTGTAATCTTTTTTTTTTCATGCAGCCTCTTGGCTGAACGAAAAAAAGAGATTGATTGGTGGGTATGCCCACCATTAGAATACCTCCCTTCATCCACCCACTTCTAATGATGGGCATACATGCACCATTTATATATGCCGATGCATGGGGGCATCCTCCCGCAAAAGTTATGCCGTGTACACACGGTCGGAATTTCGACCGTATGTACGTGGCATTAGGAGCCAATCGCTCCTCCCCCCCCTGCTGCCCCCATGCTTCGGCATATATGCTCTTTTTTTTAACTGTGGTGGTGAAATCACCTCCTACAGCGTTGGAGTCGCGGCTTTATGTATCGTGGGAGCAAACGCTGTTGCTGTCAAGATAAATAAATCCGCGTTGCAACTGAATGGCGCACCTGAAAACAAAAAAATGCTCAACACTAAAACACAGTAAACAAAATTACATACCTGAAAAGCAAGCATGATAAAACATGATAAAACATAATAAAACATTGCAGAATAGAATGGAGTAAAAAAAAGAGCAACAATAGAGAGAGAATAGAGTGAGAGAGAGAACAATAAAACGACAACTATTTTATTTTTTTTTATTTTTTTGAGATTCACAGGTAAAAAAGCTCCTGACTGAAGCGACTGAATCAAAACGCTACCACAAAAAAACTGTTAGCGATCGCAGGGATCAGGACTGACTCTGCGAACGCTGCAGTTATGTGTGCTTAGTGTTTTGTAAGTGACAGTGATCGATCGATACTGCACTTGGGTGGGCTGGGCTGGGCGGAGGGGGAAAACGCAGGTGCTAGCAGGTATCTGGGCTGATCCCGCTAACAATGCGGTTTTTTTTGGAACCCTAAACTGCTGGGACGCTAGTATAGATCTGATCAGATCAGATATCGATCTGTTCAGATACTGTGCCACTAAGGGAGGTGTATGCTTTGCGCGTGGGTGTTTGCGGTACTGGCACTAACCTGGGGCGACGCAGACCTTATTTGACCCTAAAACCTAATTGATATCACCCGCCGGGCGATCAGGGGGTTAAACCGTTATTGGGTAATAAATGGCGGGTGCCCTGACAGTATAAAAAACAAGCTAACTAACCAGCGTCACCCGTAACAGTAATACAAAAAAAAAACTGGTTACCTAGCGACACTAATGCAGCGATCAGAAAAACGATCGCTTAGTGACACTGGCAAAAGGGGGTGAAAGGGTTAACTAGGGGCAATCAGGGGGTTAAACCTTTATTAGGTAATATATGGGGGTACCTGACGCTATATAAAAACCTGACGGGGAACCTAAATAACGAAATAACTAACTGGCTAACCAGCGTCACCAGTGACAGTTATACAGTGATCACTGGTGAAAGGGTTAACTCTAGGGGCAATCAGGGGGTTAAAACCTTTATTTAGGTTGTAATATGGGGGTACCTGACCTATAAACCTATTTATGAACCTATATAAACATGGCGGTTACCTAAAAAAAAAAAATGGTTACCTAGCGACACTAATGCAGCGATCAGAAAAACGATCGCTTAGTGACACTGGCAAAAGGGGGTGAAAGGGTTAACTAGGGGCAATCAGGGGGTTAAAACCTTTATTAGGTAATATATGGGGGTACCTGACGCTATATAAAAACCTGACGGGGAACCTAAATAACAAAATAACTAACTGGCTAACCAGCGTCACCAGTGACAGTTATACAGTGATCACTGGTGAAAGGGTTAACTCTAGGGGCAATCAGGGGGTTAAAACCTTTATTTAGGTTGTAATATGGGGGTACCTGACCTATAAACCTATTTATGAACCTATATAAACATGGCGGTTACCTAAAAAAAAAAAATGGTTACCTAGCGACAGCAGTGACACTAATACAGCGATCAGAAAAACGATCGCTTAGTGACACTGGCAAAAGGGGGTGAAAGGGTTACCTGGGGGGCAATCAAGGGTTAAACCTTTATTAGGGGGGGGTAGGGGGCTACCTTGGACCTAAAACTAACTGCCCTGACAGTTATTACAGTCACACTGACACTAAATGCAGTGATCAGTAAATAAATGATCACTGCAATTAGTGACACTGTGACTGGGGGGGGAGGGGGTGATCTGGGGGGTGATCAGGGGGTGACAGGGGGGTGGAATATGTGCCTAACTGTACTGGTGTCAGTGTAGTGTTGTGCACTAACCTGTACATGTTCGCCGCTCGGCGTCTCCGGTCACATAGACCGGCGCACCGAGCGTGACATCACTTCCGCCTTCCTGTCTATACAATAGACAGGAAGGGGAAGTTTCTCATTGGCCAGGAGCGATCGCGAGGGGGTGGCCAGAAACCACTGGCCGTCCCCTCGTCCCGGATCGCTCCTGAAGCGATCCCGACCGTCCCCGCCGGCGGAGGGGGGTCCGATCGGACCCCCCAACCGCCGGAAGAATGTCACGTACAGGTACGTGATTCTGCCTGTACGTGCCATTCTGCCGACGTAAATATACAGGGGGCGGTCGGGAAGTGGTTAAAGCCGGCCATACATGGATCGAAATTCGGCAAATTCAGCAGGTAAAGGTCAAATTTCAATCCTTGTCTGGGCAGGCTGATTATACCCATGTCGAATCATCTATGGGCTGCCTAAGAGACAAACCAAACAATAGTAGATCTGAAAAAAGAGTGGCGATTGATTCAAACATGATTTAAGGTCAGCAGGGATTAACCTTTGGATAAAAGTTAGTCTTCATTCAATTCAAAAAGAGAGGACTCAACCCTAACACACATTAATCAGAAATTGATGCCTGCACCATAGATATCTCTATTGTATATTAAAGTGTTACTAAACCCACAACAGTAAAACCTGTCTGTATGTGCAAAATAGCATTCTTGTTATACTCACTGTGGAACTTAAGGGGTTACTCCTCTGTATTGTGTAAAAAGGCTCTTTGATCCTGTATGGACAGAGCCTCCCCCTCCAGCAGGTTCTCTCTTGGCAAGGCCAGATAAGACACAGTGAGGGTAGTACTGCTGCACATGCTCAGTTTGGTTTCTATTGCTGGAGAGAACATTTCCTTGTTGATCAGAGCTAGCCAGGTCACATGATATTGACATCACACATGTGGGCATGTATACAGATCCTAAATGACAGCCCAGTCCCTCCCTCCTCCTCCAAGCCCAGTAACTAAGAAAGAACACAGTAGGTGGGATGTTACATCTTGATTGATGGATGACTTGCCTCCCATAACAGCATGAGGACACAGGCTTTAGTGGAAATCTCCTCCTACCTGAACACTCAGCACTCGGGCAAACCCTACAATTTATCATGGGACTGTGGTATACAGATCAGCCAAAATGGTATATAGAGGCAGTATTTTAATGCTAAAAATAAGATATATAAGCTGTGGGTACTGTGGAGGGGGCAGATGAACTATTTTCATATTACTGGGTTTATTAACACTTTAATACTTTGCCAAACCAAGTTGTTATCTAATAAGTTTGCATTATTTGAGTCATGTTTTTAATTATTTTGTCTTGTGCTTACTGTCATTAATGGAATCAGCTCCAAAAGAGATATAATACCCTTGTGCACAGCTATGCATCAATGCTGTCAAAAGCAAACATGCTCAAAATGATTACAATGACTAGTCAATTTTCAGTAACGCAATTACGGTAAAGCTAGCTTATCATATAACTGCCACAATCTAATAGAGTCATCTCATACATCATGAGTAGTCAGCTTCTCAGTAATTCGGCTATAAAACACCCACCAAGATCATAACATAAACATCATCCAAGAATATGAATAAATACTGCAAAACAGCCTAAGCTTGTTATCACATGTGTATCTTGAACATTAACAGTAATGCCAATGAGCCCATTGACACTATTACACTGTAGTACTGAGTGTGTTACCGTACATTGTAATAGATATGCGTGTTGGGTTATCACGTACCTGGTAGCAGAGCCTGATATGGTGAGGAAGGCCTCTCTTATACCTCTGACTCGGGGCCCCTGATAAAGTAGACAGAAGGGGGCCGGAGTACAGAGTGGCATGAGTGCCTGTAAGTCTTGCTAGCAATAGGGCAGATGTTCATGCTGGGCAGGAGAAGTCATCAGACGGCCCCAGTAAACAGGTAGAGTAGCAGAGTCAGGCAGGCGGGGTCATACACAGACAGGATGGGTCGGGTACAGAGCACAGGCAGGTGCGTGGTCAGGAAACAAGCCAGGTCAGAAACTGATCAGTAAAGCAGAAGCCAATGGATCAGACAGAAGCAGAGGTCAGGGGACAAGCCAAAGTCATTACAGGCGGAGTTCAGAGAGTGGTCAAACAAGCCAGTCAGCAACTGGAATCAGGATACAGAATCACAGAGACACAGGATACACAGGAGTCTGAAGACAAAGCAGGACTGATCCTGAGCACTGGCTGAGCTTAAATAGCCCGTTTGGCGCCAAGATCTTTCACAGGTGCACAGGAGCACCAGCGCGCATGAGAATGCACAAGGGCACGTGTGCAATCGCACGAGTATTCGCATGCGCATATGCATTAGCCCAATTCTTGCAGTAGAAGAAGTCCATCCAGAGGAGTCATCTTGTCTATTGGCAAGCCTTTTCCTCACATGTGTGATGCAGAGCCATTCATTCGGAATGGCAGCCCAATGAATGCACATGGCATAATGCACAATAACACAAATGCCTTTTTACTTTAGGATAGAGTAGTAAGGGTTTTGTGCTGTCAGTGTATCATTGGGGAAAATTCCATCACTTCCTGTCTCCGAGACACAACCAGAAGTAAGGGAGTCTCCCAAATTGAGGGGTTCTCCTCTGTTAGTTGTCCCCAGGACTGATGTCCCCATTGGAAGATTTCCCCTCACCTCTTGTTCTGGATTTTGATTTGGACCTCTTGTTTTGGATTTCCACCTACTTTCTTTCTCAGGGACAATGGGGTTACAGACAGTAGCACACAAATTATAGAAGGTCTAACCCAGGGGTAGGCAACCTCGGCCCTCCAGCTGTGGTGAAGCTACAAGTCCCATGAGACATTGCAAGACCCTGACAATCACAGGCATTACTCCTAGAGGCATAATGGGATCTGTAGTTTCACCATAGCTGAAGGGCTGAGGTTGCCTACCCCTGGTCTAACCCTTCTATCCAAAACTAAAAAATAATAAAAACTGCCAGGAGACACACTTTGCAAAGCCTAGGAACATAGCGTGTACTATAGTCCCCAGCACTTGTGTACTGTCATGAAGGTTATTTCACAGTTACTCACAACTACATTTTTTTTTCTTTGGATTGAGTGAAAAGGGTTAGAACCACCTTTGAAGTTATAATTACTTACAATCCAAAAAGAATGCAAACAAATTTCCAAGAGTCCAAGGTTTTTAATGACTATAAAAACAAATATACAAGTAAAATATAATAATAATAATAATAATACCCTTTGACTTTTATATTCATTATTTTTGACTTCTATATTTAAATATTAACAACCTTTTATATTTATGGCCTTTGTATTTGTTTTGTTTTGTAGCCCTGATAAAGGGGAAGTGTATGGATGAATCAATTGTATCATTGAATAGGATGGGCTCTTGGATATTTGTTTGGCACTCTTATATTGGATTGTTTGTAGTAAACTCTGGGTCCTTTCCCTGCTCTGGATTTTCCTCACTTCCAACTGTTACTACTTAAAAGTAGGAAATCCGTTTTGAGTTCCTTTGCTTTTCCCTTTTTTTCTACACACTATGTTATGGCATTTGATACACAACTGACAGGAGCCCACACCATATGGCAAGATATTTCCCTGGATCTCTAATGATATTGGTGTGCCGCCTTGGTGTATCTGGAGGGCTTCTGGTTCTTGTGTCCCTAGGCCTGAGTGTTAAGCTGATTGGCTCCAGCCTTTCCTACCTGCACTTACCCTCCCGGTCTCATCAACTTTGATTGTGTACTGGCCATGTGTATACTTCTGCAGTACCTGCCGTATTGACTCAGGTCTGTCCCTTGAAGGGCCTTGTACCTTTGCTTTTGTCTGACATGACTTTCTTGTAAACTCTTTACAAATAAAGATTACTAAAAAAAAAGGGGGGGGATGCCATCATTGACATTGGTCACCAGAACGGGAATGGAAAAATAATCTCCCAACAAGGACACCTGTCCTGGTTATATAACCCCAATGAGGACTCAGGCAACAGAAAAACTTATCAGAGGTTCTTATCCATATGCACTTTAGGTCAAATCAGGTTGGTGAGTGAAATAAGGCAATGATACTGTAAATAGTGAATAAATTGTATCCCCCCACTTAATTATGCAAGTCTCTGAGGAGCTGCTTTCTCTGACGTCTCTGACTATACTTTTTGTTTTTGTTTGCATCCAGATGGATATACAGAACCATCTGGCTCAGAGAAACAGAGTAAATTCCACATATCTGAAGATGAACTTATCAGTGCCATGAAAGCAAAAGATGCAACAAAAAGCTTTTCCTATGACACAACTGAAGAACAGAAAGCTCCTAGTGTTTACTCTGAAAAAATTGATCATAAGAGCATGCCGGGGCTTCCAGCTGTCCCTTCTTCGGCAGATAATGAGGCTTCGAGCGTGGAATCTGGTGACTCTGAAATAGAGCTTGTTTCCGAAGATCAGCTGGCAGGAGAAGAGGCCATGCAATCTGCTTACATGACATTCAGCCACATAGGTGGTCCGCCACCCTCACCTGCCTCCCCATCCATACAATACAGTATACTGAGGGAGGAACGTGAAGCTGAACTTGACAGTGAGCTCATTATTGAGTCATGTGATGGATCTTCCGCTTCTGAAGAAAGCCCAAAGAGAGACCAAGACTCTCCTTTGATGAGACCAATGATGGACATTATCGAAGAAGAAAATGGTTCAAGAACTGAAAGCTTTGATGCCTCAGACTTCGACTCTTGCAGCTCTACAGAGAGGAAACTCAATATGGAGAATCTGGCAGAATCAGCTGCTTATATAAAGGGCTCTTATACTGCAGAAGGACGGGCAGATCTGCTAATGATCAAGAAAGATGAAACCTTACACCAGAGAAAAGGTATTGAAGCATCAGCCTGTCCAAGTAGAGCACCCGGAAGGCTGGTCACAGAGATGGCATCCTCAACAGCATTGCTAAGCAGGAAGAAAGGTAATTTACCTTTATATAATACATTTCTATGCAATTGTAAATTAAACAGTGGCAATATTGCATGTAGTAACCATTTAGAATCCAATCTAGTACAAGGTTAGAAAATTAACTGGCTGCTATATGCCACTAATCTCTTTTGATTTTAATGTATATAACGCATGACCATAGGTACATTTGATTTCTGTGGTCCAATGGTACACATAGGCATTGACAACAGTCACCATTTTTGGCTCTATTAGAAAATGCCTAGAAAGCAGATTCCATTTGTTTTTGTCTGAAGTTAGAAGCTGATTGGCTACCATGCACAACTGCACCAGATTTTGCACTCTCCAGTTTTAGTAAATCAACCTCATTGTGTGTATGTTGCTCCGCCTCCTCATGTGCGTGTCACTGCAAGTAAGTCATGAAAGCTGCAAGTCACATAACCCACTTGCTGCATTACCCTAGAGAGATGAATGACTTACATTTTTAAACCTTCCTACCTGCACCCTATATTTTCACCTGCATTAGATATACATTGATCAAGTAGTTATATGGTGTCATTTGTTGCCCTGTACACACAGCCTATTGTAGAGTAAGTCTTCACAATCCAGTGGCAGTAGTCTCTGTTTGTGTTCAAACATGCAGCATAGCATTACACAGGTTAACGCATGTCCTATGTCAGGGGCAGGGGTAGGCAACCTTCAAGAGACTGAGATCTACTTGAACAACACTGATGAAGTCAAAAGTTTACCGGCACAGTGCACCCCCCCCCCCCCCCACCAAAACAAAAAAAAACACAGCAAGACCTGTGCAGCTAAACACAGCTAAAACTGCATTTTTTCAATGAGTTTTATCTATATTGCTGAGACCCGACAATTCATTACAGCCGCGATCAGTTTTAAATGACTTTTTTCCTTTAGAAATTTAATTTTGCTGTGGTACTGTTCTAAACACGTGAAAACTGCGCAACTTTACAGGCATACTTTAGACACCCCCCAGGCACGATATTTAAAGGAATATTTAATTTTTATTGTTTCACTTTAAGCATTATTAAAATCACTGCTCCCCAAAAAACTTCCATTTTTAAAACTTTTTTAAAACTTTTTTTTGCATTGATACATGTCCCCTGGGGCAGGACCCGGGTCCCCAAACTATTTTTATGACAATAACTTACATATAAGCCTTTTAAAATTAGCACTTTTGATTTTTCATGTTCGTGTCCCATAGACTTTAACGGTGTTCGTCCAAGTTTTTTGTCTGTTCACAAGTTCTGGTGCAAACCGAACCCGGGAGGTGTTCGGCTCATTCTTATTTAGGAGTGCATTATGAATAGAATTCAGGGTTTCCCAGTGCATTATGCTCAGAATGCAGGGTTCAGGAGTGCATTATGCTCAAAATGCAGGGTTCAGGAGTGGGCTGCGCTCAGAATTCTTGGATCAGCAGTGTGTTCCGCTCAGAATGTAGGGTCCAGGACAGCGTTGCGCTCAGAATGCAGGGTTCAGGAGTGCATTGCGCTCAGAATTCAGGGATCAGGAGTGCGTTGCGCTCAGAATGCAGGGATCAGGAGTTCGTTGTGCTCAGAATGAAGGGTTCAGGAGTGCATTGCACTCAGAATGGAGGGATCAAGAGTACATTATGCTCATAATGCAGGGTTCAGGATTGCCTTACGCTCAGAATGCAGGGTTTAGGAATGGGTTCCGCTCAGAATGCAGGGTTCAAGAGCGCATTGCGCTCAAAATGCAGGGTTCAGGAGTGCGTTGCACTAAGAATGCAGGGATCAGGAGTGTGTCATGCTCAAAATGCAGGGATCAGGAGTGTGTTGTGCTCAGAATGAAGGGTTCAGGAGTGCATTGCGCTCAGAATGCAGGGTTCTGGAGTGTGCTGTCCTCAGAATGCAGGGATCAGGAGTATATTAGGCTTAGAATGCAGAGTTCGGGGGGGAGGGGGTGATGTGAAGGGTGCTACACGACATGCAATCCCTGGGTCTCTAAGCCTAATGCTTGTGCAGGTGAAAACCAGTAACTAGAGATGACACCGACACAAGCAGGCAGAGCAATTAACAGATTACTCTTTAATGACTTTAGCACTCCCACATTTATAATGCTACACAGAGGAAATGGCAAGGAGTGCATTAGATGCTGTGTGATCCAGAACAATAAGTTGCCTGTCCCTTTAGTGAATAGGGACAAGTTTGGTGAATGAATACATGAACATAGGGGAATTATTCAGCCATGACACTACAAACTGTGTACACAACATTACAAGGTAAGGTGAACAAACGACACAGAGAATATAACCATGGAAAAGGAGTACCCTCACCTTGCCAACATCCACATTGAATATAAACTAGAGAGAAAATAGAACCCTAGATTCTCTGAGAACATGGCGGACTTTGTAGGCACAACATGAGGCAATCTATTTAAAATATATATCAATCTTTATTCCAAAAATTGGTAAAAAAAATTGGTAAACATAAAATCATTTCAGCACCCTCTACAGTCAATAGGTCAACCATACCCAATCCCAAGCATGGAGATAATGATTCAGCCAAACAGCTTGTATAATGGATGAGAGTTCATCAATGGAAAGTACAGTATATATGTATGTCAGCATGGATAGCACAGATCAACTTCACTGTTCCTCCATACTTTATTGTCAATGCGTTTCGCAAGATTTGCTTGCTTCTTCAGGACTGATTGGGTGGGTGCTGATTCACCTTAAATGTGGAGACATGGGCGAGTAGTAATCATGGGCACGGACACAGGGGCCACCTTAGCATATTAGCTAAGCACCCCATCAGCGGTGTCTCCTGCATACTGACTCTTGGCCCAAGCCTACACATCAGCTTGCATTAAGGTGGGCCTCAAAATGAATGTTCCATTGGTAACGCTGGCAGGTCTGTAGAAATATAACCCCTAGTTACAATGCCTGTAAATGCTGATAATAGATTTTTCTAGTAAGCAATAGCAGCCTCTCTGTTTTTCCTTAAATTGTTTTTCTTAATATATTAAAGTAGTATTAAAAGCTAAGCTATTTTACTGTATCACATTTACAGCATCAAGATATAAATGCCCCAGTACATTCACAACTACTCCTGTCCCCTAAACACGTACCTGCTGTCCTTGGCACCACCACTGGGTCCCTTGATGATGTGCACCATTCCCTCAAGCTTCCAGCTTGTAGGGGAGAGGTAAGGGAAGGGGATCGACAGGCTTCGCAGCTGTCTGTCAAAAGCTGGGAGGAGGAGGGAGCAGGGGCATGGCCCGCCAGGCATTGCTTGTTTCAGTGGATGCATACAGCCTCAGCTAGGTGCACAAGTATCTTCATAGCAGTCAGCTGGGTAACAGACACCTGCAAACAGAAGGGGAGCATCGGTTCAAAGACCAGCTTGGAATAGAAAAAAATTAAACATTTCCAAGGAAGCATACTATACACAATATGTACTGTATATACTCGAGTATAAGCCAAGTTTTTCAGCACAGTTTTTAGGCTGAAAACCCATCCATCGGCTTATACTCGAGTGAGGGTCTCAAGTGAGGGTGCAGCCTCACTGTGCCCATCTGCAGCTGTACCTTTGATTTTGATAACTAAAACAGCGGGTGTCTCCCACTGTATCCTGCAGGCTGTTCAGCGGCTGTCCATTGTAACAAAGCCCCGCCTCCTCCTTGTCTGTGATAGACGGAACACTGATTCAATGCTGGGAAACTGTATCAGTGTTCCGTCTATCACGAATGAGGAGGAGGCGGGGCTTTGTTACAATGGACGGCCGCCAAACAGACTGCATGACACAGCAGGAGACACCCACTGTTTTAGTTATCAAAGGTACAGCTGCAGATGGGCACAGTGAGGCAGCAGATGGGCACAATGAGGCAGCAGATGGGCACAGTGAGGCTGCAAATGGGCACAGTGAGGCTGCAAATGGGCACAGTGAGGCTGCAAATGGGCACAGTGAGGCTGCAAATGTTCACAGTGAGGCTGCAGATGGGCATTGTTTACCCAGTAGCTGCTGAATTCCACCCCCCCCCCCTAGGCTTATACTTGAGTCAATATGTTTTCCCATTTTTTTGTGGTAAAATTAGGTGCCTCGCCTTATATTCGTGTCGGCCTATACTTGAGTATATACAGTAAGTCCAGACTTCCATGAATGAAATAGGGTTTAGTATGGCTTTAACATTACATATACATTTACATTTAGACATGAATAAGGGTCCATGCAAAGGGCTTAAAAAAGGGCTGCTTCTACAGGAGTTTTGCATTTTGCCTGTAGAAGCAGCTTATTGTTATTCTGTGTCCATGCACATTAGGATGATTAGTGGCATATTTTTAACTCAGCGTTTTAGAGGTAGAAAAAAAAAAAAAAAAAAACCTTCTGGATTGCATTTTGAAGAGGAATTTCCTGGCAGAAAAAAAAAAAAAAAAACACTAAACGAGCCTAAACACGCCTGACTTTTTTTAAGCCCAGTGTGCTGGGACCCTCTTAAAACTGCTGTAGAACACAGTGCAACAGTCACACAGAAAACACAATTGTAATGCATGTAACTCTGGAAACAACAGGGATGGCCAATATTACAAGTATTAGAAATTAACATCCTCACAAAATACTGTATATACTCGAGTATAAGCCAAGTTTTTCAGCACATTTTTTTGTGCTGAAAGTGCCCCCCTCGGCTTATACTCGAGTCAAGCACTTTTCTGCAGCAAAAAATGACATTTTACGACCCGACTTTGCGGCCCTGTATCTCGGGGGCCACTTGGTGCTAGGAACCCCAAATTTGGCCTGCAAACCCAGTGGAACCAACACTACAACATATCCAAATATCTGTCGGTCAACTGTGTCCATCTGCAGCAATGTCATTTCGGGACCCTTTGGGTCAAATTTTGGCTGCAGCTAGGGGCATCTAGGAACCCTTAAATACCAAGTTTGAAGTTCAGGGGAAATATGGCTGCAAATGGGCACAGTGAGGCTACAAATGGGCATTGTTGACCCTCTTTTCCACTTACAGTAGCTGCGCATTTCTCACCCTAGGCTTATACTTGAGTCAATAAGTGTTCCCAGTTTTTTGTGGTAAAATTAGGTGCCGCGGCTTATATTCGGGTCAGCTTATACTCGAGTATATACGGTAAGCACCTTTTAAAATGGTACACAGCATATAACTTCACTAATGAAACAAAAGCTACAAGAAATCAATAAGATAACATCATTTAGGAAGCAAGGGGGGATACAATATCTAAAAATAATAATTATTAAATAATTATGCAATGTCCTCAAGTCAAAAAACGAAGAAAATTAAACAGTGCAGTACCTGTAAAAAAAGTTAATACTTACTTGTTCCACTGTCTGTGATTCTGCTCTTTACTGTCTACTGCTGCCAAAAAATATTCTGTATTTGACACTGCTGGTAGTGTCAGATTCCTGCTCAATCTCTCAGTGCTTTGAATTGTGGAATAGAGTGTCCCCCTTGCCAACCCCTTGACACCGCAGGACACAAGAGGTGACATAGAGGTTGTCCTGGAGGAACCATAGCGGCCATTGGGTACTATATTCCACACACCTGGAGATGTGGAATAGTATCAGCACACAGAGCTCTGCAAGAGAGCAAAGTTTCCTGCAAACTGGTCAGCAGACAGGTAGGTATTAATTTGCTTCTTCCAATGGCTTGTGCTCTTCTGAGTTTCCTTCCTGACAGGGTCACTTTAACAGTCATTTGGGTATATTGTTAGTTGCCTTTCTCACTTTACAGGTTCCCTTTAAGAAGTAATTGAAATATAAAAACTAGAAGGTGGTTGGATTCCCTGGTGCCTACCTACATCTGAAACATTTTTTTAGCAGGCTTATCCTCTAGGCCAGTGATTCTCAATCAGGGTTCCTTCAGACATTGCTAGCGGTTCCTTGAGCTGTGGCTAATTCACCATCAAAGGTGCATAGTTTCAGGACCGACAACACTTGCCAGAGCCAGCAGCACGATGTCAGCAATCTTTTTAGCTGTCTCTATGGGTAGCATTTTGACCACTACTGTAATGCCGCGTACACACGGTCGGAATTTCCGATGGAAACAGTCCGATGGGAGCTTTTCATCAGCTTTTCCGACCGTGTGTATGCCCATCGGTATTTTTCTGTCGGAATTTCCGAAGGACTTTGGATTGAGAACCTGTTCTAAATTTTTTGGACGGAAAACCTTTCTATCGGATTTTCCGATCGTGTGTATGCAATTCCGACACGCAAAATTCCAACGCATGCTCGGAAACAATTCGACGCATGCTTGGAATCATTAAACTTCCCTTTTATAGAGCCGTCGAACGTGTTGTATGCCGCGGTGTTATTGACCGTCGGAATTTGGTGTGACCGTGTGTAGGCAAGACAGTTTGAGCGAAATTCCGACGGGAAAACCATCAGAGCTTTTTCCAACGAGAATTCCGACCGTGTGTACGTGGCATAAGATGGGAATTTTTCCAGTTGATCACCAATGTTTGAGGCATTTTTCTTGCTGACCCCATGAATTGTTTTTAAGGGTTCTGTGAGACCTGAAAATGATATCAAGGGTTCCATTGGGGTAAGAAGGTTAAAAAATCTGATCTAGCCTATATAGGCCTACATAAACATAAAGGACATAAGGTATATGGGATATGTTATGTATGTGAATTCTGTTCAGATTCTGTTCCAGGACACCCTAACTTTTTTCTTGTTTGGATTCCAATCGTTTTATTTTATTTTTTCAAATAAACAATATAAATAGTATAAGGATAACAAAAGTGTCTCCGGTATTCATAACAGTAAAGCACATATGACAAAATATAAAACATAGGGAGGGTCAAATATCGAACATAGGAGACAGTGAGCATATGAACCAGTATTGGGACAAATAAAAAGAAAAAAGTAATGGGACGATCATCACATAATTGGCAAACATGACAAAATGATGGTGCGCCAATGTAGGCTCAGAAGAAGGCATAACAGCCACATTTGTGGACATAATGAGATTGTAATAAAGCAATGTAAAGGAAAAAAAAAGGGGGGGAGTGAAATGTGGGAAAGGGAAAGCCAAGTAGGCTTGTATCAAATACCTGAGAATACAACCATGTCAATAGCAGAGAAGAAGAAAGGAAAGCATGACTGAGAACTAGAAGAATGACGTAGTAGAAAGAAAGTAATAGGAAATAAAGAATGAAGGGATAAAGTAGAGAGGGTCATCCCAGAATTCATTAGTCTACAGACAAATACTGAATCCATGAATCCCACGCTCCTTCAAAATTTGAGGTATCGTTCTGGTGGGTACAGGTAAGCTTATCATTAACCATGATCCAATTTAGTTTGAGTTTGATATGATCAAGTGGTATCATAGGCTATTTTCCAATATTTCGCAATGGTGATTCTAGCTACCAAAATTATATATAAAATCAGCTTTGCAGATTTCTTTGGGACTTCAGGGGGTACTGCACTTTCTCCAGTTCCTTGATATCCTTCTTGAGAACTGGTGCCCAAAACTTCACTTAACTAAACTGCATATTCCAGATGAGGTCTTACTAATGATTTGAACAGGGGCAAAATGATATCTCTTTCTCTGGAGTCCATACCTCTCTTAATACAAGAAAGGACTTTGCTCACTTTGGAAACCGCAGCTTGGCATTGCATGTTATTATTGAGCTTATGATCTACCAAAACCCCCAGATCCTTCTCCACTACGGATCCCCCCAGTTGTACTCCCCCTAGCATGTAGGATGCATGCATATTCTTAGCCCCCAAGTGCATAACTTTACATTTATCAACATTAAACCTCATCTGCCACATAGTCACCCAATTAGACAGAGCATTGATGTCGGCTTGTAAATTGAAGACCTCCTGTAAGGACGTTATTCCACTGCATAGCTTGGTTGCGTACGACAGAACTACGTAGAGGCTAGTAGCCAATAGCTTTGGTCTCGTAATTTGATCTGAGCATGCGTGGCACTTTGTCCGTCGGAATTCTCTACAAACGATCGGAAAAAGTCCGATCAGATTTTTTTGGCAGAAAATTTTAGATCCTGCTCTCAAACTTTTTTCGTCGGAATTTCCGACGGAAAAAGTTCGATAGAGCCCACACACGATCAGATTTTCCTGACAACATAATCTGATCTGACTTTTCCCGTCAGATTTTCCGACCGTGTGTATGGGGCATTAGGAAGTTTTTCATCCAAAGAAAACACATAGGGACATGCAAGCATGAAATTAATTGGCGTGATATCATTGACCACATGTCAGTAAAGTAGAGGACAAAAAAACAACATATAACAGAAATAGTTAGGAAAGTTACAAAGCATAGTCAACCCAATGTTATTCTATTCACCCCGTTTTTTTTAAAATTATTCCTCTTCCATCTTCCACAGGTACCCATCAAGCCTAAAGGTTTAGTTGCATACCCAACACATACCCATAGCCAAAGCTGTCGACGGTCACCATTTTAGATTTCTAGCTAAATACTTTTCTTCTGTTTGTCTAGCTTTTTAAGGATGAGAAAACAGATGTTTTAATGAGTAGTAAAAGGCATGCAGTGTTTCTAAATTAAGTATTACATCCACTATCAGTGCAGTGTATGGATGAACTGCACTAGGCCTGGATACTCTTAATTGGCTAATAAATCTTTATGGCACAATTTTATGCTGACCCGTAGAATTAAAAGTGTATCCCGCTATTATTACTCTGAGTTCTCAGTCATTAATATCGTTTACTGCATTGCGTGTTTTTGTCATACATTGTTCACCTTTCAAAAGAAAGTGTTGTACACAATTGTCTAGATGTTTTTATTGGGGAATGTATGTACAGTAGTGATCAGGATAGTGGCTTGTTTTGTTTGCTTTAGTTTTCTTGCAATATTGTTTAAACTAATTTGTTTTGCTAAAAATGGCCTTTGTCCTTAAAGTGGTTCTAAAAAATGGAAATTTTTTTTTTTTTTACCTTAAAGGCATTCTCTGCAATAAGGTAAAAAATGTCCCATTACTTGTATCGCCCCTCACCCCTCTGTATACTTACCTGAGCCCGATCCAGTGCTGTGCCCGTCTGCAGCGGCTTTCTCCTCTTTCTCAGCTCACAGAGGCAGCAGTGAGAGCCATCGGCTCCTGCTGCTGATAATCAAATCCTGGGAGCAGAAAGCAGGGGGTGGGGCTGAGCTGCGCTGTGTGTCAATAGACACACACAGCCCAGCTCAGGAGCAAACCCATAGGAAGCAACTTCTTATGGTGGCGCACCAAGAGGAGGAGAGGAGTCAGGTGACCCGAGAAGAGGAGGTTCAGGGCCACTCTGTGCAATATCATTGCACAGAGCAGGTAAGTATAGCGTGTATATTATTTTAATAAAAATAAAAATAAAAAAAGCTTTACAGATGGTTTAACCACTTAAACGAGCCTGCCAGCAGTGCGCTCGCGACCCGGTCCTGAGCTCCATGACTGTGGCCGCGGGACCCGAACGCCGCTGGTGTCCCGCGATCGGGTCACAGAGCTGAAGAACGGGGAGAGGTATGTGTAAACAAACCTCTCCCCGTGCTTCCTAGTGAGACTGTCACTGATCGTCTGTTCCCTGTCATAGGGAAAGATGATCAGTGATGTCACACGCCAAGCCACACCCCCTACAGTAAAAAAACACACACAGGTCACACTTAACCCCTCCCCACCCCCTAGTGGTTAACCCCTTCACTGCCAGTGTCATTTACACAGGAATCGGTGCATTTAAATAGCACTGATTGCTGTATAAATGACAATGGTCCCAAAAATGTGTCAAAAATGTCCGATGTGTCCGCCATAATGTCGCAGTCACAATAATAATCGCTGATCGCCGCCATTACTAGTAAAAAAAAAAAATATTAATAAAAATGCTATAAAACTATCCCCTATTTTGTAAACACTATAACTTTTGCGCAAACCAATCAATAATCGCTAATTGCGATTTTTTTTTTTCACCAAAAATATGTAGAAGAATACGTATCGGCCTAAACTGAGGAAAAAAAATGTTTTTTTATATATTTTTTGGGGAAATATTGAATTTTTTTCAAATTGTCGCTCTATTTTTGTTTATAGGAGAAAAAATGGGGTTTGGTCAGCTAGTTTTGCAATGGTTGGGAGAGTTAGAGAGTGTGTGCCACATCCAATAGAAATGGAAGAACAATAAAGGGTTTTCCCCTAGGTTTGTGGACTTTCAATTGGCACTACCACACTTTCCCAAAAATACACAAATGAGTAATAGTAGCAAAATTTATTTGAAACAAGTTATATAAAAATTATTGAAAAAAGTAGAACATGTTTGACAAAATCACAATATTAAAATAAAATATGCATCAGTCAAATAATTAATCTAATACATGACATCAGACCAGACGCGTTTCGGAGTGAAAGATATCCTCCTTCTTTAGTGGTCGTGGTGTCGAATTTATAGTTTAGTTCTAAATGCAAAAAAATATAGTTTTAGCATGGTGAAATACATTATGGGAAAATTCTTAAGAGTTGGCAAGCGAGACATAAGTTTGAAAACATGTATTCCAAAGATACAATGGCAGCATAAAATAATATGCGGTAAACTTTTCAATATAAAACATCAAGATCAGAGATGAAGACAACTCACATGTATGCTGATGCGTTGATTGGACACATGTTCCACCATATTTAAAAACAATGAACAACACAGGCGCACCAAGGGATGTTAAGTTTGGATCGAATTTTTCATATAAAGATCCAAAATTTCTTTGAAGAAATATAGCCTAGATGCAAATGATCAATAGCCAAAACATAAAGCCGAAAGGTCACACAGGGCTCTTAATTGAGACTATGTAAGGGTGTTGAATGGCCGTAAGAGCAGAGCGATGGAAGATGTGAGACTGCTGAGGTCAACAAAAATAATCTCAAAAGTCCTCTGAAAAAGAGAGAAAGTTTTAATAAAATAGATATTATATTGTGGTTTCAGAAGAACCAGAATTGTATTTTGGAAATTTTTATAAAATGTAATTAAATCACGTCTATATAGTGTGTTACCTGTGTTAGCGCTTAAGGACGAAGCCTAAGTGAGGCTAACCTCGCAGATGTTTTTATATTATCTGCAAAGGAAAAAGTCCGAGAGATGTCTGATATTACACTTAGGTATGTATGACATGATAAATAGCAATATAGAATATTGGTGTCAGGTCAAATGAGCATACTTTGGGGATAATGTGTTTGGATATCACAATTATTTTTTAATATATTGCAGTTTTCCATTTGGCGAATATCCATCATAGTGGGGTTTAGGAATTTTTTGGGATAGAGATTCTATATCTGCATGTCGGTGCCAGAAACAGCAGCCAAAAAGTCATATAAGGTTAAGGTCCCAGGTAATTATTAAAATTGCAGCCCACATGTGTATGCATGATGCCAGACATCTATATATTGTAAGGGTGTATATAAGTATATATATATATATATAGCCAGCCATGGTCTATAGTCAGGACCAATATTAGACAAGCAAGCGAGAGATATAAGGATATAAGTATATAAAATAATAATACAATATCCAAGTCAATACGCACCTTGCAAGATGAAAGAGACAGGCCACACATTCAGCTACTGATCCGTCGGCATATTGGTTATTGCCAATCTGGGACAGTTAGGGCTGTGCAGGCTTATAAAGATACACACAATAGCACAAAAAAATAAAAACCGCAGGGGCGATCAAATACCACCAAAAGAAAGCTCTATTTGTGGGAAAAAAAGGACGCCAATTTTGTTTGGGAGCCACGTCGCACGACCGCGCAATTGTCAGTTAAAGCGACGCAGTGCCGAATCGCAAAAAGGGGCCTGGTCCTTTGGCTGCAATTTGGTCCGGGGCTTAAGTGGTTAATAAAAAAAAAATTAAAAAAAAAAATCTTTACAAATGGTTTAAAGTACAGGTTGTAGAGCTAATTAATAGTCAAGAATCGTTATCGCGATTTTTCCCCGTTGCGATCTTGACATAAGTGTTTCACGTTCTTGCTATGCAAAGAATTCTCTCTGTTCTTCTGAACCCGACAGCCATCAAAAGAAAGGAAGAAAAAAAATGGGCAGTCTGCCAAGAATCACAACATTCTTTAGCAGTGAAACTTAAATATAAACATTGTAACAATTTGTCAAAGGAATAAACTTTGTGTATAAATGAGGAAAATTGAACCACTTAAACACTAAGGCCCCTTTCACACTGGGGCGGGAGCCGCGGCGCGGTAAAGCAGCGCAATATTTAGCGCTGCTTTACCGTCGTTTTTGCCGCAGTATTCGGCCGCTAGCGATGCGGTTTTAACCCCAGCTAGCGGCCAAAAAAGGGTTAAAATCCCCCGCAAAGCACCGCCGTAGCGGCGCTTTGCGGCGGTATTGCTGCGGTATTACTGCGGTGTCCCATTAAAATCAATGGGTAGGAGCGGTATAGGAGCGGTGAATACACTGCTCCTATACCGCTCCAAAGATGCTGCTAGCAGGACTTTTTTGACCGTCCTGCTAGCGCACCGCTCCAGTGTGCTCCAGCCCGCCGGCTTTCACACTGGAATGAATGGGGCTGGATTTTTTCAGGCGGTGTACAGGCGCTATTTTTAGCGCTGTACCGCCTGAAAAACGCCCCAGTGTGAAAGGGGCCTAAATCTTTTTCTGACATTTGCTGGTTTCAAGTTAAAAATCATTTTTTTTTATAGAAAATTACTTAGAACCCCCAAACATTATAGGGATAACGTATGACATTCAACCCACAGTGAATCTTCGATGCAACCACTACCTGGAATTCTTCAGAATGATCTTTAGTGTTTAATCACTCTTTTTCAATTTTTATTAAATTTTGTATAACAATAAATCAATATTTTGTTAATTTTTTGATCTACTGTATTCGAGTCTTCCATTGTTATGATATCACTTCATCAAGCACTGCTATAGTCCCATTTCTCTCCCTTTCTTTGAATTATATATATTTTTTTAGTAGAGACCCTAGAGAATAAAATGGTGGTTGTTGCAATATTTTATGTCACACTGTATTTTTTTAATTTAATTTTTTTTTTAAATAACCAGTAAAGTTAGCCCAATTTTTTATTTTTTTTGTATAATGTGAAAGATTTATTTTTATTCTAAGCAAAATCATGATTCTCATTCTCAGAACCGTGCAGCTCTAACAGGTTGTAAGGCTGATAAGTGATAGGAAGGAAGTTTTTTTTCTTTACTGTAACTTAACTCAAGCAGTACAGTAAGGCCCCTTTCACACTGGGGCGGTTTTCAGGCGGTACAGCGCTAAAAATAGCGCCTGTATACCGCCTGAAAAAACCGGCCCCATACACTCCAGTGTGAAAGCCGGCGGGCTTTCACACTGGAGCGGTGCGCTAGCAGGACCGCAACAAAAGTCCTGCTAGCAGCATCTTTGGAGCGGTGAAGAAGCGGTGTATTTACCGCTCCTATACCGCTCCTTCCCATTGAAATCAATGGGAAACCGCGGGGACACCGCCCGCAAACCGCCGCTGCAGCGGCGCTTTGCGGAGGTTTTTAACCCTTTTGCGGCCGTTAGCGGGGGTTAAAACCACCCCGCTAGCGGCTGCATACCGCGGGTAAAACGATGGTAAAGCAGCGCTAAATATAGCGCTGCTTTACCGTCGCCGCCCCGCACCGCCCCAGTGTGAAGCCAGCCTAAGAGCTTATTGGCACAACTGAAATACCTGGCCCTGCCCCTTTTCCACAAGGCCCCACCCCTTGATTGTTTTTCATTTACTTAGGAAGTTTGCATTGCTTGGTTGCATTATTTGCCATGTGTTTGTTGGGTGCCATGTTGACCACAACACACTGATTTAAAGTTGTCCTAGTGCTACAAGCCCAACAGTTTATACATTCTTATTTTTTTCTTCTGAACAGTGCAAATGAAACAGTATCAGCTAAATAACTTTTACTTTACATAAAAGGGAATGTTGTATTTCTCCGGGGGGGGGCTGCTCCATTGGCATAGATTGTAGTCGTCTATCAGAGACTTCCAACTGAGCCATGTTACATGATGATAGATGAGTTCCAGTTCTAAGGTTGTTCAGCCTACCAACAGGTTCTTGTTTCTTGGCAGGGATCCCAAATTCCATTAGGTAGCTCTGATGATACAAGATTAACTTTAAAGTTCAGTTTCCATTAAAGTTCCTTATTCTGCTGTCCCTATGCTGGAGATTCTCAGGAGCCGCTTGCAATAATCTCTAAAGTAACTAAGCATTTGCGGCCACCTAGGATACAGCATTGCTGAGAAGGATGAGTATGAAGCCACGGCCAAAGGAGAGCCGTAACTATCCCATTTTAACCTAATTGCACACCCCCAGTGTGCAGCACTGTTGTTGAAAGCACAACAATGCTTTCAAATCCCCCCTCCTTCACTGCCCCCTTCTTGATAAGCAAAAAATCATAAAATCTATGGGAATGTTTGACCATTTTTTCCAGAAGAGCATTTGTGATTTCAAGCACTGATGTGGACGAGAATGCCTGGCTCGCAGCCTCCGCTCTAATTCATCCCAAAGGTGTTCTATCAGGTTGAGGTCAGGACTCTGTGCAGGCCAGTCAAGTTCCTCCACCCCAAACTCGCTCATCCATGTATTTATGGACCTTGCTTTGTGCACTCGTGCGCAGTCATGTTGGAACAGGAAGGGGCCATCCCCAAACTGTTCCCACAAAGTTGAACACCTTAAGAGTTCCCTTTACTGGAACTAAGGGTCTAATTCCAACCCCTGAAAAACAACCCCACACCATAATCCCCCTCCACCAAATGATTTGGACCAGTGCACAAAGCAAGGTCCATAAAGACATGGATGAGCGAGTTTGGGGTGAAGGAACTTGACTGGCCTGCACAGTCCTGACCTTGATCCGATAGAACACCTTTGGGATGAATTAGAGCGGAGACTGCAAGCCAAGCCTTCTCTTCCACATCAGTGCCTGACCTCACAAATTCATTTCTGGAAGAATGGTCGAACATTCCCAGAGACACACTCCTAAACCTTGTGGGCAGCCTTCCCAGAAGAGTTGAAGCTGTTATAGCTGCAAAGGGTGGGCCAACTAAATATTGAACCCTACAGACTAAGACTGGGATGCCATTAAAGGTCATGTGTGTGTAAAGGCAGGCGTCCCAATACTTTTGTCAAATTAGTGTATATGTGGGGTTATTTAAAGGGTCAAAGAGGGTCAAAGAGAGCTCCATCACTGTCTTTCCCCAGCTTCCTCAACAGCAGCATTCAGCTTATGTATATGTAACATTTTGTATATGTATTTAGGCGGGACTGATGACGTCATATGATGTTATGAAATGGGAGGAGCCATTTGCTCTCTGGTTCTGATTGGTGGATTTTCACTTAAATACTTGTGCACAACTGCATGCACTTATCACATGCCTGGCGAAGGTTGTCCTGTGGGACTCCAAAACCTTGTAGTACACTAATTGTGATGTGATCTTTCTTTAATATAAAAAAAAAATGTTTGGACGTAATTGAAGATCCTTGGTGTGCTGGCGAAGGTTTACATTATCTCACCACCTGTCAAACTCTGCTTTTCAAAGGATCAGCAATTTAGAAGCACATGTAAACGTAGCCTAGTAGGGACTGGTGACAATAAAACCTGCTCCATTCAGTGTCGCTCAATCCAGTATTAATTTTTGATGGTTTTAGGGCTTTAGGTTTAGCAACTATTCTGTCAGAGGTGGCATATGCAATACGCATTCAGCAGTTTTTGTCTACTGAAAAATTGTCTCTCAAGTTAAAGCAGAGCATCCTTCATGGAGATAAAATATTGATTGTTGTTTTTCTGTTTCAATATTTTATTGAATTTTTCGAGGAAATATAGAACAACAGAGTCATTTGCGCAATGGCTGTAAAGAACTGCCAAGGACATACGAAGCAGTATAAGGGAAAGACTAGTATCCAGGGCTATAAGACATTTGTGCAGATAGTCCAAAATAATGCAGAACCTTTGATGCCCCTGAGTGGTGACCCACATTCCCCGACCCATGCCTCCTTAGATATATATATATGCCCATAGTGGCAAAGTGGGAGGGGAAAAGGAGAGGGGTAGTTATAGAAATGAATAGTATTATTATACAGGATTTATATAGAGCCAACAGTTTACGCAGGAGACAATACAGTTACAATACAATAAAATAAAAGAGGATTAAGAGGGCCCTGCTCAGAAGAGCTTACAATCTAACAGGGTGGGGCAGGTGGTACAAAAGGTTGTAACTGTGGGGAATGAGCTGATGGAAGTGGTAGAAGATTAGTTGGAGACATGATAGGCTTCCCTGAAGAGATGAGTGTTCAGGGATCACCTGAAGATAGCAAGAGTAGGGGATAGCCGGACCGGTGGAGGTAGCGAGTTCCAGAGGATGGTAGAGGCTCTGGAGAAATCCTGGAGATGAGCACGGGAGAAGGAGACGAGAGAGCTTGAGAGTAGGTGGTCTTGAGAAGAGCGGAGAGGACGATTTGGGTGATATTTGGAGACAAGATTTGGTGATGTAGCTCGGGGCAGAGTTGTGAATGGCTTTGTATGTTGTGGTTAGTATTTAATTTGCTGGGTGATTGGGAGCCAGTGTAGGGATTGGAGGAGAGGGTTGGCAGACACTGAGCGGTTGGTAAGGTGGATAAGTCTGGCAGCAGCATTTATTATGGACTGAAGAGGGGATAACCTATGGAGTAGAGCCGGGAGATTTTCTCCAAAAAAAACTTGATTCACGATTCAAATCGAGTTTTTTTTTTTTGATGGACACCGCGCCGGTCCTGAGGAGCTGCAGGCAGGAGTTTTTAGGCGAGGCCGTAGCTTTGGCCTAGTCCGCAAGGCCGGCCTCGTGGACTAGGCCGAAGCCGCGGCCTCGACTAAAAACTCCTGCCCGCAGCACCTCAGGCCCGGTGCGTTGTCAATCTAAAAAATCAATTTGCTGAAATTTTGAATCGATTTGACCTCTCAACTCGATTGAAGATTTAAATCGATTTTTTTCCCCAGCCCCACTATGGAGAGGCAGGCCAATGAGAAGGGAATTGCAATAGTCAAGGCGAGAGATAAAGAGGGAGTGAATGAGGAACTTGGTGGTTTCATTTGTTAAAAAGGGGCGATTTTAGAGATGTTACGGAGGTGAATTCTACAAACTTTTGACAACGATTGGACTTGGGGCTAAAATGACAAGTCAGAATCTAGGATTGCACCTAGTACCCTGGCATGAGGGGAGGGACTGATAGTTGAATTGTTGATTTTGATGGAAAAGTCATGGAGGGGGGCACGGGCGGGGGGGAATATTAATAGCTCAGTTTTAGAGAGATTTAGTTTAAGGAAGTGGTGCGACATCCATGCCGAGATGTCAGTTAGTAATGAGAGAGGAGACTGGAGGAGTGAGGTGAGGAGTAGACAGATAGATTTGGGTGTCATCGGCGTATAAGTGGTATTGGAATAGTAGGAAAGAAGAAATAGACAAAAAAGATCCAATAAACCCAAGGGCTAGATAACGGAAGCTGGATAGATTTTAAGTGGAACTACACAGCATTTTAGCACCACAAACCAAAAATGCTATACAATACTTTTTTAATTTTCAAAGCAAACTCGCCCAACGATTCATTGTCCCTATACTTTATTTTGCTGATAAATCACTTTAAAAAACACCCCCTAGCATTTCTGGCTGTGGCCTTCTTGAATAAGGGCAGATGATTCATGTCGCATTTACTTCCTGGAATCCATATGCCCTTAACTCAGGCATGCAGGCAGGAGGGTGTGTTTAGCTGGAGAAATCCCTCCTCCCCTCCTGAAGACTCCTGGGACATATGACATCATTTGCCTAGGCATGGAAACCATGAAGTAACTGAATAAATGTAAAAAAAAAGTTCAACATAAGTAAATATGATATACTTTCCTATCTATTTACTAATGCTAGCAGCATAAGGATTAAAAGTAGTCAATATAATTGTGAACGTGAAGTTCTTCTTTAAGGTAGGAAACAACTATCCTAGACAGGGGTCCCAGTCTTTGAGGAATTATGGTCGGTGTATTTAGCTGGAAAAAAAACCTCCTCTCCTCCTGAAGACTCCTGGAACATTTGACATCATTTGCCTAGGCCTGGAAACCAGGAAGTAACTGAATAAATGTAAAAAAAAAAGGTTAAAATAAGTAAATATGATATACTTTCCTATTTATTAACTAATGCTAGCAGCATAAGGATTAAAGACAGTCAATATAATTGAGAGAGAGGGTCCCAGACTTTGAGGAATTTTGGTTGGGTCGCTAGATACTAGAAATGTTCTCATTGACAAGCAGCACATTCATGTGTTTCACTTTCTAGCAAGGCCACTGTAGGCTTCTTCTAACTTCTAGCAATGATCTGTTAAGCCCCTTTCACACTGACGGACTAATCGGGTCCGCCTGTCAGTTTTTCCGCTGGACCCGCTCGGACCATCCTTTACTCTATGGAGCAGCGAACATGTGTCCATTGACATCCGCCGGCAAACGATTGGGTCCGCTAAAAATAGACAGACGGGGATCTGTCTGGCAGTTGGATGGAGACAGACAGGCGGTACGTTAACATCCGACCGCCCCATAGAGAACAGCGGGCTGTGTCCGTGTCTGCTCTGCAGACCTGTCCTCTGCCTGCTCAGCGGGGATCAGCGGAGAGATCCCCCGCTGAGCAGGCAGATCCACTTGACGGAGTCCGCCCCATCTGAAAGCGGCTTTTAGCCGTTATAAAGAAGGAAGTTATTGATGGACTGTTTTTGATATGGAAGTTGCTGAAAAACGCATATATGAAATAATTCCGTCTATAGTGTTCTGATTCTAATCAATACATTGTGACATCTCATCTCCTGCTCTGTACTCTGAGAGAAGTGTGAATATGCCTTGCAGATAAAGCAATAAAGAGCTGGATGTTCTACAGAGCGGCTATGTTGCATATCATTTTCTCATCAGCTCACAGACATCATGCACATCACATCTTGACCTTATCACATGTGCACTGAATGAGAAAATCCTGCAGCAAGACTTGTAAAAAAACAAGATCTCAGAGGGTAGAGTAATCATTGTCCTGTTTCTCGCATGATATGTTGTTTTTTCCCAGTGTAAATGAAGCCTGCACTGAGAACACCATCAAGCCTGCCTCCTCCTGAATTCCTAAAAATGTAACTGCCTGCCTGTCTTGCTAAACCAATGGCTCCAGTACTCTTTAAAGCGGAACTTCACTCTCTCAATCAACCAGTGGTGTATCTTGGTTTTGTGCTGCCCTAGGCAAGACTGAAATTGGGTGCCCCATCTAAATTAGTCCCGCCCCTTACTTCTCAAGTGGCTATTTGGGGTCTCTGGTGGCTGTGCGGGGTCTCTGGAGAGAGGAGGGTGAGAGAGAGAGAGAGGGAGGTGGGAAAGAGGGTGAGAGAGGGAGGGGGAAATAGAGGGGGTGAGAGGGAGGGGGTGAGAGAGAGAGAGAGGGGGTGGGAAAGGGGGTGAGAGAGGGAGGGGGAAGAGAGAGAGGGGAGATGAGAGAGAGGGGATGGGGTGAGAGGGAGGGGTGTGGGGTTGAGAGAGAGAGGGGGAGGGGTGAGATAGAGGGGAGGGGTGAGAGAGAGAGGGGGGTGGGAAAGGGGGTGAGAGAGGGAGGGGGAAAGAGAGAGAGGGGTGGGGTGAGAGAGAGGGTAGGGGGTGAGAGAGAGGGGAGAGGGTGAGAGAGAGGGGTGGGGGGTTGAGAGAGAGGAGGGGGTGAGAGAGAGGGGATCGGGGTTGAGAGAGAGAGAGAAAGGGGAGGGGGTGAGAGGGAGGGGTGGGGGGCTATGAGAGGGAGGGGTGGGGGGTTGAGAGAGGGGAGGTGAGAGAGAGGGGAGGGGGTGAGAGAGAGAGGCAGGGGAAAGGGGATGAGAGAGGGAGGGGGGAGAGAGGGGAGGTGAGAGAGAGGGGATGGGTGAGAGGGAGGGGAGGGGTGAGAGGGAGGGGTGGGGGTTGAGAGAGAGAGGGGAGGGGTGAAAGGGAGGGGTGGGGGTTAAGAGAGAGAGGGGAGAGGGAGGATTGGGGGGTTGAGAGAGAGGGGGGCTCCCCTATTCCCCTATACTACACCAGGAGACTCTCCCGACCTCCCAAAAAAAGACTACACCAGACTCTCACCTTCCCGAAGCCCGCTGGCTCCTTTTTACCAGCTGTGTGTAGCAAGGCTGCTGAGGCACGGTAACCCGGGACTCCGACCTGCTCTGCTAACTGATCTGCTTCCAGAATCAGAGGCTGCAGCCACTGATGCCTCTTGCTTCCACTTCCCTCCCCTGTTACCGAATGGCCAGTCCGCAGCCGCCTCATGTGTCACCCCTCTGGTAGGTGTCACCCGGGTGCTTTCCGCACCCCCGTAGCAGTCCGCACCCCCGTAGCAATGCCACTGCTTCTCTGCAGCCCTCATAGTGTCCTTTCTGCCTGGGGGTAGCGCTGCCCCCCCCCCTAAAAAATGACACCCAGGGTAAATGCCTTGTTAATTCCAGGGAACACTGCGCTGCCCAAAACTAAATGGAAAGACAGCAGCTAACACATGAACTGGATACATTTGTTTCAAACGTAAAGAGAGTATATAAAGTGTAGCGCTATAAATTAACTAAATAATGACTTAACTTAAACACATATAGGAGCCACCATATGTGCAAATGACACACTATATAGTGACAGGTGATAACAACTAGTTTTATGACAATATGTGTCGGAAAAAAATCAATAAATGGTGAAAGGTGACTAGTGTAGTAACATTAACATCCCTCGTATATAAACAGAAAATAAACACATGGTAGCCTGTCCAAAACAGGTTTGAACGTTAGAGCAATAAGTTGCAAAGAATGTGTCACAAAAATTTAAGTGAAAAAAGTCAGTTTTAGAAATCATGCCAAGAAAGACCCAAGTGAGTGGTCTGAAGTTCCAACACTCTTCAAATGAACAAAAGAACAAAGTATCTGAGTGACAAGACCACCACCAGTAAAGATGTGAGCTTATTAGATAGCACGGACCCAAAAGAACATACGTTCTATGAGTCAATAGAGCTTAGAGTGTCAGCAGACAGCCAAAAAACGATCCCTGCATACTTTTTGGAGAAGCGTCCCAAAACTTTTGGAGAAAGGTCCGTCTCCACTCAGATAAATATAATGTCAGGATTCAACCGATATGTAGGGAAGCATAGAGAAGACCATGTAGCGTAATTCCATATGACAAAAAGAATTTATTAAAAAAGTAGTACACTTACATTTAAAAAGTGTTTCAAGCACTTGTTTAAAACAAAGATGGCGGCAGTGGAGTCCTCCCGACGCGTTTCGTGTCAATACACTTCGCCTTGTTAGCCTCATGATAGATACGCCCCTGCAATCAACATTGACTATTTTAAATCCTTATGCAGCTAGCATTCATAAATAGGGAAGTAGCTCATATTTATTTGTTTTATCCTTTTTTTTTTTTTACATTTCTTCAGTTACTTCCTGGTTTACAGGCTAATGATGTCATACACCTCAGGAGTCTATAGGAGGGGTTTTCTCAGCTAAGCACACCCTTATGCCTGCATCCCTGTGCTAAGGGCAGATGGATCCCAAGAAATAAATGCTACATGAACCATCGGTCTTGCAGGCTGAGCTGAGAAAACCCCTTCTCCCCTCCTGTGGTCTCCTTAGATGTATAGCAAACACACAACAAATTCTCCTGCGCTCTGGTGTCTAGTCTCTTGATTCAAGATGTGAAAAATTCCTCAGGGTAATGTCTAACGTCTTGCAGCCCTCCTCAGAACAATGGGTGTTCATAAATACTATAGAAAAAAGAAAAAACAGAAGGGCGCACCGACCTTTGTGCATTACCACTAAAAAGGCTTTATTAAAAAGGATAAAACAGCAGATTTTCTACTCACAAACGAGTACAAGTTGAAGGCAAATGCATAGATGAAAACGTCCATCTAACGTCCTTGCGCAGGAGGGTAGCCTAAGGGGGGTGAGTGCAGGCGCAGGAGATGTATACAGCACCATGAGTAGGTGCTTGGCCGGCCTGAGAATGAGGCTTGGGACGACCGGAAGTTGCGGGTGGAGCGCAAACACACCCACACTTCCGGGTCACGAGTAGGCACTTGGCCAGCCTGAGAGTGAGGTTTGGAACGACCGGAAGTTGCGGGTGGAGCACAAACACACCCGCGCTTCCGGGTCGAGGACGCCTCACAGAAAGCCAGGGGAACTGTCTGCATAATAGGACACACGCCAGATAGAAGCATATCTCTGGTAAGCAAATACCTCACACTTCCAGGTGACTTTCTGGGGACACTAGTAGAGGATTATCTGTTTACTGGATTATAGGGTTACTACTTACCTATCATCTATTATGCATTTTGTGAGAGATGGGTATACATATGGAGAGGAGGGGCCTGGGGGTGCCTGATCATGCCCACTTGTGCACTCTCCTTACAAAAGGAGAGCAGATGTAAATGGGGGGAGATGAGACCAGTGCCCGCTTGTAGGCTCTGAGGAAAGGGGTGCTCCCCAGAAACGCGTCAGCCATTCGCTAGAGGAAGCATCAGATTCCCTCGGTATCCAAGATTTGAGGTTGGAAGGCCCCTCCTCTCCATATGTATACCCATCTCTATACCCCTTCTATCTGGCGTGTGTCCTATTATGCAGACAGTTCCCCTGGCTTTCTGTGAGGCGTCCTCGACCCGGAAGCGCGGGTGTATTTGCGCTCCACCCGCAACTTCCGGTCGCTCCAAACCTCACTCTCAGGCTGGCCAAGTGCCTACTCGTGACCCGAAAGTGCGGGTGTGTTTGCGCTCCACCCGCAACTTCCGGTCGTCCCAAGCCTCATTCTCAGGCCGGCCAAGCACCTACTCATGGTGCTGTATACATCTCCTGCGCCTGCGCTCACCCCCCTTAGGCTACCCTCCTGCGCATGGACGTTAGATGGACGTTTTCATCTATGCATTTGCCTTCAACTTGTACTCGTTTGTGAGTAGAAAATCTGCTGTTTTAGCCTTTTTAGTGGTAATGCACAAAGGTCGGTGCGCCCTTCTGTTTTTTCTCTTTTCTCCTTAGATGTATGACATCATTGGCCTAGGCCTGAAAACCAGAAAGTAACTAACGAAATGTAAAAAAAAAAAAAAAACTTAAAACTATATGAGATACTTTCATATCTATTTACCAATGCTAGCATCATAAGGATTAAAAATAGTCAATGTTGTCTGAGAGAGTAAAGTTCTGCTTCAAAGTGTACTGGAGCCGTTGGTTTAGCATGACAGCCAGGCAATTCGAATTTTCAGGAGGAGGCAGGCTTGATGTTTTTCTCAGTGTAAGCTTTTTTTACAACATTCGAGGTGTGTCTTAAAAAGTGTTACTAAACCCAGGACCCTGCATTCACTATATCAGGTCTCCCACAGTACACAGAACATGGAAATGCAATTATTTTAGTAAATGTAAACTGCTAAATACCTTTTCTCATCAGCAGTATATAGCAATCTTGTGACTTCTATCAGTGTCTGGTTAAAGCTTGTAGGAGGAGTTTTCATTCTACTCTCACTGTCCTGTGAGGCTGCAGGACCCCTGACCCTCCGTCTGGACAGTGCTAATTGGCCCTGTGCTGATCATATGCACCCTCCCAAGAAAACTCTCTAGCAATACACACCAAACTGAGCATGTGCATAGTGACTCCAAAGGCTCTGTCTTATCAGGAGATGGATTGGGTACAGTGGAAGAAGGGGAAGATCAGTGTCATGAGGGCTCCATCCGTGGCCGGCGACCTGATGATCCTGCCAGTAATCGGCGCCTCAGTATCTCTGGTTCCCGTTCTCGGCTGCCATTGCGCATGCGCGTGCACGCGCGCGCCCGCAGACGAGGGCGAGCGTGCGCGGACGGGTGCGCGCCTCCATTGGCGCCAGTGAGGCTATTTAAACCCTCCTGTGACTGACGGTCCCCGCTGTCTGCTCTACAACGTTCTGTGTTTGAAACCTGATCTGAAGTCTGTTTACCTGTGTTTGACCCGGCTATCCTTGACCATCCGCTCTGTCCCTGTGTATCGACCTTGGCTTGTCTTTGACCATCCTCTTGTTTGCTCCATCTGTACCTTGCTGCCAGCCTGATATCTGACCCGGCCTGCCTGACCATTCCAGAGCCAGCTTACCTGCTGTTCCAGCCTGCATACAGATCCAAGTCTGCCTGTTGTTCCAGTCTGCATACAGATCCAGCTTACCTGTTGTACCAGCCTGCATACAGATCCAAGTCTGCCTGTTGTTCCAGTCTGCACACAGATACAAGTCTGCCTGTTGTTCCAGTCTGCATACAGATCCAGCTTACCTGTTGTACCAGTCTACATACAGATCCAAGTCTGCCTGTTGTTCCAGTCTGCATACAGATCCAGCTTACCTGTTGTTCCAGTCTGCACACAGTTCCAGCTTACCTGTTGTTCCAGTCTGCATACAGATCCAGCTTACCTGTTGTTCCAGTCTGCACACAGTTCCAGCTTACCTGTTGTTCCAGTCTGCATACAGATCCAAGTCTGCCTGTTGTTCCAGTCTGCCTACAGCTACCTACTTACCTCATCCGCTGAGCTTATCCAGGAAGCTCTTGTACCGGTCTGACCATTCCTGCCAGGCACCTGTGCCCCTCCTGACTCCTGGTCCTACTGTCCCATCATCAGGGGACCGGCGAGCGGGAGCCGCAAGGGAGGCCCTTCTCTGCTAATCAGACTCATCACCACCAGGGAGCGTGACAGTAGCAGACAGCCATGTCTGAGTCTGAGCAGGGGGCCTCTCCTATGGAAGGACTGTGCCAACACCTGGCAGGACTGACCGAGGCGGTAAAGAATCTCCAGCAGGGATACACCCGGTTGGAAGAACGGGTGCTGGCTTTACCACCAACAGCCCCATCTGGGGGAAGTCCAGGACCATCAGTGGTAATGCTCCCTCCAGAGCCCCGGGTACCAATCCCTGAGAGATTCTCGGGTGCCCGCAACCTCTTTCGGGACTTCCGTAACTCCTGTGAACTATTCTTTGCACTGCAGCCACGTACTTTTTCCCTGGAAGCCACCAAGGTGGGCTTCGTGATCTCCCTACTCTCCGGAGACCCGCGAACCTGGGCCCACCGCCTCCTAGAGCAGAAAGACCCTGCACTGGCCGGTCTTAATTCATTTTTTGACACCATGGCCCAACTCTATGAAGACCCCCAACTCGCTGCCACCGCGGAGACCACTCTGCGCGCCCTCCAGCAGGGGCGAAGGCCTGTGGAAGACTATGTCACGGACTTTAGGCGCTGGGGTGCGGATACCCAGTGGAACGACGCGGCCCTGCGTCACCAGTTCCGCCTAGGACTTTCTGAGGCACTAAAAGATGAGCTGGCGAGAGTTGGGGTACCCCAGACCCTGGACACTCTGATCAACCTGGTCATCCAGATTGACCGACGACTAAGGGAGCGCAGGTCGGAACGTGCATCCGGTGTCACTCATCCTACCTGGATGCTCCCCAAGGCTCCAAGTCACCTACAGACTGGCTCGGCCCAGCGGTCAGTAACCCTCCCTGATTCCTCCGAGCCCATGCAGTTAGGGCTCTTGAGGCCTTCTCTAACTCCTGAGGAACGGCAACGTCGTCGGGTCAACAACTTGTGCCTTTACTGTGGTGAGCCTGGGCACTACGTAAGGAACTGTCCGGCCAAGGCTCATAAGTGCCCTCTCATGCCTACTTGCTCCATGGACTCCTCAACCCGGGTCTCCTCTCACCTTGCCCTTTCTGTCTCATTACAGCTTCCGGGAAGAATCCTTCAGGTACCCGCCATTATTGATTCCGGGGCATGCAGCTGCTTCATGGACTCTTCCTTCGCTGCCCAACACCGGATCTCCCTCCAGTCTAAATCCCAGGGACTGTCAGTTTACCTGGCGGATGGCTCCTCCATCCGTTCAGGCCCGGTTACGCAAGAGACCATCCCACTGCCCATGACCATCTCGGACAACCATCAGGAACTTCTTTGCATGGACATTATTTCCTCTCCATTATCCCCTATAATCGTGGGCATGCCGTGGCTGAAGGCCCACAACCCAGTCATCGACTGGGCCACTGGGATGGTTTCCTTCTCCTCTCAGTATTGTCAGATGTCTTGCAGACCTTCTAATTCCTCCCAGCTGGCTACTCTGTTAAGTGGGGACTTTGAGATGGACCTCCGTCAGGCTATTCCCCAGGCCTACCACGACTATCTAGACGTCTTCAGCAAACAGGCAGCAGAGGTGCTTCCTCCTCACAGGGCCTATGATTGCCCAATTGAACTTTTCCCTGGAGCAGAGATCCCCTTTGGAAGGGTCTTCCCCCTGACAGAAGTGGAGCAAGGCAAGTTGAAAGAGTACATTGAGGAGAACCTCCGAAAAGGCTTCATCCGCCCATCTACCTCTCCTGCGGGCGCAGGCATATTTTTCGTGGAGAAAAAAGATCACACCCTTCGGCCCTGTGTGGACTATAGGGAGTTGAACAGCATTACGGTCAAGAACCGTTACCCTCTCCCGTTGGTCCCTGAACTCTTCCAGAGGCTTGGCACGGCCACCATCTTCACGAAGCTTGACCTACGGGGGGCTTACAATTTGGTCCGGATTAAGGATGGGGATGAGTGGAAGACGGCCTTTCGGACACGGTATGGGCATTACGAATATCTCGTGATGCCCTTCGGCCTGTGCAATGCCCCCGCAACCTTTCAATACTTCATTAACGACGTACTCCGGGACTTCCTGGACTTGTTTGCCGTGGTATATCTGGACGATATCTTGATTTTCTCCCCCTCTTTAGAGACCCATCGCAGACACGTCAAGGAGGTCCTGGGACGGCTCCGTATCCACGGTCTGTATGCCAAGGCAGAGAAATGCCAGTTTGAACAGGAGAGTATCCCCTTCCTTGGGCTAATCATCTCAAGTACAGGCATCAAAATGGACCCCCAGAAGATCTCTGCCATCTTGGAATGGCCCACTCCGGCAGACAAAAAGGGCATCCAACGGTTCATTGGCTTTGCCAATTTTTACCGTAAATTTATCAGGGGGTTCTCCGCCATTGTGGCGCCTATCACCCAACTGACCAAACAAGGGACCCGGTTCCGATGGTCTTCCGAGGCCCAGGGGGCCTTTGATGCCCTTAAAACTCTGTTTACCTCGGCACCCATCCTCAGGCATCCGGACTCCTCTCTACCCTTCACCTTGGAGGTTGATGCCTCCGAGATCGCGGTGGGTGCCATCCTATCCCAGAGACAGGGGGACAAGTCCCTGCTGCACCCGGTCGCCTTCTTCTCCCGCAAGTTGTCCTCGGCCGAGAGGAACTATGATGTGGGCGACCGAGAACTACTGGCGATCAAGGCCGCCCTAGAAGAATGGCGATACCTCCTGGAGGGGGCCTCTCACCCCATTCTAATATTCACCGACCATAAGAATCTGGAATATTTGAAGTCAGCTAAGAGACTGAAACCCAGACAAGCCAGATGGGCACTTTTCTTTTCCCGATTCACTTTCCATGTGACATACCGGCCCGGATCCAAGAATGTCAAACCAGATGCCCTGTCTAGGATGTACCACAAGCACCAGGAAGAAGATCCCCCTGACACTATTCTGGCCCCTGGAAACTTTCTCCTTCTTCAAGAGGACTTACTGTCCAAGTTCAAACGTGCCTCAGCAGGGCAAAGGCCCACTTCCGAAACCCAGCTACAGGAGAAGGATGGACTATTCTGGTACGGGGACAAGATCTACACCCCGGAACAGCTCCGGGTAACAACTATGGAGCTGTGCCATGACCACGCCCTGGCTGGTCACTTCGGTGTCGCTAAGACCACCGACTTGGTACAGCGTACCTTCTGGTGGCCGCAACTACGGGCTGACTGTAAAAAATTTGTGGACACTTGCCCCACCTGCATCCGGAACAAGAATCCCAAAACCAGGGCCTGGGGTCTCCTTAAACCCCTGTCTGTCCCAGATCGTCCCTGGAGGATGATCTCCCTAGATTTTATTGTGGAGTTACCCCCAGCAGAAGGCCACACGACGATCTTTGTGATCGTCGATCGGTTATCCAAGATGGCTCACTTCATCCCCATGAAGGGCACCCCCTCGGCTCCAGAGACGGCACGGGCCTTTATTAGGGAAATTGTCCGCCTTCATGGGGTCCCGGCTAACATCGTCTCGGATCGAGGGGTGCAATTCACCTCTCGATTCTGGAGGTCCCTGTGCCAGTCCTTGGATATCGAACTCTCTCTCTCCTCTGCGTACCACCCTCAGTCCAATGGGCAGACGGAGCGGACTAATCAGACCCTGGAGCAGTACCTGCGCTGCTTTTCCTCCTTTGCCCAAGATGACTGGATCTCCCTTCTGCCCCTGGCCGAGTTCGCATATAACAACGCCACCCACTCCGCCACCAAACAGACTCCTTTTTTCGCCAACTATGGGTACCACCCGGCATTTCTGCCGAACTCACTTCCTGACTGCACTGTGCCAGCAGTCCAAGAGCGAATCCAGTTCTTTTCCACCAACAACCAACTTCTTCAGGAGACCATGACTAGGACCCAGGAGTACAACAAAACCGTATTTGACAAAAAAAGACGGGGGGAACTGGTGCTTGTCCCGGGCGAAACTGTATGGCTATCCACCTCTAACCTAAAACTGGCTTGCCCTTCACGGAAACTGGGCCCCAAGTTCTTGGGCCCCTTCCCGGTCAAGAGGAGGATCAACGAGGTGGCTTATGAATTAGAACTTCCAGATTCTTTGAAGATTCACCCGGTCTTCCATGTGTCATTACTGAAGCCCTCGGTTAGTAACCCTTTCCCCAACCGGAGAGCCATCCCTCCTGATCCAGTCATGGTGGACGGGGAAGAGGAGTTCGAGGTGGAAGCCATCCTTAATGTCAGAAGAAGGCAAAACCAGAACCAGTTCTTAATCAAGTGGAAGGGTTACGGCCCCGAGGAGAACTCCTGGGAGCCCGAGGAGAACATCCACGCTAAGAGTCTAGTCCAATCTTTTAAGAGAGCCCATCCTGAGAAATTTGCCCCGAGGGGCATCCGGAGGCTGCCCCTTAGGGGGGGGCAATGTCATGAGGGCTCCATCCGTGGCCGGCGACCTGATGATCCTGCCAGTAATCGGCGCCTCAGTATCTCTGGTTCCCGTTCTCGGCTGCCATTGCGCGAGCGCGCGCGTGCACGCGCGCGCCCGCAGACGAGGGCGAGCGTGCGCGGACGGGTGCGCGCCTCCATTGGCGCCAGTGAGGCTGTTTAAACCCTCCTGTGACTGACGGTCCCCGCTGTCTGCTCTACAACGTTCTGTGTTTGAAACCTGATCTGAAGTCTGTTTACCTGTGTTTGACCCGGCTATCCTTGACCATCCGCTCTGTCCCTGTGTATCGACCTTGGCTTGTCTTTGACCATCCTCTTGTTTGCTCCATCTGTACCTTGCTGCCAGCCTGATATCTGACCCGGCCTGCCTGACCATTCCAGAGCCAGCTTACCTGCTGTTCCAGCCTGCATACAGATCCAAGTCTGCCTGTTGTTCCAGTCTGCATACAGATCCAGCTTACCTGTTGTACCAGCCTGCATACAGATCCAAGTCTGCCTGTTGTTCCAGTCTGCACACAGATACAAGTCTGCCTGTTGTTCCAGTCTGCATACAGATCCAGCTTACCTGTTGTACCAGTCTACATACAGATCCAAGTCTGCCTGTTGTTCCAGTCTGCATACAGATCCAGCTTACCTGTTGTTCCAGTCTGCACACAGTTCCAGCTTACCTGTTGTTCCAGTCTGCATACAGATCCAGCTTACCTGTTGTTCCAGTCTGCACACAGTTCCAGCTTACCTGTTGTTCCAGTCTGCATACAGATCCAAGTCTGCCTGTTGTTCCAGTCTGCCTACAGCTACCTACTTACCTCATCCGCTGAGCTTATCCAGGAAGCTCTTGTACCGGTCTGACCATTCCTGCCAGGCACCTGTGCCCCTCCTGACTCCTGGTCCTACTGTCCCATCATCAGGGGACCGGCGAGCGGGAGCCGCAAGGGAGGCCCTTCTCTGCTAATCAGACTCATCACCACCAGGGAGCGTGACAATCAGAGAAGACAGGATCAAACAGCCTTTTTGCACAATGCAGAGGATTAACCCCTTAGGTTCCACAGTGAGTATAACAAGCATGCTTTACTGCATATACAGACTGATTTTACTGTAGCGGGTTTAGTAAGGCTACTTTCACACTGGGGCACTCAGCGCGCTGGCGGTAAAGCGCTTTACCGCTGTTTTAGCGGCACTGATCGGGACAGTTTTAACCCCCGCTAGCAGCCGAAAAAGGGCTAAACCCGCCAGCAAAGCCCCGCTGCAGCGGCGCTTTGCAGGCGGGTTGGGAACGCTGTCCCATTGTTTTCAATGGGAAGGGGCGCTTTAGGCACGGTAAATACACCGCTCTTACAGTGCTCCAAAGATGCGGCTTGCAGGACTTTGAGCGTCCTGCAAGCGCACCGCTCCAGTGTGAAAGCCCTCCGGGCTCAGGGCTTTCACAGTGGAGTACATTGAGCGTCTCTTTCAGGGCGCTTTGGAGGCGCTATTTTTAGCACTTTAGCGCCTGCAAAGCGCCTCAGTGTGAAAGGGGCCTAACACTTTAAGTGAATGGTATCAGAAAACAAACAAAACAGAAGATACAAATTACCTTTATTGGCCTTCAAAATAATCACCATCTTTCACAATACACTTTTGGCAACATTCATAAAGCTTCTGGAAACTGTCAGCAAAGGGCTCTTTAAGAATCGATTGCAGAATCGCTGTCAAACATTCTTGGATTACCGCCATGTCCGCAAAGCCTGCGGCTTTAATGGCTCTCTTCATCGACTTTTTCAGGTGACTCTTTTTAGGTCTCGGGGAAGATGGTGAACGTCATTCCATCGATGCCGCTGGGATTCCGGATCAAGCTGTTAGCACCAGGTCTCTTCCCCTGTGATGATGGTTCGCTCCAGAGGTTTACATCCGTTTTGCTTTCTGTTCGTCTGTCAGCTTGTGTGGCACAGACTGGGAACAGATCTTCTGCTTACCCAATTCTTTGCGGATGATGGTGTACACTTATGATGGTGTGTCCTAATGCCCAATTCCTCCGCCATTAATCTCGTGCCAACATTTGTCGCACTCGCTCAAACATGTCTGAGATTCTGCTTGTTGACGGCCGACCCGAACGTGGCTCATCCTAAGTCATTTCCTTCCAGTCGCAAAAGCATTTGAACCAGCCGTAAACACTGTAGCAAGGTCTCTGGTCTCCTCCAGTCTAATGATGGCTTTCAAGGCCAAAGATAGCTGACATCCTTCTGTATGTAGTGGGTTGTGAGGCATAGTGGGTGCAAAGATGGTGAAAGTCATTGAGCGCCAGACACTTCTTGGATCTAACAGAGGTTTTATTTCTCTTAACAGTCCTTTTTGTATTTTGGGGGAAAGAGGGTTGGGGCCAGGACACCCTTATGTAGTTGCAAATTCAATTAGCAGACTCCGAGACTTCAATAGGAGGATAGCCGTGCAGGGAAAAGCCTCCAGCAAGAAGCCACATCTGCACGTGCAGGAATGCTGTCTCCTATGGCCAAAGTCTTTAACAGTTCCTAACACAAAGTGTAACAGTCCTTTCAACTTCACTACAACTTCTCCTTGTAGTTCTTCCTTACACTGAGCTCCCGGTCTCTCACTAGACCCTCTGATTCACTGCCACTGAATCCCTTGAGCTCCTCCAATGTTCACAGTGGTATCTACCTCAAGTGTCACCCTCGCTTCTCCGCTGGGTACCTAGCTTGGCACTCTAGATACCTCTCAAGCTTCACCCCACTGGCCCGCTCGGTCCCTGGCTTGACACACAATGTTGCTCTGCAAGCGTCACCTCCACTGGCTGGGTCCCTGGCTTGATTCCCACTGGATTTTCCCTTTTCTTCACCGTCCCCGTCTGGTAAGAATTCTGCTCCAGTACTTGCTTCAGTTACTCACTGTGGTCCCTGGTAATAAGGCAGGTAGTCCCTTACTGGCGACAGCTTCCCCTTTATCTCCGACAACAACAGGTTCTCCAGCCGACAGAACTGTCACTTTTGATTGGATTGCAAGCCGCAATCCCAACCCTGCGCTGCTCTCTTGCTTCTGGATAGGCCCTTAGACAGACTAGCAGCCAGATTTGCCCAAGATAGGCCCAATCTCCAGCCTAGCAGCCCGGGCAATACGACACATGTCCACCCAAACAGCTGTCCAGGTGGCACAGAACCTAGATCACCTGACTCCACCCGAATATATAGGTTCTCCCAGCAGGCCAAGGGATTCAAGAAAACCCCTGCCCATTGGCTGAGATACCCCATATACCCATAACCTGACCTGGGGTTGCCGTTCTCATATCTAGTACCACCAAGTACCCGGCCACCTATGTTAGAAGAGAAAAGTGCAACAAGGCCAAACTTAGGGAGAAATCAATAGATCTCTATCAATCAACCAGAATAACTACTCCTGACGCAAGAGCATCACCTGTTTAGATTAGGACCTGGGCGCATGGATTAGGGGGGCGGCGCCCATATGGACGGGCAACCACTGGTGGGCACCTGTCCGTGATCCCTGTGAGTAGCTACACTTGAGCAGTTTATTGCTTTCTATTGCACGTTATACATATATTTTGTACATTAACATCAGTCCCTGCCCTCAAGAAGCTTACAATCTAAGGTCCCTTACTCACATTTTTACATACACATACTAGGGCCAATTTATACAGAAGCCAATTGACCTACCAGCATGGCTTTGGAGTGTGGGAGGGAACTCACAGTCACAGGGAGAATATGTAAACTCCAGGCAGGTAGTGCCGAGGTTGGGATTCAAACCAACAATCCTAGTGCAGCTAGGCATAAGTGCTAACCACATGCCACTGTGTTGGGCATAACTTGCCACTGCGGTCCCCAAGAGACGTAAGAAAGCTCTAGGTATTACATCGCATGTAGAGCTGCACAATTCTGGTTAAAATGAGAATCACAATTTTTTTGCTTAGAATAAAGATCACGATTCTCGCAGGGGAAAATCTTCTTTCACATTATACAAAAAAATTGGGCTAACTTTATTGTTTACTTTTTTTTTTGAATTAAAGTATATTTTTAAAAAAAATTGCGTTTGAAAAACCTCTGTGCAAATAAGGTGTGGCATAAAATACAACAAAAAACATTTCATTCTCTAGGGTTTCTGCTAAAAAAAATATATATATCATGTTTGGGTGCTCCAAGTCATTTTCTAGCAGAAAATGATTTTACTTGTAAGCAACAAATGTCAGAAAAGGTTTGGTCTTTAAATGGTTAAACTTCCCTCATCTACATGCTGTAGTTCTTTCCTTTGATAAAAGAAAGAAAAGATACTTTGTTTCTACTTATTTGCTGTGTTGTAATAAAACTTGGCAGGTTGCCTGGATTTTTTTTTTCCTGTTAGAAAGATCGTGACATGCTGTTTTGAAGATCGGGAAGGAAAAAAGATTGCGATTTCGATTCTTATCGATTAATCGTGCAGGTCTAATCCCACCTTACTACAGTAGTAGTAGTTGAAGTATCAATTTTGGGTGCACTTGGCCCTTTAATAGCGGTCGAAGCATGCGGCCAGTGTTTGTACAGTAACAAACCCGTTAACAGAGCGATATTATGCGATATTATGCAGTGTAAATATTGTTAGGTGGGATCGATTTTGTTACATTTATGTAAGTAATTCCCTGTGTTTGTCCTAGTCTCAGCATGAGCTGCTTGGAACAAATCACAGGCATCTAATTATACTTGTAGAAATGTAAATTGTCTCTGTATAATGTGGAAGCAGCTGAGACGGTGCAGATTTTTTTTCTACCATTGTGTAGGCTGCTGGGGCTGTCCTAGAATTAAAGTCTGTAAATTATAGCCGCAGTGGGTGGGGCTATTGTAAACACAAGCAGTGATTGGATATGACAATGGCATCATAAAGCTGGGTACACACTATTCGTTTTTTCTTCGTTCAAAAGAAAACTAACAGCTGTTGTGTTCTGACAGGGGGCGGCCCATCCGCCACGATACTCCTATAAGTGCTCACTGCAATTGGTTGAGAGTGCTGATTGGGAGTCAGTCAGCTGCAGGTTTTCCAGCATGCTGACCCAACAAAAGTCGGCCAAACAGCCAGCTTCTGTCAGACATACACACGGGCCGAATGTCCCCCTTTATTTTTTCTTTAACAGGCCGTTGTCTCCCGACATTCGGCCCGTGTGTACCCGGCTTTAAAGTAGATGTAAACTCCAACTGAATGGCATCTAGTTTGCTAAAGCTCTCTATGTATCATACTTTTTTTTTAACCCACTTCAGCCCCGGAAGAATTTACCCCCTTCCTGACCAGAGCACTTTTTGCGATTCGGTACTGCGACGCTTTAACTGACAATTGCGCGGTCTTGCGACGTGGCTCCCAAACAAATTTGACCTCCTTTTTTTCACACAAATAGAGCTTTCTTTTGGTGGTATTTGATCACCTCTGCGGTTTTTATTTTTTGCGCTATAAACAAAAAAGAGCAACAATTTTGAAAAAAACACATTATTTTTACTTTTTGCTATAATAAATATCCCCCAAAGATATATATAAAAAAAATGTCTTCCCTCAGTTTAGGCCGATATGAATTCTTCTACATATTTTGGTAAAAATAAAAAAAAATCGCAATAAGCATATATCGATTGGTTTGCGCAAAAGTTATAGCGTCTACAAAATAGCGGATAGTTTTATAGCATTTTTTCTTTTTTTTTACTAGTAATGGCGGCGATCTGCGATTTTTATTGTGACTGCGACATTATGGCGGACACTTTGGACAATTTTGACAAATTTTTGGGACCACTGGCATTAATACAGTGATCAGTGCTATAAAAATGCATTGATTACTGTAAAAATGTCACTGACAGTGAAGGGGTTAACACTAGGGGGCGATCAAGGGGTTAACTGTGTTCCCTGGGAGGTGATTCTAACTGAAGCGGGAGGGGACTGACTAGAGGAAGTGACGGATCGTTGTTCCTAGGTAATAGGAAAACACGATCTGTCATTCCTCTCAGAACAGAACAGGGATTTGTGTGTTTACATACACACTTCCCTGTTCTGTCCCTCATGCTCGTGATCGATCGTGGCCGGCGGTGTCCACGCGCATCGGCACCCCTGCTGTGCAGCGGGCGTGCGCCTGCTATCTCGACCCCGTGAGCCGACGTATAGCTACAACCGCTCACGCAAGGGACCCAACCTGCCGCAGTATAACGGCGGCGGCTGGTCGGGAATCCGTTAAATACAATACCTGTTTTCAAATTTTTTCATCCTTCGTTGCATCTATCTGTGATAGTGCAGTTGGCAATCTGACACTAAGGCTACTTTCACACTGGGGCATTGGGGGCGCTGGTGGTAAAGCGGCGCTATATTTAGCGCCGCTATACCGTCGTTTTAGCGGCGCATTTCCCCCAGAAAAAGGGTTAATACCGCCCGCAATCCGAAGCTGCAGTGGCGTTTTGCGGCCGGGTTCGGAGCGCTGCCCCATTGTTTTCAATGGGAACGGGCGCTATAGGAGCGGTAAATATACCGCTCCTACAGCGAGCCAAAGATGCGGCTTGCAGGACATTTTCCAGCGTCCTGCAAGCGCACCGCTTCAGTGTGAAAGCCCGAGGGCTTTCACACTGAAGACACAGCAACAGCTGTTTCGGGTCGGTTTGCAGGCGTTATTTTTAGCGCAATAACGCCTGCAAACCGCCCCAGTGTGAAAGGGGTCTAACTGATGCTGGGGAGGAACTGACTAAGTGATCAGTGCTAAAAATAAACACTGTCACTGTACTAATGACACTGGCTGGGAAGGGGTTAACATCTAGGTCAATCAAGGCGTTAAACATGTGCCTAACAATGTTTAGTGTGTAAGATGTGCCTTGCAAAAAAAATGGCACATCCCTGCTGTCTGAAGAGAGCCCTGTATTGTTTACCAACACAGGGCTCTCTTCTGTCATTCGTTCAACCATTCAGTGGCACCCAATCATAAATCACTGGCCACGACCGGCTGATTGGCTTGTGCTGCAGCGAATGACAGCAGTCTTTTGGGTCTGCGCGCACATGCGTGAGCGGACCCGGTACGTGATTGTGCTTGTACGAGCCAACCTGCCGCAGTAAATGTACTGTGGTGGGTCAGCAAGGGATACTATAAAAGCATAATAAAAAGAATAAAAAAAAACTGCTCAGCTTTATCATAAGTATTATTCCAGTTCATATAATACAATGTGCAGGTCAACTGCAGTAAGAAAATGCTTTTTCCCATTACTGACTCCACTGCTTTACCAGACAATTACCTCTGAAGAAATGGAAATGACTCAAGGCTTACATAGTGAACTTCATTACTGTGGCAATCACTCAGCACTGCATGAAGCGTATTAACAATTGGAAACTCCTTTAAAAGTTTTTTTTATTTGTATAATGCTTTGATATATTTTACCCCCTCTGGTCGGAGATTTTGGCATTTACAGTAAATTACAGCTATAAAAATAGAATATGCTGATTATACAGCAGTATAAATTCATATTGACATCTGTCAAAAAATTCCCCGTACATTCAATGAATTGTTTTTTCAAAACTCTACTTTTCAATTCTAAACCTATAAGCGTTGCGTGTGCAGTTTTAAGAGGTAGGCTGAAAATGTAATGCCGCGTACACACGAGCGGATTTTCCGTCGGAAAAATCTTGGATGGTTTTTCCGAGCCTGTCTTGCATACACACGGTCACACAAAAGTTCGATGAACTTTCGACCGCCAAGAACGCAGTGACGTACAACACTACGACGAGCCGAGAAAAGGTAGTTCAATGCTTCCGAGCATGCATCGAAATGTTTCCGAGCATGCGTAGGAATTTTGCGCGTCGGAATTGGTACAGCCGATCGTAATTTACGATCAAAACTTTTTCCAACCAAAAAATTGAGAACCTGCTGTCAATCTTTTGCTGGCTGGAATTCGGCCAGCAAAAGTCCGATGGAGCATACACACGGTCGCATTTTCTGACCAAAAGCTTTCTGTCTTTTGCTGGCCGAATTTCCGATCGTGTGTACGCGGCATAAGATCACCTTCAGTAACATTTTTCAAAAATCCCCCTATGCAAGTCCATATCTTCTGATTACATATCAGTGCTCCCAGGGCCGTCTTTAATATTGATTGGACCCTGTGCAAAACTTTTCTTGGGGCCCCCCCAATGCAGTTTCGCTCTCCACCTGCTCTGGGACATACAATAATAAGAAGCTAGACTCAAAATCAGTTTACTGAATCAGATCAGGCAGCTATTGCGATTGGTTGCCAGAGGTTACAGTGTATCATTACCGCTCACTGACTGGTTGCTAGAGGTTACAGAACACATCACAGCTCACTGGTTAGTTGCTATAGGTTACAGCACATGATTTATGCTTGTTGATTGTGTGCTATAGATCACTGTGGATATGACCTATACATATCAATGCCGCCGACTGCCGCTATTTCCATATGAATGCCGCCGCTATTTACATGTAAACACAGGGTCTGCAGGTGAGTCATCTGTACACAACAATAGGGCAGAGCTGGGCAGCATTAGTAGCTGCACTTCACACTGAGATATTGGGACACAGCACGTGACTAAAACCTCAAGCGTCGAGGGAATTTAAACCAGGATAATTGGCAAGTATGAGGCAGCTGCTTTGGGCCCCACAACAAAGACAGGGCCCAGGGTAGCTGCCCCTTTTGCCCTGCCTTAAAAACGGCCCTGAGTTCTCCTGTTTCAAATGCTGCGCCTCCTCCCATTACATATGCAGCCTTTGTGGGGGCCTTTCTGCAAGAACTGCTGGTTCCTTGATCCCCCTCCATCCTGTCATATGCAGGGAAAGCTGGACATTACAATTGTATGCCCCCTAGTGGCAGCTCTGGGCCATTTATGTTCTCCCCTTCTCTAGCTGCAGCAGTTTAGCTCAGCTATAGAAGGAAAGAGCGCACTGTGCACATGTAAATTTTGAACAGCATGGAGCAACCACTACTGAGCTCAGCAAGAGAAGGGGAGAGCACACTGTGCATGCATGGATGCATTTTGCATGGCCTGGAGCAGCTGCTAACATCAAATGGCAGGACTGGGGGGGGGGGGGGATCAAGGGGCCAAGGGTTTTTGCAGAGAGTTTTCATAACCCGACCAGGGTCGCTAGGTATTACTATTTATCACATGGAATGGTGGGCTCCTTGTGCTGCTTCTTCCTCTAACACTCTTGCCCTGCTGTACAGATACTGCAAGATGCTGATACCAGGTCAATGTCAATACTTACATGGCTTGCATTTCAAAAATAAATTTAATGATCTATTAATGATTACAGAGCTGCATTAACTTGGCACAAGGCATCTTTTCCTAGATGATAAATGCCACTGTCCTGGAATTAATATCACTTGAACCAGGTAATGGCTGCTTCCATCTTTGCAGGTGTTTCTTGTGGTCACAGGGTCCTTCTAAGCCCACTTGCTCATTATTTATACCAGTGAATGACATTCCGCACCTATTGTTTTATGTTCTGGCTTGGGATTTGCAGTGCAAAAATAAGACTTCTTAATTACTATCCCCCTCTAGTGGCCAAAAATAACAACTGCTTCATGCATTTATTCAACTTTTTTTTTCGTTTAGAACATCTTTATTCCAATAGAATTAATAATTATTTTAGTTTCTACCAATTCAGTTATTGATACCAGAAAAATATTGGAATATTTAAGGGAACAATAACATAAAAACCCAAACATCAATTGCCAGTCTACCTAAAGGCTAATTTCACCCGTGCTTCATGTTACACCCATATTTAAAGTGTAACATAAAACTTGGTCACATAGAATGCAGACGTGTAATCCATTCAGGATCTGTGTATGGGAAAACTACAAGTCCCATCTTCCACCATGGCAGAAGTACTTGCTCCAGCTGAATCATTGAAGGACCATATTGAGATAAGGACTTGGGGTTGGTGTAAGGGTCTTCAGGAGCATTGCAATGCTTTGCAAACTCCAAAACAAACATTTAACAAATGCACATTTTTTATTCATGTAGGTGCATGTATTTTTTGCAAACTTTAAAAATGTCTGGGTCCTACTGTGCAAACAAATATAAATAATGTATATTACTTTTTACTTTTATACAATTTTTTTTTCCAGATTACAAATGCAGTGCTGTTGCACTTAAAGTGGGGTGCCCCTTAAAAAATATTTTTAAAAGTCAGCAGCTACAAATACTGCAGACACTTACCTCTCCCAGGGTCCAGCGATGCGGGGGAACGAAGCCCCCCCCCTCGTTCCTCGCTCCGCTTGCGGCGCCGGCATCCTTACTGTGGGCACCTGGCTGTGGTTTCACACCTGGGCACCCACTGCGCACTGCGGGCACTGAAGGAGGCAGACTACGAGGGACCCCCTAGCAACAGGCATTTAGAGGTGAGTAAAACATTTTTTTTTCCAATTATTTTTTTTTTTACATTTTTTTTATGAATTTTAAGCTATTTTATTTTTTTGGTGGAAACACCACTTTAAATTGCATCACCTCTAATGCCCCGTACACACGGTTGGATTTTCCGACGGAAAATGTCCTATCGGACAAAGTTGTCGGAAATTCCGACCGTGTGTAGGCTCCATCGGACTTTTTCCGTCGGATTTTCCGACGGACAAAGTTTTATCTCCTGCTCTCAAATTTTCCGACAACAAAATCCTATCGGACTTTTTCCGATCGTGTGTAGCGAATTTCAACGGACAAAGTGCCACACATGCTCAGATCACATTACAAGACCAAAGCTATTGGCTACTAGCCTCTACGTAGTCCCATCGTAAGCAACAAACGTCACCACGTTCAGAATGATCGGATTTTCCGACAACTTTGTCCGACCGTGTGTATGCAACACCAGTTTCGGACAAAATCCGTTGGTAAAAATCAGACGGATTTTGTGGTTGGAATTTGTATTGGAAGTTGTATTCTTGTAAAGACAGAAAGATCTCTACTATTGTCCCCTATTATTGCTACATTTTATTTAAACCTCCACATGAACTAGGTTTTGTAACATTGTATGCGTTATATTTGCTCCTCTGTTGTAATGCCATTCTATCCAGACATGTAAAAAAATATTACAATTTAAATGTATTACAATTATTATTACAAATTTTATTTTATTTTTTTAAATGAATACATTTATAAAAAATATATATTTTATGTAAAAGCTAGCATACACATCCACACCTTTACACCAGGCCCCTGTAATCCCTCTACAGCATCACTCACACTGGGAGAGGAAGGAGCAGCACTGGCAGCCAATCAGAACTCTGCTTTGCATAGTTTGTTATTAATAACACAGATCATGCTTTACAGGAGGAGAATAATAAGGGACACCCGCACCCGTGACTTAGCAAGTAGAACTTTAGAAGCCACTGATGTGTTTTGCACCATTAATGGCGCTTAATCATAACTCTATGAGTGCGGCCGTCCTTTTTCCATTTTCTGCCATTTGACTTTGCTGAGCTGGCACCCTTCATCTCCTATATACTAGGACGGTGTGAACACAAGCGACTCCACCTGGAGCGGTAATTACCTTGATCAGGCCATAGATGAGTTTGTTTGTTTTGTTCAATTTTCGCATAATTAGTGTGCCCATTGCAACAAATCGATTTTCGTGCTGCCATCGAAACTGAACAAATGAACGTGTTGGAAATTTTGTTTCAGAGCGAATAATCTTTTATTTTTTAATAGGGAACTTGCTTGAAAACAATCAGAAATTGTAATTTTACTTCACAAATTCTGAAACAATGATGGGACTATCGCATGTTAGATCAAATGAAAATTTTCATTTGAGCGATTGTTTTTCTACTCATCTATGACCCACCCATAGCCTTGTATACACTACTAGTCTTCAACCGTTGGGTTGAACGGAAAAAAACTGATAGCTCAGGTCGGAGCCGCTGTACTAACAATCCAATGCTAGTACAGCGATCTCCCCTGCTGTTCTATTGAGTTCTTACAGAGGCATGGCCCCCCGCCAGAACACTCCAGTCAGTGCTGTCAGCCATTGGCTGAGAGCGCTGATCGAGAGTCGGCTGGCAGACTTCTTTTGGACCGGCTGCCGTAACCACAAGTGTCGAATATCGTCCGTTTTCTATTGAACCAGCTGATGCCACCTGACATTCTGCCCGTGTGTACTAGGCTTAAGGGTAGCCATGAATGTCCCCTTCTACCCCCATAAGACAAAGATTGGTCAGAAACAGGGAACCTTTTATGTAGCTGTCAAAGGTGGAGAGAAGGGGAATACTATGGAGTGTCAAGGGAAGTTCAGATTGTTTTGTTTTTTGTATAAATCATAATTTCCATAGGTCAAAACGTCACTTCCACCTATACCTTTTAAAGGCACATTTTTTCAATGTAATTTTTTTAAATGACATTTATTTATTTATTTATTTGCAATTAAGTCCAAATATGAGATCTGAGGACTTTTTGACCCCAGATCTCATATTTAAGAGGACCTGTCATGCTTTTTTTCTATTACAAGGGATGTTTACATTCCTTGTAATAGGACTAAAAGTGACCCAATTAATTTTTTTTTAAAAACAGTCTTAAAATAAATAAAATCGAGTAAAATAAATAAGAAAAAAAAAATATTTTTTTTAAAGCGCCCCGTCCCGACGAGCTTGCGTGCAGAAGCAAACGCATAAGTGAGTAGCGCCCGCATATGAAAACGGTCGTCAAACCGCACATGTGAGGTATCACCGTGATCGGTGGAGCGAGAGCAATAATTCTAGCCCTAGACCTCCTCTGTAACGCCAAACATGCAACCTGTAGAATTTTTTAAACGTCGCCTATGGAGATTTTTGAGGGTAAAAGTTTGACGCCATTCCACGAGCGGGCGCAATTTTGAAGCGTGACATGTTGGATATCAATTTACTCGGCGTAACATTATCTTTCAGGATATATAAAAAAATTGGACTAACTTTACTGTTGTCTTATTTTTTTATTCAAAAAAAGTGCGCTTGTAAGACCGCTGCGCAAATACGGTGTGAAAAAAAGTATTGCAATGACCGCCATTTTATTCTCTAGGGTGTTAGAAAAAAAAAACAATATATAATGTTTGGGGGTTCTAAGTAATTTTCTAGCAAAAAAAAACTGTTTTTAAACATGTAAACACCTAAAATCCAAAACGAGGCTAGTCTTAAAGGGGTTATGTAACAGTTCTGAGTCCGCTGATGCTGCTGATGCTACAACCAAGATAGCAGCACCCAGCAGCAATCTCAAAGCTTGTGGATGTCTGCATAAGGAAGGTTTTTATACGTATGTAACATGCATAAAATCAGAAAGTTCTATCAGAAATTATACAAAATTCTGACACCTATTAGGATATTCACGATCTAAAATTCAAATGACATTGGGTCTGCCAAAATGCCATTGATCTAAAGCACGACAGTAAATTAATAAACAGAAGAATTCTATATCTTATGCCGCGTACACTTGATCAGAATTCTCGTCGAAAAAAGCTCTGATGGTTTTCCCAATCGGAATTCTGACGGAATACAGACAGAATTCCGCTCAAACTGTCTTGCCTACACACAGTCACACCAAATTCCGGCCGCCAAGAACGCGGTGACGAGCCGAGAAAAAATGAAGTTCGATGCTTCTGAGCATGTGTCGAATTGTTTCCGAGCATGCGTAGGAATTTTGCGTGTCGGAATTGCTACAGACGATCGGAATTTCCGATCAAAACCTTTTCCGTCGGAAAAATTGAGAACATGCTCTCAAATTTTTGCTGGCAGGAATTTGGCCAGCAAAATTACGATGGAGCCTACACGGTCGTATTTTCCGTTGAGAAGCTCTTATCGGTCTTTTGCTGGCTGAAATTCCGATCGTGTGGCATTAGACTGTCCAGACTTCAGTCCCTTTGAAATGCAGTGGCATGATCTTAAATATGGCATTCAGGAAGAATATTGCAAAAATATACATAAACTTAAAAAAACTTTGTATTCTGTAGTGGAAGAAAGGGCAAAATACCTCCTTACTGCTGTTTAGTTGAGATTATGAATAATAAAGACGTTCTGGTATTGGATACAGAGGGTTTACATTATTTATTTATTTATTTATTTTTAATTGTCGAAAAATTTGTTTAGTAAAGAAATGATATCATAAAATATTGTGCGTTTTAAGACTTTTTTGTTGAGACAAAATGTTAAGATGTGATCAAAATGTTGTTGCTATTCATATGGAAATCCATACAATTTGTAAGGTTTGCTAACTTTTTCTCACAGCTGAACCTCCTAATTGTCTGACATGACGGTATGTAGTCCTGGCCGGGAGTAATTAAAAAGGAATTAGGAATTGTGAATTTATAAGGTCTTTTTTGTTTTAAGCAACAGATACAATTTTAATTGTTGGTGAGTTTGATAAATAGGGGGGTTACACAAATTTATTTTGCCAATTTTTAATTAAATACTTATATTGTAAGAACATAGTATTTCCGTTCTTCTATTTTGCAAATAATTAGAAACCGGCCTTCATCTGATTGTCACATCTGCTTTTCCATGCCTTAAGCCTCGTACACACGATGCGATTATTGTACGACCGAGCGTCAGATTTTTGTCAAAAGCGCGTGTGCAGGATTTTGTCTAGCATACTAACTATCTGCAAATTGTCGTTTGAGAAACACGAACGTAGTGACGTACTATGAGAGTATAAAGAGGAAGTTCATTTCTCAAGCGCCACCCTTTGGACCCCTTCTGCTAAAAGTAGAAGTTTGGTGAGCGTTGATTCGCGATTTTCAGATCGTACAAAACAAATGCCCTTTAACCACTTGCCGACCAGCTGCCATCATTAGGTCGGCACAATCCCGCCACTGTCGTAGCTGTACGTCGGCTACTTTAAGCGGAATAGCAGGCAGCACATGCGCGCCCGCTGGGTGCCAATGCTCGTGACCAGAGGTCACGATGACCGATGGCCACGCGCGATCGCGGGCACGAGAAGCAGAACAGGGACGTGTGTGTGTAAACACAAATCCCTGTTCTATGAGGAGAGGAGATGCAGACCGTGAGCTCCTAGATCTCTCATCTCCTATAGTCACTCCCATCCCCCCCTACAGTTAGAACACACAATGTTAACCCCTTCCCTGCCAGTGACATTTATACAGTAATCAGTGCATTTTTATAGCACTGATCGCTGTATAATTGTGAATCGTCTCAAAAATGTGTCAAAAGTGTCCGATGTGTCTGCCATAATGTCGCAGTCTTGATAAAAATCGCAGATCGCCGCCATTACTAGTAAAAAAAAAAATAATAATAAAAATGCCATAAATCTATCCCCTATTTTGTATAACTTTTGCGCAAACCAATCAATATGCGATTATTATTGCGATTTTTATTACCAAAAATATGTAAGAGAATACATATCGGCCTAAACTGAGAAAAAAAAAATAGCTTTTTTAAAAAAAAATTGGGGATATTTATTATAGCAAAAAGTAAAAAAATATTGTGTTTTTATTTTTTTTTTTTTTCAAAATCCACACTTTTTTTGTTTATAGCGCAAAAAATAAAAATCCCAGAGATGATCACATACCAGCAAAAGAAAGCTTTGTGTGGAAAAAAAGGACGTCAATTTTTTTTGGGTACAGCGTCGCACGACCGCGCAATTTTCAGTTAAAGTGACGCAGTGCCGTATCGCAAAAAAAAAAAAATCCTGGTCATTGAGCAGCCAAATCTTTCGGGGCTGAAGTGGTTAAAATACGTTTGGCATAACTCCATCAGTATCACCAGCAAAGCAGCTTCATTATTATCCCATTAAAGATTAGAATGTGCGCTGCATTTCGACATTTCATCAATTGCCGCATCACAAATGTTAATTCTAGATTCCGAACGGTAGTTTACAAGACTGAACTCTTTTCCGGCTCGTTCCTTGATTCCGAGCATGCGTGGTTGTACTTTTGACTTTTGTGTGACGATTTCTGTGCCGACCATCCAAAAATCAGATGTTGAGTTTACATCCAACAAAAAATTGTATAGCCTGCGCATCCAGCTTCTGTCTGACGAAAAAGTCAAATCGGCTGTTGAAAGCACTACGTACTAAAGATCCGAAAATCCGAATCTTACCAATTTTCCTTTCTGATTTTCGTGTCGTGTGTATAAGGCCTAACTTTTACATTTACACATTGATTAGCTTGAAAAATATATATTTTTAGCAAAAGTAAAAGTTTGCATTTAATAGCCTGGAGATGAGGTTGGTGTGCCTCAAAAGCTTGCACTTGGATTTTTATAGATAATGTGTTACTAAACCCACCACAGTAAAATCAGTCTGTATTTGCAGTAAAGCATGCTTGTTATACTCACTGTGGAACCTAAGGGGTTAATCGTCTTCGTGTAAAAAGCCTGTTTGAGCCTGTCTTCTCTGATCCTCCCCTTTTTCCACTGTCTCCAATCCATCTGCTGATAGAACAGAGCTTTGGAGGTACTCTGCATGGATGAGTTTGGGATGAAGGAACTTGACTGGCCTGCACAGAGAGTCCTGACTTCAACCCGATAGAACACCTTTGGGATGAAGTAGAGTGAAAACTGTGAGCCAGGCCTTCTCGTCCAACATCAGTGCCTGACCTCACAAATGCGCTTCTGGAAGAATGGTCAAACATTCCCATAGACACACTCCTAAACCTTCCCAGAAGAGTTGAAGCTGTTATAGCTGCAAAGGGTGGGCCAACTCAATATTGAACCCTACAGACTAAGATTGGGATGCCATTAAATGTGTGTGTAATGTCTGTGTAAAGTCAGGTGTCCCAAAAATTTTGACAATATAGTGTATCTTGAGTAAGGGCAGATGATTCATATAGCATTTACTTCCTGGAATCCACCTTCCCTTAGCTCAGGCATGCAGGCAGAAGGGTGTGCTTAGCTGTGAAAGCTCCCCCTCCCCTCTTGAAGACTCCTGGGATGTATGACATAATTTGCCTAGACATGAAAACCAGGAAGTAGCTGAAGAAATGTAAAAAAAAAAAAAATGACATGCAAATCTAATATTTATTGAGAAATTGAAGTTCCGCTTTAATTAGATAGACTTATCTTAATCTGAGTGGGCATGGATTCAACAAGGTGCAGGAAATATTTGGTGAACCTACTGTGAGACAGACGCTGATGCAAAACAATGATCAGGAGTGCAGTCGGCAAACACATGGTCTGAGCAGACAGTAAACCACAAAACAGTAAATATGGATAATCAAAAGCGATAAAAAAGTTCCAGTACCGGCAAAATAACAGCAGTGAGTGTTGGCAGGTAGAAGTGAGGCCGGGTTCACACTGGTACGACACAACAGTCGTAGGACGGTGGATCCAACTACCCTGCAACTTGAAGTCCGACAACCGTCCGATGTCAATGAATGGGGATCCGACGTTGATCCCAACAATACCAGGCACTTTGTGTCTCATATTAATCTTACGGGGAAACCCCACTCCAAATAAAAAAAAAAAAAAAACGGCATGGGTTCCACCTGCAAGACCATACCAGTCACTTCGGTCTGGTATGGATTTTAAGGGAAACCCCCACGCCAAAAAAAAAAGAATGGGGGCCCCCCCAAAATCCATACCAGACCCTTATCCGTGAACAAAGCCCGGCAGGTCAGGAAAGTGGGTGGGGACGAGCGAGCGCCCCCCTTTATCCTGAACTGTACCAGGCAGCATGCCCTCAACATGGAGGGGTGCTTTGGGGCAGGGGGGCCTTGCGCCCCCCCAACTCAAAGCACCCTGTCCCCATGTTGACGAGGACAAAGGCCTCTTCCCAATAACCCTGGCCATTGGTTGTCTGGGTCTGCGGGGGGGGTGCTTATTGGAATTTGGAAACCCCCTTTAAAAAGGGGGCCCCAGATCCCGGCCCCCCACCCTATGTGAATGAGTATGGGGTACAAAAGTGTCAAAAATAAAACTCAGTGCACGGGTTTTTAAAGTAATTTGTCTCTTCCGATTTCTTCTCCCCTCTCCGGCTCTTCTCCCTGCTCCGCTGATGTCTTCTGGCTCTGCTGGTTCTTCTCCGCTGATGTCTTCAAGCCCTCTCCGGTTCTTCTCCCTCTGTCTTCTGCCTCTGCCGGGTCTCCTCTCTGCGCTGTCTTCTCCCTCTGTTCTTCCTCCGATGTTGACTCGACTTTCTCGCCCGCTTTAATGCTGGGTGCGCGGTGTGACACTACTTATATTGGCATGGGGCGGGGTCACCAGGTGACATCATCCGGAGGCCCTGCCCCCTTATGACATCGCTGCCGGGGCATGATCGGATGATGTCACCATTGACCCCGCCCCATGCCAATATAAGTAGTGGCACACCCCGCACCCAGCATTAAAGCAGGAGAGAGCATCAAGTCAACATCAGAGGAAGAACAGAGGGAGAAATCAGCGCAGAGAGGAGACTCGGCAGAGGCAGAAGACAGCGGACAGAGGGAGAAGAACCGGAGAGGGCTAGAAGACATCAGCGGAGAGCGGAGAAGAACCGGCAGAGGCAGAAGACATCAACGGAGGAGGGAGAAGAGCCAGAGAGGGGATAAGAAATCAGAATTGAAGCCGGTGCTGCCTTAATAAATTACTTTCAAAACCTGTGTACTGCGTTTTATTTTTGACACTTTTTTTTGGTGAATGGGAAGAATGGTCAAGCATTCCAATAGACACATTCCTAAACCTTGTGGACAGTCTTAAAATCCATACCAGACCGAAGGGCCTGGTATGCTCTTGGCAGGGGAACCCCATGCCATTTTTTTCTTTTTATTTGACGTGGGGTTCCCTTTCAAAGATTTTCAGAGCACAAGTCGCATCAGTTAACTACCTTAGACCCGCGCTATAGCCAAATGACGGCTTCAGCGTGGATCTATTGTGCCGGGACGACGTCTATTGACGTCGTCCCGGACACGAGCTGCCTGCGCGCCCCCTGAAGGGCGCGCGCGGCGCGTTCTGTGATCAGCGAGTCTGTGAGACTCGCTGGATCACAGATCCGAGTAAGGGGTCGATCCCGACACCTTACCACGTGATCAGCTGTCAGCCAATGACAGCTGATTATGTGATCATAACAGAGCCGGTAATGAGAGGTACATCAGTCCCTCTCACTGCAATGTGCCAATCCATTGTGCCCACCTTTGCCCCATTAAAGTGCCGCCTACCAGTGCCCACAGTGCCATCTCTCAGTGCCCACAGTGCCATCTCTCAGTGCCCACAGTGCCATCTCTCAGTGCCTACAGTGCCATTTCTCAGTGCCCACAGTGCCAGTGCTGCACATCAGTGTCACCTGCCAGTGCTCATCTGTGTCACCTACCAGTGCTCATCTGTGTCACCTACCAGTGTCCATCAGTGCCACCTATCAGTGCCCATCAGTGCCACCCATCAGTGCCACCCATCAGTGCCCATCAGTGTCATCCATCAGTGCCCATCAGTGTCATCCATCAGTGCCCATCCGTGCCACCCATCCGTGCCACCCATCCGTGCCCATCAGTGCCATATTTGCTGTCCCCATCAGTACCGACTTATCTGTCCCCACTAGTGCAGCCTATCAGTGCCCACCAGTGCAGCCTATCAGTGCCCACCAGTGCAGCCTATCAGTGCCCACCTGTGCCGCCTATCAGCGCATATCAATGAAGCAGAAAAATTACCTGTTTGCAAAATTTTATAACAAACTATTAAACATGATTTTTAATTTTTTTTAAATTTTCCATCTTTTTTTGTTTGTTTAGCAAAAAATAAAAACCCCAGCAGTGATTAAATACCACCAAAAGAAAGCTCTATTTGTGGGAAAAAAATGATAAAAATGTCATTTGGGTACAGTGTTGTATGACCGCGCAATTGTCATTCAAAGTGCATCAGCGCCGAAAGCTGAAAATTGGTCTGGTCACGAGGGGGGTTTAAGTGCAAAGTACCGTATATACTCGAGTATAAGCCGAGATTTTCAGCCCTTTTTTTAGGGCTGAAAGTCCCCTTCTCGGCTTATACTCGAGTCAGTGCGGTCTGCCTACAAGAACAGCTTGTCATGTAGACAGACGGCACTGTTCAAAAGCCGCACCGCCTCCTCCCGCCCGTCCGTGATAGGCGGACACTAATTTTCCCAGCAGCGCAGTGTTCCGCCTATCACGGATGTTCTCTCATTCTCATCTCATGGACGAGGATGAGAGAATATCCGTGATAGGCGGAACACTGCACATGACTGCTGGGAAAACCGAGTGTTCCTCCTATCACGGACGAGGAGGAGGCGCGGCTTTCAAACCTGCAATGGCGCCTCGCGCCTCAGCGTGTACGCTGAGGCGGAGGAGGGACACCGGACACCCGAGGGACACCGGACACCGCACACCGGACACCGGGCAGCGGCCCCCGAGGGACACGGGACACCGGATCGATCGGCACAGGTAGGCTGCACTGGGGACACGGGGGGGTTGTATAGGACACAGGGGACATGTAGATGGGCATTTGGTGACACACTTTTCCACTTACAGTAGCTGCTCCATTTCCCCCCCCCTCGGCTTATACACGGGTCATTAACTTTTCCCATTTTTTTGTGGTAAATCAGGGGCCTCGGCTTATACTCGGGACGGCCTATACTGGAGTATATACGGTAATCAGGTGGTTAAGATGGCTATCCGACTTTGATCCAACTTCAGTGATATTCAGTTGGCTGAAGTATGATCAAAGTCGGCCCAAAGTAGTGCAGGGAGCATTTTCAAAGTCGAATCGACTTGTGTCGGACCAGTTAAGACGGCTCTCATAGGGAAACATTGATTTGCACATGTCATGCGACATGAGCTCCCAAAGTCGGAGATTTTGTCATACCAGTGTGAACCCAGCCTCAAAAAGAATCAAGCACAGACGGCAACACACTGTGCGCTCCTTTCCTGCACACACTGCCCACTATCATACCTTGTGTACTCCTTATCTTCTTACACTGCCCACTGTCATACCCTGCTCCCTCCTTTCCTGCACACACTGCCCACTGTCATACCCTGTTCCCTCGTTTCCTGCACACACTGCCCACTGTCATACCCTGTTCCCTCCTTTCCTGCACACACTGCCCACTGTCATACCCTGTTCCCTCGTTTCCTGCACACACTGCCCACTGTCATACCCTGTTCCCTCCTTTCCTGCACACACTGCCCCCTGTCATACCCTGTTCCCTCCTTTCCTGCACACACTGCCCACTGTCATACCCTGTGCACTTCTTTCCTGCACACACTCCCCACTGTCATAACCTGTACACTCCTTTCCCGCATACACTGCCCACTGTCATACCCTTTAAACTCCTTTGCTGCACATACTGCCTGCTATCATACCCCTCTTGCACATACTGGCTGCTGTCATATCCTCTGCAGTCCTCTTCTGCACACACGGCCTGCTATAATTCCCTGTGCAATCCTTTTTTACACACACTGCCCACTGTCATACCTTCTGCATCCCTCTCCTATACACACTGCACACTGCCATACCCTGTGCAGTCCTCTCTTACACACACTGCCTGAAGCCTTACCCCTACACTCCTCTCCTACACACACTGCCAGCTGTCATTCCCTGTGAACTCCTCTCCTACACATACTGCCCACTGTTTTATACCCTCTGCACTCCTCTCTTGCCCGTGCACACCTCTCCTACACAAACTGCCCTCTGCACTCCTCTCCTGCATACACTGCCCTCTGTCATACCTTCTGCACTTTTCTCCTGCACACACTGCCCACTGTCATACCTTCGGCACTCTTCTCCTGCACAAACTGCCTGATGTCATTCCCACTGCACTCCTCGCCTGCATTCACCGTTATACCTTCTGCACTCCTCACCTGCACATACTGTCAATTGTCATTCTACTTTTTAGCATTATTTGTTATATCCCCAACCATTCCTGCTCTGAAACAGGCACATTTTCACAGTGTACTTATAAGGGTACTCTGTAAGCAGAGTTACATCTTAAGGGGCTTCATTAATAATAGCACAGCTGAGAGCAGGCTCCACTCCATGCTGATGTCACAGAGTTGGTCCAGGCTCCGAGTCATCACGACCACGGAGTCGGGATCCGCCTAGATCCCTGGACCGACACCCGGCTCAGCCTCTCTGCGAGCCGCTGAGAGCCTGAGCTGGCTGCTCCCCGCCCCCTTCACAGCTCAGCGCTCCAATGAGCGAGGAGGGGGCGGAGCAGAGAGCCGGTGACTGACAGTTAGCAGCTCTATGCTTGGGGAGCTGTAAGAACAGAGCGATCGCCGGTGTTCGATCCCTTGATTATTAGTGTAGGGGTGCTGGGGGACAGATGCAGCATCCACCTAGGTAAATATGAATCAAAAAAAAGATAAAAAACAATACTTCTCTTTTAATGCAATTGCATTAAGATAAAAATCCTTCTGCCTTTACAACCACTTTAAGGTTAGGGAAAATAGAAATATTTTATATATAAGCAAGTTAACAGTAATTAAATACTAATTGTTCGGGCTCTTGGATAAGCCTCATAATGATTGATTCTTTTAATGAATGATTCCCATGTCATACACAAAGGCCACACCGTTTTAAAACACATTATATCATAGTTGTGCAAGTGTTAATAAGAAAGACATCTTAGTGGGAATTCTCCCTCCAGTCCGATAAATGCCTCTGTTTCCATGGAGACCTTGTCTCCTCCTGCTCTAAATCAATAATTTTGCTTTGCCCTGGTTCTGCGATGCTAAAAATAGTCCTTCCTTCTGTCTTCGTGCTTCAGCTGAAAAATCTGTGCGCATAACCCAAACAGCAAAACACAATATTACTTAATGAATACAGCAGTGTTTGCTGCTAACAGTATCGATTAAAATGGAATGCGTATCCAACAAGTCTGAGCGCAGGCTACTGGTTGAGGTTGGCAAAACAAGATTAAAAAGCAAACATTTTATTATATTGCAGCTTACTAATTCCGAGTTGTGATGGCTGCATTCGTTTTTCTTTTTCCGGCTTTCTTCTATTCACATCTGGTGATCCAGCCAGCAAGGATGTTGCTTTTTAAAAGCTCAAGCTCTCCAGAAGAATGTATCAGTTTACATGGATGAGACAAACCACTTAACACTGGCAGGGGTGATTAACCACTTCAGCCCCAGAAGGATTTACCCCCTTCCTGACCAGAGCACTTTTTGCGATTCGGCACTGCCTCGCTTTAACTGACAATTGCGCAGTCTTGCAGCGTTGCACCCAATCAAAATTTACGTATTTTTTTTCCCACAAATAGACTTTCTTTTGGTGGTATTTGATCACCTCTGCGGTTTTTATTTTTTGCACTATAAACAAAAAAAAGAGCGAAAATTTTTGAAAAAAAAAAAAAAAAGCAATATTTTTGACTTTTTGCTATAATAAATATCCCCCAAAAATATATAAAAAAAACGATTATTTTCCTCAGTTTAGGCCGATATGTAGAATACCTATTTTTGGTAAAAATAAAAAAATGCAAAAAGCGTATATTGATTAGTTTGCACAAAAGTTATAGTGTCTACAAAATAGGGGATAGATTTATGGCATTTTTATTATTTTTTTTTTATTAGTAATGGTGGCGATCTGTGATTTTTATCGTGACTGCAACATTATGGCAGACATATCGGACAATTTTGACACTATTTTGGGACCATTGTCATTTATACAGCGATCAGTGCTATAAAAATGCACTGATTACTGTGTAAATGACACTGGCAGGGAAGGGGTTAAACACTAGGGGGCGATCAAGGGGTTAAGTCTGTCCTAGGGAGTGATTCTAACTGTGGGGGGGATGGGGTACTACTCACAGGACAGAGATCACTGCTCCCGATGACAGGGAGCAGTGATCTTTGTCATGTCACTAGGCAGAACGGGGAAATACCTTGTTTACATCTCCCCGTTCTTCTGCTCCATGACACGATCAAGGGGCACCCGGCGGACATCGAGTCTGCGGGACCCGCGGTCATGGAGCCGGCGGCGTGCGCGCCCACAATGCCGCATCTGAAAGGGGACGTACCTGAACGCCCTTTTGCTCACCCATGCCATTCTGCCGACGTATATCGGCGTGCGGCGGTCGGGAAGGGGCTAAAATTATCAGTTTATATTTATTCATGTAAAACCTTTATCCCAAAATGAAAACAACAGTTTGCTATAACTGATTGTAAAGCGGGAGCTGGCATTTAGGCTTTAACCGCTTCAGCTCCGGAAGGTTTACCCCCCTTCATGACAATCCATTTTTGCGATACGGCACTGCCTAACTGAGAATTGCGCAGGCGTGCAACGCTGTAGCACAAAAAAAAATGTTGTCCTTTTTTTCCCACAAGTAGAGCTTATAATTGGTGGTAATTGATCACCTCTGCGGGTTTTTATTTTTTGCGCTATATACAAAAAAAGACAGACGATTTTGAAAAATAAACAATATTTTTAACTTTCTGCTATAAAACATTCCCAATACATTTAAAAAAAAAAAAATCTAATTTCTTCATCAGTTTAGGCCAATATGTATTCTTCTACATATTTTTGGTAAAAAAAAAATCCCAATACGTGTATATTGATTGGTTTGCGCAAAAAGTTATAGCCTCTACAAACTATGGTATATTTTTTTTTTTCTTTTCTTTACTAGTAATGGTGGCGATCAGCGACTTACAGCGGGATCCTTACAGTGACCAGTGCTAAAAAATATGCACGGGTACTATACTAATGAAACGGCAGGGAAGGGGTTAACATCGGGGGCGATCAAATGGTTAATTGTGTTCCCTAGGAGTATTTGCTAACTGTGGGGGAGGTGCTTTGACTGGGGGAATGTAAAGATCTGTGTTCCTGCTTAGCAGGAACACAAGATCAGCACATTCCCCTCTCACAGAATGCCGTTCTGCCTTTCTCACAAACGATCGGCGAGTCCCGGCAGACATCGCATCTGCCGGACCTGCTGATTGGCTCCCGCTGTGTCCAATCAAAGCTGGGGTGGTTTGCCAGCGACGTGCGTGAGCGCTTCAGACCCAGAACTGTCAGATCACATACCAGGTACGTGATTTGACGCAGAGCGGCCGTCCCGCCGCAGTAAATCTACGGTGGGTGGTCGCTAAGCGATTAATTCCTGTATTTGAATCTGCTAATACATTTAACACTCCCCCCCCCCCCCCCCCCAGACTGACAATGCTGCTGTCTGCTGTGCCTCCTGTACTCATTCATCCAGAGTGGTACAGGAAGTGTGTTACTGGCCATATCACTAGGGGAAAACAGAGGAAAAAGGGAAAGTAAAAAAAATAATCAGACCAAAACATGGATAATTAAAATATAACTACTGTACAAAAACATGTTTTTTCTAGCGCCACCTGTTTGGCTTTCTATAGCCTATACCAGTGCTCCTGCTAGGTGTTCAGGATGTCACCTCTTCAGGAAAGCCCAGTAGGAGGTCCACCGGTAGCCGACCATAGTACCCAAACACCAGGAAGAAGGACATGTGACCTTCTATTGAATTAGCGCCCAGTCCTCTCGGCTGTAGATATCAGTGGATTCCACCTGGGGAACCGCCCCTGTTCTTTTGGTGAGCGTGAGGCGGCCGCAACAGGGCTACCTTGATATCTTCTCTGCAGGAGTCCACATCCTCCCCTGTGCTTTCCACCTGATAGACAGAGCATCAGTATGCCTGTTAAGTTTTCAAGGTCTGTAGTGGATATTGTTCTTGAATCATGTCAGGTTTTGCCCTGACGGCCCTAGCTTGGCTGTGTCCAGGTAGGCGAGAGGGTTGTTGTCCATAAACATCTCTATGTCTGCCCCGGTGAGGTACTCCACAAACCTTTCAGTGATAGCCCACACTAAGGTCAGCAGCTCCGGTTTGAAAGAGACTACCGCAAATTATCTAAAAAAATACTTCCATTTTGCATTCGGACTAGAGCAGCCCACGGACTCGTCTCTCCCGAATAACCCTGCTCTGTAGCATGTTGCAGAGCAAGTCTTTGACCTCCTGGCAGAGCACTGGGGGGATATGGCGGTATTGCTCCCGAATGGGTAGGGTATTCATTGATTATGGATTGGGTGGTCAATGGCTTTGGTATAACCGTAGTCTTCCGGCATGGCAGCAAAGAGCAGTAAATGCTTGATGGTTTTCAAGTAGTTGGTGACGCAGGCTCTGCTGCTTTAGGGGATAGTCCCGAAAGGGAATGTCCAGTTGTTCCAGCAGCAGCTTGTAGGTCATTTGTCCAACGAGGACATGGCTGCTTGTAGTGGAGCACAAATGGCCTCTGAGATGCTGTGACAGGGCACAATGTACAGGTCTACTAGGGTGGCATGGTTAGGAAGTGAAACCTGTGTTGTGCCCAGGTTGATAAGCTACACCAGGACCTTTCCTTTGTGAAGTTTAGTCTAGGAGCATGCCACTAGCCACTTCCCTGGCACCACAGCTTCCTTGCGGGGTTCCACCATTACTGTGGCCCCTTGAAGTTTCTTGTGAGCCCCAATGGGAAAAGACCAGACTACCTCTTGGAGGGGTGCCAGGAGTAGTTTTTGTATGGGCGGTGTGTGGACAACTCCCACTTGTTCAGACTGTTACCTCACTGCCTTCTGGTGAGCTTTGCAGACCCATATCATGTTGAGTCGCACAGACCGAAGACCCGTGCACACTGGTCAGAATGTTCAAACGTGGCCAGTAAGCACGGCAGGTCCAGGTCCTTTAAAACGTTCATGCCCAGGACAATAGGCACTGCTGAGCTCACTGGGCTGCAAGTACTTCTACTCAGTCCACCACTTGATGGTTAATCTAGATCCTCACCCAAGGGACTCCTTTGACCTGAACTGGCAAATTGTTGGCCTTGACAGATAGCCAGAAGAGGTCCAGTTGCTCTCTCTCCCCAAACCACTGGGCAAAGAAATCGTACTCTATGAGAGTGACCTCAGAACCTGTGTCAGTCAGGCATGGTACCTCTTGTCCATTAATAAGGGCAGCTGCTCTGGTTTGCTGGGACCTTGTGTTGACTGTCTCGGGGATAATCCCCCTGCCCTGGGAGCCATTAGTGAGCTTTTGAACTCAGGCTGACCACAGTTCTTGCTTACATGCCCAGAATGGCAGCACCTCCAGCACTTTCTCCTCTGGCTCCCTCCATAATGGGTTTAGACCATTGGGGAAGGAACTGAATCTTGTTTGAGTGAGGACAGTTTTTGTTTCAGGGAGCCCCTTTCGGGGCACGTTCCCTTGCTGTGTGTATGGCTGACAGCGGTGAAAGTGCTAGGGCCTCCTCTTTCATGTGTGCTGGGTCATACCTTTTTATCACTGCCACATTTGCTTCCACATCTTCCTGCTCCCGCACAACTGCTTCTACCACCACATCGTGGAAAGTGATGGCAAATTGTGCTCCGATTCATTCTTGTTTGGCCCTCCAGACTGGGCCAGCTTTCAATCCTACCACAAACTGGTCCCTCAACAGGTGATTTGAGTCGGTGATATCAGCACAGCCATGTGCATCCCTCTTCTCCATGCATTTCCAGAGGATTTATGGTGCCACTGCAAAATGAGTGAAGCTCTTGTCCTCCTCTTGTCTCTGAAAAAAGAATCCGCGCTTCAACTCTGGTATTGTTACGTTCTCTCCGAACAGGCCCTCTAGGCTTGTCACAATCTGTTTTAGGGTGGTCCAATCTTCTTCCAGGAGTACCATCACCCTTCGGCAGGCATCATCCTCCAAGGAGTTAATGGCCAGCTCCGCGATCAGCCAAGCTAATACAGGTGCGCAGTGCTTTCAAGTCTCTCCTCCCTCATAACCAGGGGAGTATTGGAGCCATTAAACTTGGGTGCCAGGACCAGAGCTAATCCTAGCAGTGCCATGATGGGGCCTGCTCCTACTTCCGCACTCACTGCAAGAAGAGATATATCCTGCCAACTGACGCCAATTGTGGGGAGGTGCAGTGGCAGTAACTACACAGTAATTACTGATGATAATCCCCGCTCTGCATTAAGATAGCAGGTGGGGTGGGGGTGCGAGAGGGCGGATTGCTGGCAGGAGCAGAGGAGGAGAGAGGAGAAGGAGGACACCTCCTCCATGGGCAGCACAGACCGGGGGCTGAGAGACCCCTTCCGCCCACAACATGTCCGCTTCCTCCCTACTCATTTTCAGAGGACTACTAGGGGGTGCGTTAGACCGCTGGCTGAGCTCAGAAGAGGGATAGCAGCCAGCGGTCTTACAAACAGGATGTCAGCAGGCAATAACGTTTTTTAAGCAAGTTCAGCATCCTATTACAGAGGAACTACAGAGCTCAGAAGAACATGGATGGCAAAGTTGGTGAAGGTAGGAGATCAGCAACAAGGACATTGAAAAAAAATTTGCTCGGAGTTCTGCTTTAAATAAACTCTGCCTAACCCAAGATGGCAGCTGGAGTCATATTGGGTGGCAGCATCCAATCAAATAGCTTCCCCAGTGACCCTGGAAACCATAGAGGAACCATGTTCCTCTTGACTTCCTCTCCCCCTGCTATGCCGCTGCGGTTGAGCGCCACCTGCAGTGGAGAAAGTAGACTGCACCTACCTACAGGACTGGACTGCTTGGTCTTTCTTTTCTAAAAAATAAAAGTAATGCAGATTTTCTTCTGTATTTTTAGCCTCTGTGACACCCTTGCAGAGACAAAAAAATCAAGTAGCTGTGAGACCCAGGTGGAGGGGTCCTTGGGGCACCCTATATCAGTAGAACTACTGCTGTGGGTTTGCAACAGAGGAGCAGAGCACTTCGCTATCATTGCCAGGATGTATACTCTGACATCATCACTGTAGAGAATCCACATGACTCAGCACAGTTCCCCACTGTAAAATTGTCATCGTCTCCAAACATGTTCCTTACAGAGATCATGTTCCTGAGGCTAGCTCCAGATATACAGACCCAGCTCAGGAGCGAGCACACACAAGCACTTCCATAGTGGCTTGCTATGGGGGCACTCAGCAGGAGAGAGGGGCCAGGAGCGCTGGTGAGGGGCTCCAAGAAGAGGAGGATCGAGGCTGCTCTGTGCAAAACTACTACACAGAGTGTGCACTGTATTTTTACTGCGACAGTGCAGGTTGGCTGCGCAGAATCACGTATATATATATATATATATATATATATATATATATATATATATATGTGATTTTGCATTTCTGGGTAGGGGGCGCATGCTCGTCTGCCCACCCCGCTGTGCTGTCACTGGCTCCAGCACATGCTGATCACTGGGTCCCGGCCATAAATCATTTGCCAATCAGATGAGCGAGTGACAGGAGAGAACTCTGTGTAAGTAAACACAGAGCTCTCTATTGACAGCGAAGGGAAAAGCAAAGGGAAAAAAAAGGCACACAGTGAACACTTTGATTACCCCAGATATTAACCTCTTCCCAGCCAGTGTCATTAGTACAGTGTCAGTGTATATTATTAGCACTGATCACTGTATTAGTGTCACTGGTGATGTTAGTGTCAGTCAGGTCCCACGATGTGTCGTCAGATTGCCATACTATCACAGTCCCGCTAAAAGTCGCTGATCACTGCCAACACTTGTATAAAAATAAATAAATAAAAATGTCAGTATACAGTATATCCCATAGTTTGTAGACGCTATAACTTTCATGCAAACCAATTCATATATATGCTTATTGGGATATTGTTTTACCAGAATACATTTTGGCTTAAATTTTATGAAGAAATTTGATTATTAAAACATTTTTATTGGGTATGTTTTATAGCAGAAAGTAAAAAATTGTTTTTTTTTTTTCAAAAAAGTTTCTTTTTTTTTTCGTTTACATAATAAAAAAACCTGGTGGTGATCAAATACAACCAAAGAAAGCTATTTGTGGGGGAAAAAAATTATACAAATGTCATTGAGTACAGCATTGCATGACCGCACCATCACCCGTTACAGTAGCACAGTACCAAATAGCATAAAATGGCCTGGTTATGAAGGGGGCAAAATCTCGCGGAGGTCAAGTGGTTAACTTGGAAAAGGAAAACGAATGCAGCCACCACATGTAAGGTTTGGTAAACTGCAATATATTATATTTTAGTTTTTGGGTTTATTTATCCTTTAACTGACCTGAAATGTGCAAAACATATACATTTAACTGCATATTTATTAAATCTTCTAGAAATAAGATCTAAAATCCACATCCATAAAAAAATATATATATATGTGTGTGTGTGTGTATGTATATATATATATATATATATATATATATATATATATATATATATGTATGTGTGTATATGTATATATATATATATATATTGCAATAAAATATTGTTTTTGCCGTCAACAGGCAATACACTAAAAAGTCATCTTTGTAGCTTTTTCTAAGTGAATTCAGTGCAGGTAGGAACATGTCACGTACAGTAAACAGTCAGCTTTTTGTGGTATTAATAATACATGTATCTCCGGGAGCTGCTTACTGATTTCCAAGCCAGCCGGAATGATGGCATACAGGATCTGGCCACAAGGCAGCAGCATACAGCAGCAGTAAGTGCTTGCTGGAATAATTCGCTAATAAACAGTGATCGTTTCATTTGTTGCTTTATATTATAGTGTTGCCTTGAGGATGTTACAAAGCATTGTGGGAAATGTGCCACTCCTCTGTTATCTGGAAATCAATGACATCATATAGTGCATGCCAGTCAAGTCCTGAAATACATTGCTTAAACTGGCTTGTGGGATACAACCCTAATTGTTGTCCAGACACCTTATGTGAGTAATTTATTCCGGGAGATATAAAATCATTCTGGGAGATATAAAATCATTCAGGGGGGTTATAAAAAATATGGTAAATATTTTAATGAAAATAAGAGTAGTCCTTAACCGCTTCAGCACCAGGCCATTTTACACCCTTCCTTACCAGAGCACTTTTTGCGATTCGGCACTGCGTCGCTTTAACTGACAATTGCGCGGTCTTGCGACGTTACACCCAAACAAAATTGACGTCCTTTTTTTCCCACAAATAGAGCTTTCTTTTGGTGGTATTTGATTGCCCCTGCGGTTTTTATTTTTTGCGCTATAAACAAAAGAAGAGCGACAATTTTGAAAAAAAAACACAATATTTTTTACTTTTTGCTATAATAAATATCCCATTTTTTTTAAAAAAAACTATTTTTTTCCTCAGTTTAGGCCGATACGTATTCTTCTACATATTTTTGGTAAAAAAAAAATCGCAATAGGCGTATATTGATCGGTTTGCGCAAAAGTTATAGCGTCTACAAAATAGGGGATAATTTATTGCATTTTTTTTTTTTTTTTTTTTTACTAGTAATGGCGGCGATCTGCGATTTTTTTTTCGTGACTGCGACATTGCGGCGGACACTTCGGACACTTTTGACACATTTTTGGGACCATTCACATTTACACAGCGATCGTTGCTATAAAATTGCATTGATTACTGTGTAAATGTGACTGGCAGGGAAGGGGTTAACACTAGGGGGCGGGGAGGGGTTAATGTTTTCCCTAAATGTGTGATTCTAACTGGGGGGAGGGGACTCAAGGGGAGGAGACCGATCATGTGTTCCTCCGTGCTGGGATCACATGATCAGTCTCCTGCTCGCTGACAGGACGTGGAGCTGTGTGTTTACACACACAGCTCCACGGTCCCGCACAGTCCCGTTGTTTTAACGGGCAATCGCGGGTGCCCGGCGGACATCGAGGCCGCCGGGCACCCGCACCGGGTCCCGAGCGACGCCGCGGGCGGCGCGCGCGCGCCCCCCAAGCGGCCGGGAATGGGAGGACGTCATATGGCGCCCACCCAGGATGGTAGATCCACCTTGTGGGCGTCATATGACTATGGGCGGGATGTGAAGGGGTTAAAGTGGAACTAAACTGTATCTGAACACTACAAACTGAAAACATTATTTAAGGAGAACCTCTGGGCCGACATTCCCGCCACCCCCCCCAATTTTTTTTTTTATGAACCCGCTTACCTAATGGTGGTATCTGCGCATTTCAGATACTCACCCATCCAGTGGATCCAGCTTTGTCCCACTGAGATCCTCCCATGCCCCAACCACAGCTCCATCCCGCGCGCCAAGTTCTCTATGACATCATCGAGAGGCCTGCCAGCCCTTCCGGGTTCAGCAGGCGTGCCTCTCGATGACATGCCGATAGGCCCGCCCCCTTGAATGAAAGACTAAGCCTCCTGGGATATGTGACTTGCATATAGCGGAATGCACAGGAGACAGGATGCGCGTCATTCGCCTATGGCGAATGAAACGCATGGGGAAGTGGGGCAGAATTTGTTTTCCAAAAAAAGTAAACAAAAAAAAACAAAAAAGCCAGATACTTCTGCAGGAAGGGAGGAAGGGGTGGGATGGAAGGAACGTGAGGAAGAGGGTGAAGGTCCGCTTTAATTTATTTTAATATTCAAAGCAAACTCCTCCATCCATCCATGTATCCATGCTTTATTTTGTTGAGAAATCACTTTGAAAAACACCCCCCTACCATTTCTAGCCACAGCCATCTTGACTAGGGGCAGGTGATTCATGTAGTATTTACTTCCTGGAATCCATCTGCTCTTAGCTCAGGCATGCAGACAAGGAAGGGGGTGTGCTTAGCTGAGAAAGCCCCTCCTCCAGATGAAAAAAAATGCCTATAAAGACTCCTGGGATGTATGACATAATTTTGGCCTAGGCCAAAACCCAGGAGGCAACTGAAGGAATATAAAAAAAAAAGTTTAAAACAAGTAAATATAGCTTCCTATCTTTTTACTAGGGTTGTTACTGATTAAAATTTTCATGTTTGATTAATCAATTTGTTTTAAAATCGATTAATCGACTAATTTCGATTAATTATAACGCACATACAGATCCAACTACTTTTAGCTGATCTCCTTGCATTGTAACTCTGCATCAGTCAGTGGTAAATGTGGTATACACTATATACAATCACCCGACACTAGTTAGTTTCCACAATCCATGACTTAACTTCACAGTTCACACAAATACGTTTTTTCCACAGTAGCGTGACAATCCCTCCACCTTCGGTCTAACTAATCACTCTCACTAATCACTCTCACCTTATGGCATGGACCCCTGTGCAAACAGGTGGTCATGCAAGCGGGTATCAAAAGGGTTAAGACGGACCATAAACTTTTCTCACGTCTCCTTAGATCTCAGCAAGGACGCCAGGTCATGGGTAGAAATAAAAGATCTAAGTGGTCACCGCTTAAGTATAAGATAAAATGTTTGTGTTCAAACACAAACTACTCACATAAAGATGATAAAAACACAGCATGTAAAGCCGACAATCATGTTAGTTCCGTAGGGCAGCAGCGGGTGACGGCCTGGACTCCCCCCCCCCTTCCCTTCGTTCGCAGACAGAGGCACTTCGGGAAGGGGGAGGAGTCCAGTGACGTTGATGTCTGTGACGTCACCGGATCTCCAACGGAACTCCCTGAAGACCCGGAAGCCGGCGGAGAGGTGAGTACCGATCAAAAGAATTTTGATCGATCAAAAAAATTAACGATTAATCGAGGAATTCATCTTTAATTTCCATAGCCCTACTTTTTACTAATGCTAGCAGCATAAGGAATAAAAATAGTTAAAGTGGAAGGCAGAAGGTTTTTTTTTATCTTAATGCATTCTCTGCATTAAGATAAAAGAGGAGGATCCAGGCTGCTTTGTACTGAACCACTACACAGAGCAGGTAAGTATAACAGGTTTATTATTTGTAACTAAAAAAAAATGAGACTTTAGTATCGCTTTAATGTTGATTGAGAGAGTTTAGTTCCACTTTAGTAATGAAATATAGTTTTAAAACCTATTTTCTTGGTGGGACAGCCCTCACCTTCATGCCCTGGGATAATGCTATAAAAATTGGTATGGTTGACCAAATATGATATATAGATATATATATAATATAGGGGAAATCTGTTGCAGGAATGAAAACAATAGGCAGAGGGGATCTAATCTAGCTTATATCACTTGGGCTGGACAAATCATAGGGGCCAAAAGCCATTGTATTTACAGAATTATTATTGGCCCATTCTGTGGCATATTTCTCTAGAGCAAGGGGTGTTGTAATGGGGGGACAGGACTGCAAGGAGGACTGTGATCGGGGGCCCATGACTGCAAGGGGCACTGTGATAGGGGGGGCCATGACTGCAAGGAGGACTGTGATAGGGGGGGCCATGACTGCAAGGAGGACTGTGATCGGGGGCCCATGACTGCAAGGGGCACTGTGATAGGGGGGCCCATGACTGCAAGGGGCACTGTGATGGGGGAGGGCACAGTGCAAGGGGCACTTTGATTGGGGGGCCCATGACTCCAAGGGGCACTGTGATGGGAGGGCATAACTGCAAAGGGCGCTGTGATACAAAGGGAAATGCACTGTAATGATTATAGTGCAGTCCCCTTTATATCACAGCACCCCTTTACAGTGCAGTCACCCCTGCCCAAAAAGGTTAGAGACCGCTGCTCTAGGGTATTTTTCTAATATTTCTTAACCTTCTAACCCCAGAGAACCCTTTGCCATAATTTTCAGGTCTCAGGGAACCCCTATTAAAAAATCATTGAGGGTCTGTGGTAAAAATGCAACTTACATTGCTAGTCCATGGGAAGAATGGCCCTATTACAGTCAGTGGGGGTCAGAATGTCACACTTACTGACAGCTACAAAGGTTTTGCTAGGTGACTTTGGCCCAAGTACTGTGAGGGCACCTTCAGATTGGGGTCATTTGGCCACAGCTCAAGGAACCCCTAACAACCATGGAACCCATACAGATGTGAGAAACTATCGGATGATTTAACTTTCCAGCATCTAACAAAATCTGACTGAATCTTTAAAGCGGAGTTCCACACAAAAATGGAACTTCTGCTGATCTGCTTCCTCCAGTGCCACATTTGGCACCTTTCAGGGTGGAGGGGGGAACGGGTACCTGTTTTTGACAGGTACCCTTCCCTACTTCCAGGAGATGACACTGCAGTGCCAATTTAGAAAGCGCGGCCACGCTTTGCGCATGCGCAGTAGGGAACCGGCTGTGAGACAGAAAGGCTTTACTGATGGTTTCCCTTACCAGGAATGGCGGCGGCAGCACCCGGGAGTTGATCCAAAAATCATCTGGGGTTCCAACATCGCGGGCTCCCTGGATAGGTAAGTGTCCTTTATATTAAGAGTAAGCAGCTACAGTATTTGTAGCTGCTGACTTTTTTTTGTTTTTTTCCCCAAGGCTGAACTCCTCTTTAAGTGTTCTTGATTTTTATTATTTAGACATGTTGACAGCGAGGTTGTTAGTGATATAATGGCTTCATGGCCTTGGTTCAGCTGCCCTACATGCTTTCTTGGTCTTTTAAATACGCTCTAGCACTTTGATGACTGGCATGCATCCATAAGTAAGCAATCTTATCTAGGCATAGTGCCTACTGTTATATTGAGCTATATGGCTGGGAAGTGTTCTGACAATTTGTTAATACATAGAATTGCATCTGACCTTCACCAATATACCTTTGTCATAATTCATCAATTAAAGGAAGGGCATTATCATCAGTATCAGCACAATATTTTAATTGTCTTAACTATACTTGAAGAACTTGTATATAACATTTTATGTATACTGCAGAGAGTTACATTTACATAAGTGAGGCTTAGAATTGTAGGGAGAGGGTTAGAGTTAGGGTTAGTGTGATGGTTACAGGTAGAGGGTTAGTGTTAGGGTTACAGGGAAAGGGTGTTAGGGTTAGTGTTAGGGTTGCAAGGAGAGAGTGAATCTGAAAGTCTCTCACTACAGAATCCGGAGAATAGCCATTCACAACTTGATTTTCCTAGCCATCGGATAAACCTTCTCTTCTCCAGGCCTAGCAACCGATAGATTATTCAAATAGAGCAAAGTCTCTGCCACAGACTTGGTTGTAGAACTTGTAAATTAAAGTCTCTGCCACAGACTTGGTTGTAACTGAAGGATACGAGTAAACTTAGAGAACCCTCATACGATACCAGTATCTTGCAGCCGGAACCGGCGATACCGTACGAGCGTGGATTCACTTGGTGTCTTTCAACTTAGCTTCCAGGCTCTTGCTGAGGAACCAGCCTTGTGCGTGGCCCTCTCCTGAAGAGTACTCCCCTGGTTGCTTTCTCAGTTGCTGGGCCTCTCCACAGATGAGACGGCACCGGACCACCTTGGAATCCTCCTTTCAGTTACTGTGCCTCGGGCTAGCCAGCCCCGAGACTCGGAATTGGATAGATCCGCACCAAAGGGCATGGGGGCCCCTGAGGGCTGGTCAAGAGGACCAGGACCAACAGACAGAAAGGTCTTCTGGACCGGAACCCAGAAACACGTGATCTCAGTACCTTAAGTACCCTCTCCCAGAAATCACAGCAAGACGACACACTCACTGATTGGCTCCGAGAGAGATTGGCACCCAATGCGTCCAGCCAAACTGCGTTCTCAACTCGCCAGAGGTGACAACAACACTTATGGTCAAGCAGAACACAGTGCAATCCAGCCAGACTGGCACTGAAACCATAATTTAGTACAATTAACCCCAAAACCCAACTGTGGTTTTAGGAACATTAAAATTACAAAACATATAGCGCATGCTCGTCAGGAGCCCGGCGCTACATATATTTTAAGCATCAGACAGCATGGATTCATGAAAGACATAAGTTGTCAGATAAATATGATTTCTTTTTATGAGGAGGTAAGTAAAACCCTGGACAAAGGGGTGTCTGTGGATGTGGTATACTTGGATTTTGCAAAAGTGTTTGACACAGATGCTCCACCGAGTCAGGCTGAAGGACTATAGAGCAGGGAAATTGGGCTTGTGCCGCATGTCTAATGCCGCGTACACACGAGCGGATTTTCCATCGGAAAAATCTTGGATGTTTTTTCTGACGGAATTCCGCTCAAGCTTGGCTTGCATACACGCGGTCACACAAAAGTTTGCTGAACTTTCGAACGTTAAGAACGCGGTGACGTACAACACTAAGACAAGCCGAGAAAATTAAGTTTAATGCTTCCGAGCATGCGTCGAATTGTTTCTGAGCATGCGTAGGAATTTTGCGTGTCGGAATTGGTACAGACGATCGGAATTTCCGGTCAAAACTTTTTCCGACCGAAAAATTGAGAACCTGCTCTCAATCTTTTGCTGGCTGGAATTCTGCCAGAAAAAGTCCGATGGAGCATACACACGATCGTATTTTCCGACCAAAAGCTCTGACTTTTTCTGGCAGAATTTCGAAACGTGTGTACGCGGCATAAGCTGATAATATTTAAAGGTCATTGAGTCGGATATAGCGTATTTTTCCCTCAGCACAGAGAATGAGGAAAGTCTGCCATCTGGAAAAATACGTTTAAGGGCTGTAATCCCTTTGGATGCCCAGAGCTGAGGATCCGGCGATCTATAAAAGTGTTGAAGCTGTGGGTTACCCCATAGGGGATATGAGGAGAAAATGTAGAGTCAGCCTTATAGACCGCCCTAGCCTGTTGCCATACTCTAATGGTCGTTCTCATTGGAGTCATCGTCACAAGATGAGCCCTAGGTCCTCTATAAACCAGATTACTCAAGGCTGCATAAGACCCCAGAATGGCTGCCTCCAAAGATACCGCAGGATTCTGTTTGGGCTGGCTAAACCACCATCGGGCAGTCACCAGTACTGCTGCCAGTAGTAGAGTTGAAAACGTGGCATTGCCAGCCCCCCCTGAGAGAGAGGGATTTGGAGTGTTCACTTTGCCACGCGTGGGGTTTTCGCTGCCCAAACAAAAGACACTATCAGACTATCCAACCTACGAAAGACCGATTTAGGAATAGGGATCGGAGTGTTCATGAAAAAATACAAGAACTTGGGCACTTTTTTTATGCACCAATAAAGAAGCAACAAGGACGTTAGGAGTTGCCGGCTCTATTCTTTGTATTTTTATTGCCACTGGCGATAATAGCAGGGTTTTCCAAGATTGACACTTAATTAAGGGGGAAAGGTTGTCTTCCAGGTAGGCAAGTAAAGAACCTCAAACTCGTACTCCCAGATATGTAAAGTTGATCATGAAGAGACCGGTCTTTAGTCTAAACGTACTGTCTTTCCAAGGAAGTGGCTGCCTCCTGGGCCCTAACCAAGTCAGCCTTCATCTGCCTACGAACACCGCCTATGAGTGACTGGTATTGATCTTGACTAAATGCCTTAAAGGCATCCCAAACTGCAGCTGCCGAGGCAGAGTCAGGATTAAGGCTCCAATATACATGCAATTGTTGCCTAAGCCCCAAGTCTACCTCAGGGTTGGCGATCCAAAACCTAGACAGCCTCCATAGTTTATCCAAGGGAGACCCCACCAGGGACAGCTGGAGCAACACTGGTGCATGATCTGAGATTCCCCTCGGCAAGATAGATATCTGCTGAACCTTAGGTAAAAGGTTGCTGCACGCATACACAAGATCGATACGGGAGAGGGCTTTATAGATGGCAGAGTGACACGTAAAGGTTTTATCAAGAGGATGCCTCCACTGCCACATATCAATTAGCCCGTAGGCCTCTGCCCATGCAGAGAGGTCAGAGAAAGTCTGTCCCTATCCCGTGGATGTAAACTGATCCATATCAGGGTTAGTGGCATATTAAAATCCCCATAAAAATCACATTACCCATAGAGAAATTTGCAATGAGGGCAGTTACCTTATGGAGCAACCTAATGGAAGCAGGAGGAGGTATGCACAATCCCACCAGCACAAGTTCTAAACATTCTACCATAGCATGTATTACAACATAACGTCCACCTGGGTCTAGCTCAAGGTGCAAGAGTCTAAGGGCTCTTTCACACAGGGCGGATCAGTGCAGATCCGCCCCGTGGATATCCGCTTGCTCAGCGGGGATCGCCGGTGCGATCTCCGCTGAGCAGGAAGTTGACAGGTCCGTCTCTGTACTCCGTGCAGGGACGGACCTGTCACAGTGCCGCTCTCCCCTATGGGGGATCGGGTGACGACGGACCGTAGAGTCCGTCGTCATCCGATCCGCTCTGCAGATGGATGGAAAAATAGGGTTTTCCTCCGTCGGCAGAAACGGACCATAGCGGGCACCGAAGAGTTTGGGTGTCAGCGGATGCTCATCCGCTGACACCCGCTATCCCATAGGGATACATGTATGTCCGTTTTTCATCCGAAAACGGATGGATGAAAAACGGACATACGGACCGTCCATGTGAAAGAGCCCTAAAAGGTAAGGGCTTATGTTTTAAAATGCTCATTCCCCTGGCAAAGTTAGAGTAACTCAAATGATACTGGTGGCCCACCCAGGGTTTTTTTTCCCCACCAAGTGGGTCTCTTGAATACCACATTAGTGTTAAGTTTAGTGTTAGGGTAATAAGGAGGTTAGTGTGAGGGGAGTCTTTGGGCAGGGCATTGCTATCTGTGCTCTTCACCAATATCTACAAGTACTGATCTCTTAAAATACATTTTAATGTCCCAAACCCTACCATATATCTCTACTTGCACCCACATTTTGACAAAGCTGTTCACTATTTTGAAAGGAACCTTGCCAAAATCTGGGCATTTAGGCAGAATGCCACTGGGCTTGGAAACAGAAGGTATGTCTATAGAGTATACCTGTGACAACAACATAGAGGCTGTAGATCCCTGATTAAAGTGCCGTCTCCTGCTTGCCTGCGGTAGAGCTGTCATGCATTTCTGTCTGTAGTGACAATAAGACAGAACAAATATTCCATAATAATGCTGAATACATCTAAGGATATCTGTGTATTATAGAGTGGGAATGAGACACGCATACCAGGTTCAGAATGGTATTTATTGCCCTGTAAGCTTTTTCTTCAAAGACACAAAGATGTAGCTGGACTTCGATCTTGGAAGAAAGATGTCAGGTGGTGATCAATAGAGAATACTGATGATATGCGTCCTGAATAAGCAGCTTTCAGAGTTAATGGAGAATAGCTGATGCAATGTAACAGAGGAAAAACCCTTTATGGCTTCCATTACTCCCAGTGGAGGAAAGTGCAGTTCACATGATATAAAGAAGCTGTTGTTAATATATGCAAGTTCTGAAATCAACACTTCAATGCCTCACTTGTAAGGAGAGTAAGTTTATAATATCCTCATCATGTGGAACAGAACGACATTTTAAATTCAGTGTCATTGGAGGTAACATAAATGTATGCATGTAGTGAATCTGTGGCCAGGCTATGGATCAGAGGCATAACTAGAACCTTCAGGACCCCAGTGCAAGAAACCATGACCTGTGGTCCCAGGGCCCTTTTCACCAATCCCGGGGCCCTTTATTACAGTCCCACAGTGGGACCCTTTCACAAGTCCCACAGTAGGCCCCCTTCCTGCTGCCTTGGGTAGGGTTGCCACCTTTACTTCAAGCCAGACCCGAACACTTTAATGGAGCACAGAAAATTTTTGTTTGTAGATTAACTCAAGAGATAAAACAAATAATTATGCCACTCTAAGAATCTGGTCCGGCCGCGCCTGGAGTATGCCAGCCAGTTCTGGGCACCAGTCCTCAGGAATGATGTGCTGGAACTGGAGAGAGTCCAGAGAAGGGCGACAAAGCTAATAAAGGGACTGGAGGACCTTGATTATGAGGAAAGATTACGAGCATTGAACGTATTCTCTCTGGAGAGGAGACGCTTGAGAGGGGATATGATTTCAATGTACAAATACTGTACTGGTGACACCATAATAGGGATAAAAATTTTCTGCAAAAGGGAAATTAAAAAGACGCTGTGCCATTCACTAAAATTAGAAGAGAAGCGGTTTAACCTTAACCACTTTCAGACCGGACCAATTTGCAGCCAAAGGACCAGGCCCCTTTTTGCAATTCAGCACTGCGTCGCTTTAACTGACAATTGCGCGGTTGTGCGACGTGCCTCGCAAAAAAAATTTACATCCTTTTTTTCCCACAAATAGAGCTTTCATATGGTGGTATTTGATCGCCCCTGCGGTTTTTATTTTTTGCGCTATAAACAAAAAAGAGCGACAATTGTGAAAAAAACGCATTCTTTTTTACTTTTTGCTATAATAAATATCCCCCAAAAATATATAAAAAAAAAAATGTTTTTCCTCAGTTTAGGCCGATACGTATTCCTCTACATATTTTTGGTAAAAAAAAATTGCAATAAGCGATTATTGATTGGTTTGCGCAGAAGTTATAGCGTTTACAAAATAGGGGATAGTTTTATAGCATTTTTACTAGTAATGGTGGCGATCAGCGATTTTTATTGTGACTTTGACATTATGTCGGACACATCGGACATTTTTGACACATTTTTGGGACCATTGTCATTTATACAGCAATCAATGCTATTTAAATGCATTGATTCCTGTGTAAATGACACTGGCAGTGAAGGGGTTAACCACTAGGTGGCAGTGTAGGGGTTACATGTTCCTAGAGGCGTGTTTCTAACTGTGGGGGGTGTGGCTGTCAGCTAGTGAATGCTGATCTCTGCTCCAATCACAGGGAGCAGAGATCAGCGTCACTAGTTGCTAGGCAGAACGGGGAGTTGCTGTTTATTTCCGCATCTCCCCGTTCAGCCTTCCCGTGAGACGATTGCGGGTAACCCCACGGGACCCGCGACCGGCGACCGGCCTCACGGGGGTCCCGACCGGCGTGAGCGGCATCTTAAAGGGGACATACCTGTACGCCCTTATGCCTGTCCGTGCCATTCTGTCGACATCGTCGTGCGCAGGTCGGCAAGCTGTTAATCTGCATAGAGGGTTCTTTACTGTAAGAGCAGTAAGAATGTGGAATTCTCTTCCACAAGCAGGGCATAGATCAATTCCAAAAACTATTAGATAGGCACCTAAACGACCTTAACATACAAGGATATACAATGTAATACTGACATAAAAGCGCACACACACAGGTTGGACTTGATGGTCTTTTTTCAACCTCACCAACTATGTAACAGAGTTCCTTTACATCTGAACTCGCAGAGTTCCCCTTAATCTGAACTTGCAGAGTTTCCCTTTACATCTGAACTCACAGAGCTCCTTTACACTGTAAGTGGGGACTTTGCAGACTCTGATGTAGGGGAGAACTCTGGGGATTCTGATGTAAGGAAAACCTCAGGGACTTTAATTTAAGAAGGAACACTGAGAACTCTCATGTAAGGAGGGGACTCTAATGTAAGGGGGAACGCTGCAGACTCTGGTGCAAAGGGTAGCTCATATAAAGTCTCAGGTAACCAGAGCCCCCCCTTACATAATAGTACCCAGCATTCTCCTTTAATCAGGATTCCCAGAGCCTCCCTTACATCAGAGTTCCCCTTTAAGTCCACAGCGTCCCCCCTTACATCAGAGCCCCCCTCCCCCAAATCAGGGTTCCCAGAGCACCACGTACATCAGAGTCTGCAGAATTTCACTGTAAGGGGGAGCTCTGTGGATTCTGGTGTAAAGGGGAACTCTGATGTAAGGGGTTCTCTGCTCATCAAAGCCCCCACTTACATCAGAGTCCCCTTACATCTGAGTCCCCCTACATTAGTGTAGAGGCAGGAGACAGAGGGGAGGGAGGGGGGACACTTCAATAACCATGGAGTGTGAGCTCACTTACCCCAGGAGGGAGGCTCAGGCAGTCTGTGCTATGCATAGTTCCTCCACCATGTACAATAGTTTCCGGCTGCTGGGCTTTCCTGCCCACTCACCCCCTTTCTGAGTACAGTGCTCAGGGATTGGACTGCAGGCACATATAGGAGGAGACTGATAGAACACCTTTGGGATGAATTGGGGTGGAGACTGGGGGCCAGGCCTTCTCAACCCTATCAGTGCCTGACCTCACAAATGCACTCCTGGAACAATGGTCAAACATTCCCATAAACACACTCCTAAACCTTGTGGACAGCCTTCCCAGAAGAGTTATAGATGTAATAGCTGCAAAGGGTAGGCCAACTCAATATTGAACTCTACTGACTAAGACTGGAATGCCATTAAAGTTCATGTGTGCGTAAAGGCAGGCGTCATGATACATTTAGTAATATAGTGCATGTTACTGGATGCTCTTCTTCAGTCAATCCCCTGAGAAAAAACAGCCTCCAGACCTACACTCTAAGCATCAGTCAGGTCCAAGAACTTTTCCAGAAAGTCTGGGGCTGCCAGCACTGGCTCTCGACAAAGGGCCTATTTCAGAGTCTGAAAGGTATTTGCTGCATCCGGATCCCCATAACACAACATAGTATTTTTTCCTTTGGTTAGGTAGGTCAAAGGTGCTGCTAAAGTGGCGATATTTGGAATAAACCTTCTATAGTAACCTACAATATCCAGAAAGGTTCTAACTTGCTTATTGCTAAAACAGAAGTAGATGAATCCCTAATTGTCTTTACCTTATTGAAGTTTTATCAGGCCTCACCCAATAGTGTAGCTAAGGTACTGTGCTTCTTCCAAAATTATTTGGGTTGCTGTTTTTTTAAGGTTTGCAATAGGACATAACAGTATGACATGACAAAACATGGTCGATGAATTCCAAATATAAACAGTAATACAACCACAACAGGTATCAATGGATATCAACAATATAAAGTATCCATAAACTGTGGACTGTAGCCTCTACAACAAACAATAGCTAGCAGGTACCGAACCACTGCAAGGTAAGGAACAAAACGTGGACCCTACACGATATAGGTCTCTCTGTCCCATCCTCACAGTAGTTGCACTTGGTGATTAAAGCATATCAAGTTACTTTTTCTGTATAATATTATATATACATATATATATACACTTTGATCACTAAATGTTAATTTGGGTTTAAATTAATATAACAATTTTGTTTATGTTCAAACCAATGTATATGTATACATGTTGTAAAACGTTTGCGATTGTATGTGAAATACAAAACCTCATGTATGTTTAATATGTTTAAAAAAAAATAATAAAAATGTATTGTACTCGAAAAAGATGAGAGGCAAGGTGTCGACGGAGGGTTGGGTTGCTGTTAAATCTTCTTCCTGTATGCATATCAGGACAACCTGTATCGTGGGGAGAAATGACTCTCCCAGTCAGTGTTAAAGACCATTACATTGTGTAGGTAGGCCACTGAGAAGTGTTGATGAGACCAAAGATCTCTAACATCATTACCTGAAATATAGCAGGAGCTCCCATAGGCCAAAATGCATTAAAAACATGCTGGAAAGAACTCTGTGCAACACCTGCCAGTTTACCCCTATTCAGGTCATAGATGGTTGCGAGTATGAGGAATTTGTCAATCCTTGGCTTGGTGTAGGCATCAAACTTGAAAACCTCATTACTTTTTCTGAAGTTGTTTCAGAACCTTAATGAACCTTTAGATTTGGAAACCAGCACTATTCATAGCTCCAAACTGTCCCTGATTTTAAGGGAATATTCCTCTTTCCTCCTCATTTCTCCCTCATTTTGGTCTGATCTATATAGTTGTATATAAAATGCACTCTTTATCTTTCATATAGTCAGTGGCGTCTCCAGCTTTCATATTTAGGGGGGGCACATGGGGGGACAGGGACAAAAGTAGGGGGGCATCTATAAAATGCAAATTATATATATATATATATATATATATATATACATATATATATATATACACCGTATTTATCGGCGTATAACACGCACTTTTCCCCCTTAAAATCGGGGGAAAGTCGTGGGTGCGTGTTATACGCCGATACCCCAAAAAAAATGACAAAAATCGGTTGCGGCGCCGAAAAAATGGCGACCGCGGCCGAAAAAGGCCAAACCGCGGCCGAAAAAGACCGAAGCCGGCTGTTCAGCTCCGCTCGTAGTCCCGCCTCTCTGCGCTCGCTCCCGAAACAGCAGGGAGGCGGGACTCCGAGCGGAGCCGAACAGTCGGCTCGGTCTTTTTCGGGCGCACTTCGGCCGCGCATGCGCGGTATTTCTCGCGGTGGGAAATTTAAACGCTGGCAAACTGCAAATGACACTAGCAAGCTGCAAATGACACTGGGCAAGCTACAAATGACGCTGGGCAAGCTACAAATGACGCTGGGCAAGCTACAAATGACGCTGGGCAGGTTGCAAATGACGCTGGGCAGGTTGCAAATGACGCTGGGAAAGGCTGCAAATGACGCTGGGCAAGCTGCAAATGACGCTGGGCAAGCTGCAAATGACGCTGGGCAAGATGCAAATGATGCTTAAATGTAAGTTTTTTTTTTCCCTAAACTTCTCTCCTAAAACTTTTTTTCCTTAAAATTCCCTCCTAAACTTGGGGTGCGTGTTATACGCCGGTGCGTGTTATACGCCGATGCTATTGCCAGCGCTGGTCTGGCATCTGTCTCCTTGGCAGCGGCAGTCTATTAGGACCTAGTGCTGGTGACATTATGGGTGCATGCAGGGGAAGGCTGGCACTATTGGTTGTAGACAGCCGAGCCCCCAGCTGGTCACCTAGCAGCAGTAATGCTGTACAACCTTCTCTGTTGACATGCTGATCGGGATGTGATCCAGGTGATGCTCCCAGTCAGATCTAATAAACACAGTATTTATTAGCATCAAGAGTACAACCACATCCACCGTATGTTCAGCAGCCATGTGGGTTCTATGCCTGTAAGGTGTGGGCTTCGATCAATAAAACCACTATGATATTTAACACTAGGATTTGACTAGGAGCATCAACTGGATTGCATCACGATCAGCATGTCAGTGAATGCTGCACTGCTGCTAAGCAACCTGCAGGGAGGTCAACTGTCTACTCTACAACCATTAGAGATGGGCTCGGGTGTGTTTGAAATCCCACATGCCCAATCCCGCCAGGAAGCCGACACTGCACGTGGCTAATCACAAGCAGTTATACATTCCTGATCTGTGCAGCTGCGGACCGGGAAATGTCTCACTGCCTTTGATTAGCGCTGTGCAGTGTGGGCTTCCTGGCAGGCTCGGAAATGTGGGATTTTGAACATGCCCAGCTAATCTCTAACAACAAATTGTGCTGGCCCTCCTGTACATCAGCCCCATAAAGTAACCAGCACTGGGTTCCAATGTGCCGCCGCTGCCATGGAGACAGAGACCAGCGCTGTGAATAGCCGGGACAGGACAGCAAACCTGGTAGTTCCACCACTGGTCCACACTGGGAGGATTTCCCCAACCACCTATAATGTGTAGATGGGAGAATTGGATAATTTCTTTTTTTTTCATTCAACCTACTAGTTAAATGAAAAAAGTGATCAGTGTATGGGCTGCCTAAGTGCTAAGACCAGCCATAGGCAGTTTAAATCTCAGCTGGTTCAGCAGGAACTGGCTGAGATTTTAACCATTAATAAGCACGCTGAATGTACCTAGTTGATCGATCAAATTGGGAACAATCAGCCTGCCAGATACTCTTATGATTATCACTAGTGGTTGCTATAGCCACTAGTGATAATCACTGTTTGTTGGGAGAATACAATTGCTGGGCAGGAAGGATATTCCCCTGTCACCACCACTGTCTGTGTTGATGGGGGAATCATGCAAGTTTCTTTCCTGCAATCTGTGGATGCAAGAAAGAAATTTGCGCCGTCTATTACCTGCCTAACTGAAAGTGAAAGTAAATTATAAAGGTCTTGAAAGAACAGGCGAGGAGGAGGGACAGATGGGGGAGAGAAGGGATGGAGATAATGCAGTTCAGTGATTACAGTGTACTGCAGTGCACACACTTACCCACAGGTCCAGGCTAGAAGCTCAGGCATCATTGACATACAGCCAGGAATGCTGCTGATTTTCGTATTTCCCGCCCACACATCTCCTCTCTTTAGATACAGCTGCACGCCGGGGATAGTGTGGGTGGGACTGGAAGACTCAGGAGGAACAGGGGCGGGGGGAGGAGGAGGAGCTGCATTCATCTTTGCTCTAACGTACATGAGGAGAGTGAGGGGGTGGCTGGACTTGCTGGGCTGTGAAAGGTAGACTGACACTCGGCCTAGCTTGCAGTCACCACTCTTGGAATTAACAGGCTGGTTCTCCTGTTCTAAGGACGGGAGAAATCAGTCAGTTTTTTCAGTAACTGAGAGTCCTGGTGGAGTCCTTCCTGCTACTCACTCTTCTCCCTGCCAATGAGGATGCAGGGGAAGGAGCAGATCGGGCTGCCGTGGTTGTGTGAGTGCTCAATGCGATGCTCAATGCATAATGCATACAGTGTCAGCGAGCAGGAGGGGGGAGGAATCACTGGGGATACTCTCCCTCTCAATAGAGACTGTGTTACTCCAGCAGTGGCCTGAGTAGGATGTGGCGCATCCGCTTTGAATGCAAACAAAAAGACATTGCCTTTTTGTAAAAAAATATAAAAAATTTTGGGGGGGCATAATGTTGGGGGGGGGGGGGTTAGGGCCCCCTCTGCCCCCCCCTAGGGTCGCCATTGCATATAGTGTTTCACAGTGCTAAACCTTTTATCTAGTTTCTAAATTGCTGCATTTGTAAATTTTAAAAGGCAGTATAAAGGAATAGTAGTGGTAAAAAGGACTTGTGGGTTTATCTATTTTTTTTGTATAATTTTCATTGGGGTGTCCCTCTTTTCCATCTCAAAAAGTTGGGAGGTATGACTATTGGATTACACCATTCAGTATTGGCCTCTTCAGTTACCCCAAGGTTTATGAAAGGGCTTAAGCTGAGCCCAAGCCTTGGGGTCTGTGATAATGCCATATTTAATTATACGTATCTGTGCAGCCTGGCAACTCTGAGAGAACATCTTTATTTCGCTGCCCAAATGATCTTACCTCCTGCTGCTAGTATATGGACACGGACATAGGGTTTAATCAACCTCCCACAGGATTTCCTCTCCCTTTGGAGGCCTACCTCAAATGAGTGAGAGAGCTTCTCTATCCTTCCATGCTATAATTCAATTTACATGATAGAACTTATTCTGTCTATCTGGCTACACCTTGTAGTTTACTGCCCTAACCCATTCCAGTATTTCATAGGGTCCTTGCCATTTAGTTAGGAACTTCTTTCCACTGTGGGACATAGAACCCCCGGCTGGAAAGTTCAAACCTTTACAGACCTATTGTATGCTGGACTCTGGACTTCCCGAGCCTGCTGCTTTAGTAATTCTGTCTGGCATGATATGGTCTACCACGCTCTTGCATGAAATAGTCTTACTCTTCCATGTTTCCTTCACAGTATCTAGCAGCCCTTATGGATCATGTCCATACAACAGTTCAAAGGGCAAAACCCCTTTATATATATATATATATATATATATATATTGTCAGGGGTTAGCTCAATGGGGATCACCTTCCCTGGGAAAAAGGTAGTCCGAACGGCAGGTTTTATAAAATCTAACTTGTAGCCAGTTTTATTTTAAAAGGTTACATGAAAATCAAACAAACAAAAACAGAAAATAAATCCTTGCCATACAGGCACTAACTAAACATTGCAGGTTCCTAACTCACAGGCGAAGGGCTTCTACCAGTCACCCACAAAACAAAGATAATGCAAACCTTTTCTTTCTCTCACAAAGCAAACTTCACATAAGTAGCTCTCTCAGGTTTTGGCTTCCTGAGTCCCAGGCCAAGAACAAAGTTTATTTATACCACCTGCTGGTGGTCACAAGTGGACCGTAAAAATCTGTTCCCGAACCAACCCTGCTAAGGTGGCTGGTAAATGAAAAAATTGTGCACTGTGTCAGAAAGACGACACAATACTAAGTGCCACATAGGTGAGCCCTGGGAAAAAATTACCAGAATAGTATAATAGTAAATTAAGTATAATTTATTGAAAAAGACCAATTGTTAAAATGACAGCAATTCAACACCTAATGCCGCGTACACACGACCGGACTTTCCGGCAGAAAAGGTCAGACGGAATCATTCCATCGGATATTCCGATGGTGTGTGGGCTTCATCTGACTTTTTTCTTCAAAAATTCAGACGGACCTAGAAATAGAACAAGCTTTAAATCTTTCAGACGGAATCAAATTCTATCGTGAAAACCGTTCGTCTGTATACTGGTCCGACGGACCAAATACGACGCAAGGGCAGCTATCGGCTACTGGCTATTGAACTTCCTTTTCTAGTCCCGTCGTACGTCATCGCGTTCGAAACGAACGGACTTTGGTGTGATCGTGTGTGGGCAAGTCCGTTCGGTCGGAACTCCGTCGGAAAGACCGCCTGAGTTTATTGTGATGGACAGTCCGGTCGTGTGTACGCGGCATTACACTATAAATAGACATAGAGGTCTGGGGACAAGGACAAACGACAAACACACACAAGACAAATGATAGACACCACCCAAAAATATTGTCACCAATATTGTACTGTATTTACAGATTGCGGTAACCGCATCACCAACCAAGCCTAAGTCAAATTGAGTTGAAGGCAATGGCCGTTGCAATGTTCAGAAAAATAAAAAAAGGTATATACCAGTCCGTGGCTAAATAGAGGGGCTGTGTGACAGGATCAGTCCAAGGGGTGGGAAAAAAGGGGAGGCAAGGAAAAAAAGGGCCATCTGCAGGTACACAGTTCATGTATAATCCACTCGGCTATCCAATCAGTGAACCAGAGAAGGGATCCGCTGGACCCGGATGCTGACCATAGAGATTTCCGGAGATTAAATTTTTTTAAATAAAAGTAAAATTAACAATAAAACAAAAATGAATTTTTTTTTTAAAGTGCCCCTGTCCCCACGTGCTCGCACGCAAATGCGAACGCATACGTAAGTCGCGCCCACATACGTAAACAGTGTTCAAATCATAAAATAATTATGTTCATATGGCATTTGGCATATGGCATATGACCTATGGCGTTTTTTAAGTACCGAAGTTTAGCGCCATTCCACAAGCGTGTGCAATTTTGAAGCGTGACATGTTGGATATCTATTTACTCGGCGTAACATCATCTTTCACGATATGCAAAAAAATTGGGATAACTTTACTGTTCTTTTTTAAAGCATGAAACATTTGAAAAATTTCTGCGCAAATACCGTGCAAGATAAAAAGTTGAAACGACTGCCATTCTCTAGGGTCTCTGCTAAAAAAGCATATATAATGTTTGGGGCTTCTATGTAATTTTCTAGCAAAAAAAAATGATGATTTTTACATGTAGGAGAGAAATGTTAGAATTGGCCTGGTAGGCGAGTGGTTAAGGAGCACAGAGAGTAAACAGTTGACCCTGTGAGAGGTAAATCCCCTCTGTGACCCCTAACTTGTTTACCTCTTCAATTTTATACCCATCCAAAGGCAGCTGGTGCTCAAAAATTTTTTTTGGGGGGGGGGGGGCGCAAACAAACTGAAAAATTAAACTGTTATTAATGCAGGACTGTAAATAGCCATTTATCGGGTGATTATGTATCATTACTGCTAGATAAAACTGTGCTCATCATATGCAGCCTCACTGTGACCATCAATTGGAGCCTCACTGTGCCCGTCAAGTCCAGCCTTCCTGTGCCCATCAATTGCAGCCTCACTGTGCCCATCAATTGCAGCCTCACTGTGCCCATCAATTGCAGCCTCACTGTACCCATCAAATGTAGCCTCACTGTACCCATCAAATGTAGCCTCACTGTGCCCATGAATTGCAGCCTCACTGTGCCCATCACATGCAGCCTCACTGTGCCCATCAAATGCAGCCTCACTGTGCCCATCAATTGCAGCCTCACTGTGCCCATCAATTGCAGCCTCACTGTGCTCATTAATTGCAGCCTCACTGTGCCCATTATGAGGGGTCCCCACTCCCCAGTAAAGCAGTGCATCAGCAATGCAAATGGTAGCCCACTACACTAGCCCTGGGTAGTTGTGATGCACCCTATTGATGGTGACATGCCATTTAATTTTTGCCATTGAACAGCATTGGCTGCATCTCCTTTTTCAGGTGGGGTGGTTGGAGGTGGTAAAACTTCAGCTCAACTGCCTGCTTGTACTGTTCCACCCAGCTGTGTGAATGAGCCCCTTAGGTCTTCTTTACAAGTGTGGTCTCAGATCTGGGCATTCCTCTCTAGGGGTCCACACATTGACTGTCTGACTGACACCTTTTCCCTCCCAAATTACTTTTTATCTCTTCTAACTGTTCAGCAGCTCAGTACATTCTCTGTAGTCATTTAAGCTGGTCATAGAATAGACGATTCCTTTTTTATTTCGTTTCTACTACGGCCACCAAGCTGCTGAACAGTTAAAAAAGTAATGCGGGCTGGAAAGGGTGTCAGTCAGTGATTGGAATGGTCAGATCTGACACAGGAAGCTGCAGGGTGTGAGCATGTGAAGGGAGAGCAAACAAACAGCAGAAAGTGAAGGAGGGGGGAGTGAGGGGATGATCGGTGTGATTGGGAAGATGCAGGGATTTTTTTCAGCTGGAACTTGGTGGAACTCAGTTCCACCACTTCCAGCTCAGGCCCTCTGCTCCCTGCTCACCACTATCGCTCTGTGGGAGCCAAGCTGTCACTTGTAAACACAGAAGCTGGACTTTTGTGTTTACAAGTGACAGCTTGGCTCCCTCAGATCTGATCTCTTGATTGGCTCCCGGGGTGTTTGCAGGGCATGGTTGAGTTTCTGCACCTATTATCTAAGAAAAAAAGCCCTGGGAAGATGTACAGACTTGTATTACATGGAGAGAGGGGGAAGTAAAGTTGGGCCTCTTTCACACATGCGGACCTGTCAGTTTTTTTAGGCAGACCTGAACAGACGCTCCATACAGTTCTATGGAGTGACGGATGTCAGCAGTGACGTGTCCGCTGACATCCGATCCACTCCGCTCTGACCCGCTAAATTTAGACAGCTGGAATCCTATTTTCAATCCATCTGGGGGATCAGATGAAAACGGACAGGCGGATCCATTTTCATCCGATCCTCCATAGAGGAGAGCGGAGATCTGACAGGTCCGTCCCTGCAAAGTGAGCAGAGACGGACCTGTCATCCGCTGGCATAACAGGGATCAACAGAGCGATCCCCGCTGAGCAAACGGAGTCCATCAAAAATGGACAGCCCCGTGTGAAAGGGGGCTTGGAGGTAAAAGGTGTTGCTGTAGCAGGAGTCAGGACAGTGAAAAAAGCATAGCAGGTGCCCCTTCTGCCTAGTCCTGGCCCTGCATGTATTGTACCATGACTTATTTGTGTGTTTCCAGTGATCCCTCTGTGTGCATAGCTGGCTGCTGAGTCAGTCACAGAGAGATGGATGGAGGATGCCTCTGCCTGCTGCATGAACCTATATCTCCCTGTCTGCCCTGAGCCTGCCACCGTTCTGCTGATTCCCTCAGCACTTACTTGCTGAAGGAGGCAGGCAGTGTGAGCCGAGTCATACCCCTAGAAGCAGCACAGGGACTGAGAGAGCCGGGACATTAATCCTACTATCGGCAAATACGACCAGTGTAAATCCACATATCAGCCGGAATAGAGAAAATAGTCCCTCTAGCTACAGTCTCCCCAGCCCTCTGGGGTCCCCCCTTATCAGCCCTGGATAGAGCAGTGGATGGATGGCCACCTCCCTGGCAGCAATCGCCCCAGGCACTCCACTGTCCAATAATCTGTGTGTTCTCCGAGCTCAGTAGCAGCAACAGGCTGGGAGGTGTACAGGAGTGTCTTCCGCCACCATGGGACCGGACAAGTCGACCAGCGAAACCGGAAGTGAAGCGGTTCCATTAAAAGCACCGCCCTACGTCCTCCATGGCTCCGCCAATTAAATACCACCACACAAAGAATAATTGTACAGTGGGAGTGTTCGGCGCCCGGCTCTGCGCCCCGAGGAAACTCTAAAGGCAGCCAATGAAGCTTCCCAGCTGCAATCACATGATTGCAGAAACGTCACGCTTCCCATAGACACCTGTGTGTCTGACGCCCGCACACACTTAAATTTACTTTTTCTTTTTTTTAATCACTAGCTTTGGAAGGGCAGCACCCCTGGACCCCCTATTGACGGGCCGCCACTGATCCCATCCTTCTCTTTGATCCTGCCCTTCTCTATACATCTAATATGTTCAACACCTCACAGTTCTCCTCTTATCTCTCGCATCCCCCCTTAGTGTAAGTGCTGTGGCATTATGTAAATCTGTGGCTCTTCCATGTACTGTAAAGATTCAAGCTAAAGGCTCCTGAAGCACATTCACAACCACCTGACTTACTTACAGTGGGGAAAATAGTTATTTGATCCCCTGCAGATTTTGTAAGTTTGCCCACTTACAAAGAAATGAAGGGCCTATAATGTTTATTGTAGTTGAATTTTAAATGATAGAGACAGAATATCAGCCAAAAATACAGAAAAAAACACATAAAACAAATGCTATAAATTAAGTTGCAGTTCAGTGAGTAAAATAAGTATTTGATCCCCAAGCAAAACATGACTTAGTACTTTGTGGAGAAACTCTTCTTGACAGGCACAGAGGTAAGACATTTCTTGTACTTGGTGACCAGGTTTGCACACGTCTCAGGAGGGATTTTGGTCCTCCTCTTCTTTACTGATCTTCTCTAAATCCTTAAGGTTTCTTGGCTGTCTCTTGGCAACTCAAAGTTTCAGCTCCCTAAATATTCTATAGGATTAAGGTCTGGAGACTGACTATGCCACCCCATGACCTTAATGTGCTTCTTCTTGAGCCACTCCTTTGTTGCCTTGGCGGTATGTTTTGGGTCATTGTCATGCTGGAAGACCCATCCATGACCCATATTCAGCCCTCGGTCTAGCTGTGACAGTTTGGGTCTGCTTATACCTGGAAGCTGTTCCAGCACAGCCTTCATACAGTTTTTTTCTTTGAGGTAATTTATACTAGTGTAACCCTCTGAAGAAAGATCTGTGGTGGATTGCTTTTCAGAGTACATTTGAGAGGCAGCTTGAAGGAGCTATGTTGCTCCACACTGCCTGTTTTCACTCTCAAAAACTCACACCACCTGCATTGTATGCACTTGCAGGGTGAATGCAGTGTGGCCCTATTCACTGGCATGGTTTGTGGTACTGCCCACTGAACATTTCATGGGTTATCATTTTTGCTTTGGCATATGTAAAACCAGGTTGCCATATTGCATTGCATTTTCCAAAAATGACAGCAATTGAAAAGGAAAGGTAATTTTTAATAACATTCAAATACAATATGACTTTTGTCGCAATTGTATACTCTATTATTTTTTCTTTATTTGCTATTTTTTTCCCCACGAAAGTGGAGTTACCCTTTAAAGACTAAGAATCTCTTGTCCTTTACTGTGCGAATAAAAAAAACTGGATTTTTGACTAACCAGTAAAATCATTTTTTTTGAGTACAGGACACAGATCTATCCCCCTTTGTTCTTCATGATCTCCCTATTGCTTGCTTTAGAACTGAGGTCAGCAGGGATTGGGAGAAGTTAAATAGGGAATGTCCCTGCAGCGTACTTTTTTTTTTTTCAATCCAACCACCTGAGGATAGCGGCACATAACCCATGGCTAAAGAATAAAGATAATGGGGTTGATTTACCAAACCTGAAAAGTGCAAAATCTGGTGCAGCTCTGCATAGAAACCAATCAGCTTCCAGGTTTTTTTTTTTTTTTTTCAAAGCCTAATTGAACAAGCTGAAGTTAGAAGCGGATTGGCTACCATGCACAGCTGCACTCTCCAGTTTTAGTAAATCAACTTCAATGTGTCCTGTACTCCAAGAAAGGTTTTTTTTCCTGGTAAGTCAAAAATCCTATTTTTTTTTATATTCAAGTTGCCACAAAGAGCAGAACTAAAGAGGAATTTCCAATGGGGACACTTGTTCCTATGACCGCTTTCCAAGGTGGGGGTTTCCTTTACATTGGAAAGTTATCCTCTCACTTGGTAAAGTGGGAGTAAACACCCATGGATGACCTTTACCTATAGGTAAACCTATAGTAAGAGCCCGTTCACACTACCGCGACTTGGGGGGCGACTTGTCAGACCGCAAGTCGCCCCAAGTCGCTTGACATTAGAATTTACATGCAAGTGAATGAGAGCCATCTTAATGAACGCTACTGAAGTCGCTCCGACTTCAGAAAAGGTTCCTGTGCTACTTCAATCCGACTTCTAGGCGACTTCTACCCATTGATTTCAATGGAAGTCACCTCCAAGTCGGATCTCCATCTATATGGACGCGACAGTGTCTCCTTGAGGAGGAACTCCACGCCAAATTTTAAACAAAAAACCGGCATGGGTTCCCCCTCCAGGAGCATACCAGGCCCTTAGGTCTGGTATGGATTTTAAGGGCAACCCCCTACGCCGAAAAAAACGGCGTGGGGGTCCCCCCAAAATCCATACCAGACCCTTATCCGAGCACGCAGCCTGGCCGGTCAGGAAAGGGGGTGGGGACGAGCGAGCATGTGACCCCGCCTCCTTGTCCCTATATAAGTCACAACACAGCGCGTCTATGCCATTCCAGACAGAGACAGCGACGAGTCAACATTGGAAGAAAAAGAAGATGGCGCAGAAAGCGGCGACAGCGGCAAGAACAGAAGAGACCCCGGAAGACCCCCGAAGGCGGAACGAGACCCCCAGACGACAACGACGGCGGCGACGTCGAAGAAGGAAGCCGGGCTCCTCCGCTCGTGAAAGAGCAGAAGAGAGCGGAGGAGTCCGGCGAGAAGACCCCCCAAGACGGAAGAAGACCCCTGGAGCAGTGCAATAAAATATTTTAAAAAATTGTGTGTTTTTTTTTTTTTACACTTTTACACCTTAGGTGAATGGGTAGGGGTACATCGTACCCCATACACATTCACATAGGGTGGGGGGCCGGAATCTGGGGGCCCCCTTATTAAAGGGGGCTCCCGGATTCCGATAAGCCCCCCGCCCGCAGACCCCGACAACCAATGGCCAGGGTTGTCGGGAAGAGGCCCTTGTCCTCATCAACATGGGGACAAGGTGCTTTGGGGTGGGGGGGCCGCAGGGCGCCCCCCTTCCCCAAAGCACCCACCCCCCATGTTGAGGGCATGCGGCCTGGTACGGTTCAGGAGGGGGGGGGGCGCTCGCTCGTCCCCACCCCCTTTCCTGACCGGCCAGGCTGAGTGCTCGGATAAGGGTCTGGTATGGATTTTGGGAGGACCCCCACGCCGTTTTTTTCGGCGTAGGGGGTTGCCCTTAAAATCCAAAAAATCCTTAAAAAGGGCCTGGTATGCTCCTGGAGGGGGAACCCATGCCATTTTTTTATTTAAACTTTGGCGTGGATTTCTCCCTCCAGAGCTGATTATTCTCTGATTGGCCACGGCCAAAGTCGCCTGGCCTGGGGCGACTTAAAGTCATGTTGTAAGTCGTCCCAAGTCGTGTTGAAGTAGCTCCTCAAGTTGTGTCCAAGTTGCCTCCAAAAGTCGCCCTGGAAGTCGTGTCGCCCCTGTGTGAACCGGCACTAAGGCTTACCTACAGGTACAGCTCACGTTTAGGAGATAATTATATTTGATGCAGCTTGTTACGTCACCGGTGCATACTGTGCCATTCCTTCAGAGTCCTGTGCCACACGGCTGATGCGCGCATATGTGAGAGTGACGTTATTGCGGCTCCGGACGCTCACACAGCCAGAGTACACAAACCTGGAAGGAAGACCGGCTGAAGATGGAAGCGCCTTCAGCGGTCACAGGACGCCACTAGAGAGCTTTATTCTAAGGTACGCTTCACATAATGTGCTAGTATGCGATGCATACTAGCACATTGTGGCTTTACCTTGTAGGATTAAGAAACTGCGGTTTACTACCGCTTTAAGTCTACAGGACACGAATGAAAGAGAAATCTCCCTAATGAGACACAGAAAAAAAAAAAGCAGTTTAACCCTCCCCTACTCTATCCAAAATAAAAAAAGTTTTGTCTGGTGTCTGGGCCCCCTCTGGGTAAATCTACCCTTGCTATTTATCCTGGTACCATTGTCACCAGGAAAGAAAATCAGTGTGAGTGCAAAATTTGTCACTTAAACAGAAGTAGAGAGGTTATCTTAATTGGGACACCACTTCCAATGATAACTCCCAATGGTGGAATTTGCCCTAATTTTGGGTGGCTTTCCAGTTACTGTACTTCCTGTTGTGTCCTACAGATGGGAAGAGCAGAGGTAATATCACTAATGAGAGTGTAGACAGTAAGGCCCTTTCACACTGAGGCGTTTTTCAGGCGCTACAGCGCTAAAAATAGCGCCTGAAAAAAGCGGCTCCTTTCACTCCAGTGTGAAAGCTGGAGGGCTGTCACACTGGAGTGGTGCGCTAGCAGCATATTTGGAGCGGTGTATTCACCGCTCCTACCCATTGAAATCAATGGGGCAGCGCAGCTATACCGCCGGCAAAGCGCCGCTGCAGTGGCGCTTAGCGGGCGGTTTTAACTCTTTTTCGGCCGCTAGCGGGGGTTAAAACCACCCGCCAGCGGCCGAATAGCGCCGATAAAACGACGGTAAAGCGGCGCTAAAAATATCGCTGATTTACCGCCGACGCCCACACCGCCCCAGTGTAAAAGGGGCCTAATACAATCTTACTTCCTGTTGTGTCCCTAGGGATGGGAAGTGCAGGGGAATACCAATAATTAGGGTGTAGACAGTAATGAAATCTTACTTCCTGTTGGGTTCCTAGGGATGGGAAGTGTAGGGGAATACCAATAATTAGGGTGTAGACAGTAATACAATCTTACTTTAGGGTTGCCACCTCATCCCTTTAAACCTGAACAGTAATTACACGGGTTCTGAGGCTAATTTAATGCTGATAAGGCACCAAGTGAGTTTAATTACACAGGTTCTCTGGCTGATTAAGGTAGTAATTAATATGTGTTTGGTTTTAAATGAGTTGGCAACCCTATCTTACTTCCTGTTGTGTCCCTAGGGATGGGAAGTGCAGGGGAATACCAAGAATTAGGGCGTAGACAGTAATGCTGTCTTACTTCCTGTTGTGTTCCTAGGGATGGGAAGTGCAGGGGAATACCAATAATTAGGGTGTAGACAGTAATGATGTCTTACTTCCTGTTGGGTCCCTTCTTTGCTATAGCCAAAGTTTAAAAAAAAAAAAGCCTAAATTAGGCTTTAAGAACCCCATTACCTTCTGAATTCTATTAATAATATACGTTTTATTTAAAATAAATCTGTGGTATTATCAGATGAATGATGGTAAATTCTGATTCAATTGAGATGACAGTGTATGAGGTGACTATAAAGAAAAACAAGGGACGCAGTGGTAATCAGGACAGTGAGCCATGCTTGTCTTAGCTCAGCTATGCATCATCTCTGTATTCGTCATACAAACAGATGGAATGCTTATACTGCCCTATGCATGTTGTAAAGCCCTCTAGTCTGGATTTTTTTTTTTTTGCTGTAAAGCTTCCCAGCAAATGCATTTCAGTTCAAAGGCAACTGTGCATCCCATTTCTAATGATACATCCCTGAGGCAATCACATCACCTTGCTGATTTGCTGCAGTGGAGACTGCAGCGTCTACACTGTGCCCTCCCCCTTCTCTCTCCCGTTCTGCTTAGAGCATCAGTCTGTAGCTAGTGCATGTAAGCAAGTCTGGTCCTTTCGCCTATTCATGCTTTGGAATGCTGTAGCAAAAATACAGCGCCTCCGAAGAAAGCACTAGTGACTCCCCAACCCTACAAGGATGCAGGCCAGTGCAGACTCCACCAGGATGGAATGTTTCTGGAGCAACTGGAAATGCCAGGGTAATGTTCGCTCGATGGCGAGCCATGCACGACATACACAATGACACCTCTTGCATGCTTTAGTCCTGAGAACACCCATATATTTTTTTTTTTTGTTTTTTTCGTTCACTTGCGGGCTATCCTTTACGATCTTCATTATCCATCTTCCTCTTTTAATCACGACCTTTGCATGCCAGTCATACCATTTCTTTTGTTTCATGGAAATGCATATCATGATAGGAGAATTTAATGTCTATACACAATGCCAGCCTTGTGTGTTTGTGCTCTTTTAAAGCTTTTCTTTTAATGTTCTAGAAAATACTATGATTTTGAGAATATTTATGGCAAGGAACAATGCTCTAGGCTTATATTAGAGGGTCTCCCTTCCAGGGGGGGACACGCCCATGTAATACCCCTGTCTGCTCTCGCTACACAAAGACATCTGTGCTTAGACTGTACCCGTAATATCAGAATATAAGTAACCCCAGGTTGATGTTTTTATACATTTTTATTTTTATTTTATGGCGATAAATTGAATTGGCTGTTTTGCAATAACATACTAGGTTGGGCTATAGCCGCCCAAGGGCCAGGATGGTGTCGTTAGGGTTGTTTTTTTTAGGGGTTTGATTTAATTTAAATGAAACGTTTCTTAATATAAGCTCTGGGTGTGGCTTGTGAAGCTCCTCTTCTGTCTGCTTTTTCAGCCATGTTGTCAGTGTCCTGCCTGCATCCTTTGTTATAGTTAAAAAAAAAAAAAATCTGTGCCAGGCTCGGCTGTCAGCTGAGAATTTCTATCTCAGTCACAATCAGAATTGCGTTTTTATCTGCTGATTTCCCTATTTTAATTGGGTGTTTCTACAACGACAGGTCATGAGAAAGCATTTGCAAAATCTATATAAAAGAAAAAACAAAACATAAAAAAACAGTATAGAGAAAATCGGGACCATTGCTCGTTTTTCATAGGAAAATTAGGATATTTGTCATAATAATTGCATGTAGACTGTAGATTTGTGCTTGTTATGCTGAGAACGGCGGCTCCAAAGTCCTCAGTTGCCGTGGTTACAAAACTCAGTCGGCTTTCAGTCCTGTAGTGATAAAGCAAATTTACCCTTTGCTTGCTGCACGGGCCTAAAAAGATGGCTGGCAAGCCCAATTGGGTTTGTGCCAGAACAAGATTTTTTTTTTTTTTTTTTTAACCTTTATTTGTCATTTGGAGATTTTTTTTTTTTTTTTTTTTTTTATTTTATGTATTTTTTTATTAATTTTGTTTTGTCTTTTTTGAAAGCATCCCTGGTCTCCTTTCTGGCGTAAAGTAATATATTTTCTGAATCGGCTTTGTTTTTCAGAGGCAGCCCCTTTTATCTTTCTTTCCAGAATGTCCTAGAGCTCCACACCTAATAAGAATTGTCTCAGTGGAATTTGGGTGCAGTGCTGGTTACCACGCATGTCTGAGGCCTGTCTGGAATTTCTGTGCCATAATGGTAGTGGAGGGATGCTTTTTTTTTATTTTTTTTTATTTATTTATTTTTGCATTGCAGATCACAGAAAAATACGTTGGACATTTTGAAATCTGATTTTGCTTCATATGTCGTATGTTTAGGCCTAGGCTGCACAAGCGATTTCTAATGATTTAATGAAAAATAACGCAATTCCGTTTCATTTAGCTCAAAATACGACCACTGTACGAGCACTGATATTTAACCTTTTTATTGTAAGTCTGTTTTTTTTTTTTTTTTCTGTTAAATACAGGCCTCTGATCTGGTATTGGTAATGCTTGTGGTTTTGTTACGGCGTAATTTAGCATGGCCATTTACAGGCCAAAAATTCAGAAGATGAACTTGGGAATCACAATGACAACTGCAACATTGTACGCTAAAAAAAAAAAAAAAAGTGGGAAATTATTAGTCTAAATTATTTTCCAGCTTGTTAAAAAATCAATCTCTGCACGGTAGAATTTTACGAGAAATATTATCACCGCAGACTCGCTTCAGAATGATTTTGCCTTGGAAAATCAATCTCTGCAGACATTATTTTTTTTTCAGAAATATTGTTAACAGTAGTAATTATTTTTACAGTAAAGGACAGTTAGTCTTTGCTACTGTTTAAAGCACAGATCATCAGAAATAACTAATTGCCCTAAAATTTTCAGGTTCTTTGAGTGTTATGACTGTTCCTTTAAAGCGCTATTAAACCCAAAACCAAAGCTGTTATATACTGCAGCTTACCAATCATTAGATGTGGTGACTGCCTTCATTTTTTTTTTTTTTTTTCACCTGCTGATCTGGCAAGCAACACATCACCCCCTCCCACTCTGGATGAAGGAGCACATGGGGCACATTTGGACATCTGCATTGGCAATCTGGGGGGAGGGGAGTATTAGATGGACTAGCAGATTTAAATACACTAATACACGGGTCTCCAAATCTTCTAAACAAAGGGCCAGTTTACTGACCTTCAGGCTTTAGGGGGGCCAGTGGCAGTAAACAATGCCTCATCATTGTTTTAGTGGGAGAATAGCATCCCATTGTTGGTATTAAATTAAATATCAGTGGGAGCAATAGTGCCCCATTGATGGTGTCAGTGGAACGATTGGTGGGCCATCATTGTTGTTCTTTTGGAGGAAGAGAGCCCCGAGGACCATATAAGGATAAGCAAAGGGCCGCATCTGGCCCTTGGGCCACAGTTTGGAGACCAATGCACTCATACATTGATGGTGAACTCCAGCTTACACTTTATAAGCAGTTAGGCCCCTTTCACACTGGGGCGTTTTTCAGGCGCTACAGCGCTAAAAATAGCGCCTGTATAGCGCCTTAAAAAGCGGGTCCTTTCACTCCAGTGTGAAAGCCGGAGGGCTTTCACACTGGAGCGGTGCGCTAGCGGGACGGTAAAAAAAAAGTCCTGCCTAGCAGCATCTTTGGAGCAGTGAAGGAGCGACGTATTCACCGCTCCTATACCGCTCCTACCCATTGAAATCAATGGGACAGCTCGGCAATACCACCGGCAAAGGGCCGCTGCAGCAGTGCTTTGCGGGGGGTTTTAACCCTTTTTCGGCCGCTAGCGGGGGGTTTAAACCCCCCGCTAGCGGCCAAATACCGCTGCTGAAACGATGTTAAAGCAGCGCTAAATATAGCACTGCTTTACCGCCGACGCCCGCACCGCACCAGTGTGAAAGGGGCCTAACAACAAACAGTTTTTTTCTTTTTGGGATAACGTTTTTACATAAATAAAAGATGACTATTGTACGCACCCCAGTGTTTGTTTCATCTCTGTAATTGATGCATCTGTAAGAGAGCTTGTTCTTTTGAAAAACAACAGACTTACTAGCCAGATCAGCAATGAAACTAGAAAAAAGCCTAAAAAAGAAAACTAAAGCAGCCATCACATCTAAGAATTGGTAAGCTGCAATATAATAATTGTTTTTGGGTTTAATGCTACTTTAAAGGAAGTCTGTACTGAATGGAATATAAAGGCTAACATTGTTGACTGGTTGGCAGTGGCCCCAATGGGGGCAGCATGGCAGTGGTTCTAGATGGGCACCCCAGCCAGAAAGTTTATTCACTGTTCCATGCTGCCTTACCGCCTCCCCCCTGCGGGAGTCCATCCAGCACATGATTGGCCGCACAGACCTGAGAACTGTCACATAAGAGGAATAAGAAGGATTCATCTTGCACTTGTACCTCTAGAGGCCAAAATGGATAATCGGAGGGGACACTGCAAGCGGTGACACCTCATGCAACAGGTAACAATGAACCAGTACTTGAAGTATCATTTGAAGATAGTTTTCATTAATATTCTGCGAAAGACAGCAAGGCCACATTTTTAGGGACACGCAGTTCCCTTTTACCAAAGTGCAATACACATGGGGTTTCCACCTTTTATTCAAGCCAAACCTGAACATTTTAGCGGCACACCACTCTTAAGAAAAAAAAAAAAATGATAACGCTGGTGTAAAAGGGAACTCTGATATAAGAGGGTTTCTGCTCACCAAAGCTCCTGCTTACACCAGAATTCCCAGCATTCCCCCTTACATCTGAGTCCGCAAAGCCCCCCTTACATCTGAGTCCGCAAAGCCCCCCTTACATCTGAGTCCGCAAAGTCCCCCTTACATCTGAGTCCGCAAAGCCCCCCTTACATCTGAGTCCCCCTTACCTTAGTGTACTCACTTGCTCGTAAGCAGGAGAGAGAAGGTAGGGAGGGGGCCTATGCACTTGGAGGTTGTGGTACTTGGTTAGCTGGGGAGCATAGGTGTGTGCAACCTGGGCAGCAGGGGGAATCTGCGCCGCACTGGGTGATTTAGGGTGTACCCAGGCACTCCTAAGTTGGGAGGCCACAGTCCAGTCGGAAAAATGTGTCTGCGTTTCAGGCAGTCTGAAACCTGGACACATGATTCAAAACCCATGCTGTCCGGTGAATCCTGGACAAATGGCAACTCTAAATACACATGGTGGTCCAACACATTGCATTTACTGCAGATAAAGTGGGCCATGTAAGTACCCAAAATGTTGGTCTTGCTGTCTTTTCATAGATTATGAAATAAAACATTAAAACGTCAAACACAATTTGGAGTGCTGTCTCATTGTTTCCTGTTACATGGGGATGGTCACATGCTCTCACTTACTTAGAAGTCCCCCTCCATTAAAGCAGTGCAGTTGGCAGAGTATACCTTGCTGAGGAAGTAGGCAAAGTGACAGTGCCTCTTGAATTTTTTTAATTGCTGTACAGATGGGATGTTACATGGCCATGTGTAGGCCAGTTAGTCGTCCTGCAGTGCAAAGTGTATGTTCACAGAAGGCTAGAGCAGGGTGACAGAGAAATGAGCTCATCAGTCTGCTGCTTCTCTTTTCACTGTCTAGTCATGGGGTGGGGGCAGGGAAAATACATGTAGGTATTACTAAACTGCCTCAGAAAAAAACATATCTCCTTCCTTGCCCGTCCTTCCAAGTCATAACCTCACTAGCTCAGCTCACCCTGCTCCCTCCTACCAGAGCTCTTATTACACTGAAAAGTTGAAGTCTGGAACGCTGTTGAGTCACAGCTGGGAGGGGGAAGCGGGGTGAACTGAGCTGCTTGGAGAACAACTTGAAGGACTTAAAGTGTTACTAAACCCACAACAGTCAAATCAGTCTGTATATGCAGTAAAGCATGCTTGTTATACTTACTGTGGAACCTAAGGGGTTAATCCTCTGCATCGTGTAAAAAGGCTGTTTTGATCCTGTCTTCTCTGATCCTTCTTCTAATGTCCCTAATCTATCTGCTGATAGAGGCTAGGGGGCACTCTGCACATGCTCAGTTTGGTGTGTATTGCTAAAGTTGTTGTTTTTTTGCTTGGGAGAGTGCTGTGATCAGCACAGGGCCAATCAGCACTGTCTAGACAGAGGGTCAGGGGTCCTGCAGCCTGATAGGACAATCGGAGCAGAATGAAAACTCCTCCTACAAGCTTTAACCAGACACTGATAGAAGACACAAGACTGCTATATACTGTTGATGAGAGAAGGTATTTAGCAGTTTATATTTACTAAAACTATTGCATTTCCATGTTCTGTGTACTGTGGGAGACCAGGGTCCTGGGTTTAATAACACTTTAAAGTGGGGTTGCAACCAAAAAACAAAAAGGGGCTTAAAAAATCATTAAAAAAAATTAAAAAAAATAATTGGAAAAAAAAATTTTTTTTACTTACCTCTAAATGCCTGTTGCTAGGGGGTCCCTCGAAGTCTGCCACCTTCATTGCCCGGGCTAAAAGTCACTTCCTGTAGGCAACGCACAGTCATCTGGGACATGTCATGTGTCCCAGATGAGTGAGCGTCGAATCACGGCGCACGGCGCCGCTCGCGCATGCGCAGTGGGTGCCCGGCTGTGAAGCCACAGCGGGTTCCAACATTAAGAATGCCGGCGTCGTGAGCGGAGCGGGGAACGAGGGGGGGGGTCTCGTTCCCCGCATCGCTGGACCCCGGGACAGGTAAGTGTCCGATTATTAAAAGTCAGCAGCTGCAGTATTTGTAGCTGCTGACTTTTAATTTTTTTTTTTGCCCGGCCCTCCACTTTAAGTGCTTTTTCTGTAAACGTTGAGGATAAATTATTCCACAGTGCCTGCAGTTGCATAAGTCAGTGAGGACTTGTCATAAAGCCTATTTACTGCTTTTGAATTCTTTGAGAAAGCACTGTGTCAAGCACGAAACATGTCAGAATAGAACTTAAAGCCCAACTCTGGTTAAAAAAAAATTTTTCCCGTGCAGTGTGGCTGTGCCCGCATTGCACGGGTTAATTGCTTTGTTTTTTTCTAGGGGAGAGCAGAGTGGAAATACTTACCTGATCCTCCAATCCTTCCAGCAAAGGACTAGTCTGGCACCCCTGCGCTCCAGCAGTCTTGAATAGCGGACTGTTTCTGACACCATCACGCCCAGAACAGGCACCATAGATCAGGAACAGTCCACCACTGGACTGTGGGGGAGCGACACTTTCCGGAGGATTGAAGGATCAGGTGAGTATAATGCCGCGTACACACGATCGGACTTTCCGGCAAACTAGGTTTGACGGTCTTCCTGACATACTTTTGGCGGATTTCCGACGGACTTTCCGAACGAACGGACTTGGCCACATACGAACGGACTAAGTCCGGTTGAAAGTCCAAAAAAAATAGCCAGTAACCAATAGCTGCCCTTGCGTCGTATTTGGTCCGTTGGACCAGCACACAGACGAACATTTTTCCCGAATTGAGTCCGTCGGATAGATTTGAAACATGTTCTATTTCTAGGTCCGCCTTAATTTTTTCCCGAAAAACGAACAGATTAGCCCACACACGATTAGATTGTCCGACGTACTAATCCCGTCGGACCTAGTTTGCCGGAAAGTTCGGTCGTGTGTACGCGACATAAGCTTTCTGCTCACCCCTAGACAAAAGAAGCAGTCGACCTGTGCAGTGAGGGCACAACCCCATTGCATGGGGAAACACTTTTCTTTGCCTAGAGTTTGGCTTTAAAGTAGATCGCAGGTGCAATGTGAGGCTCCTGCAGACACGTCCTTCAGCTTTGTGCCCATTACTCTGTACAGGCGTTCAGTTACAATTCTGGAGGAAGTGTCAATGGATTAGGAGGGCACTCATCAATAGAGTGAAGATTTTCTATCTGAATGAATTAAAGTGGATACTGTGAGCCAGGGTCTCTCGTCCACATCAGTGCCTGAAATCACAAATGCGCTTCTGGAAGAATGGTCAAACACGCCCATAGACACACTCCTAAACCTCATGGACAGCCTTCCTAGAGGAGTTGAAGCTCTTATAGCTGCAAAGGGTGGGCCAACTCAATATTGAACCCTATGGACTAAGACTGGGATGTCAATAAATTTAATTTGCGTGTAAAGGCAGATGTCCCAATATTTTGTTAATCTAGTGTATGTAGAGTAGGGGGAACCAACTTGCCATGATGTCTGCCAAACAATCTGGGTCCCCCATTGTTGCTATCCCTACATAGTTTGTGCCTTTGTGTTGATGGCATAGTATACTATGTATTTGAAGTTCACCTACTTATAGACACAGCTAAAACTGAACAAGTCCTTTTACACCCACCTGTCCATAGGGACAATTGGACTTTCCCATCAGGTCCGCCTATAAAACTGACAGGAGGACCTGATTGGAACGCTCATCTGAAAGAGGTAGAGAGGAAGGCTGGCAGAAGCTTTACAGTTCTGAAGTTTATAGCATTGCAGAGGAGAAAGGAGAGGATTTTGGGGAGATAAGATGAGACCCAATCCTTCAAAGTTTAATCTTCTGTGTCTCTCTGGCAGCAGGGCTTGTCCTGTCATCTCTCCTTTTTGTTTTCTTCCTCCCTAATCTATCCTTCCTCAGCACAGTCTGTATCACTCCTGTTGTTTATTCCCCGCTCAGCAGCAGTAAATCTTAAGTCTATCAGCAGAATGGGCCTCTAGTGACTCACTGATTGCAGGCACAGTGTTGAGAATACAGGACAAATGAGGCTTTGCAGCGCAGGGCGAGACAGTGCCTTCTTTTGGATTTTAAACAGTAGAGGCACTTAATTGTTAACGTTTTAAATAGCTATACCTGCAAAAGGGGCCAGTAGGAAGTAATCAATCGAGACTTTAAAGTGGTTTTAAAGTAATTTTTTCTTAAATCGGATAAAGCTAACAAAACTCACTTGCCTTTAGCACAGCTGCAATATTTGCTGCATAGTCTTAGTAGCTCACTGATTACTTTCACTGATCACCTGGATTTGCACATTTTAAAAGGTTATTAAAAGGTAGTTTGTTATTTTTTTAAACAAAAAAAATAAAAAAATAACATGTAATACTTACCTGCTCTGTGCAGTGGTTTTGCACAGAGCAGCCCCAATCTGCCTCTTCCCAGGTCCCCCCGCCGGCGCTTCTGCCGAGTGTCCCCATACCATAGCTAGCAGCTTGCTATAGGGTCACCTAAGCAGGCTTGCTCCTGAGTGGCTGCACTGTGTATCCATTCATGTGCAAAGTGTGGCTTGGCCCCACCCCATCCTCTCCTTATTGGCTCACTGGCTGTGATTGACAGTAGCAGGAGCCAATGGCTCCCACTGCCGTCTCAGCCAATGAGGTGGAAGAGATCCAGGAGAGCCACTGCTCATGTGCACATTGCTGGATCAAGACGATGCCCAGGGAATGCATGAAGGTAAAAAACCTTGAGCCTTTACAACCATTTTAAAAGAAATGCATTGAACATGCCCTTACTGGTCACTGAGGCAGCCTGATTGGATAATGAAATGACAGATGGTGGGATTTATCCATAAAGCCAGGAAAAGTCAGGCCCCCGGTACCAACATGAAGTTAAACCAGAGAGGGGAACAGAAGAGGTTAATAAAGGTAGTATCGGATTTTGTGGTGGTTGCTGTTAGGCAGGACTTTTACTTTTAAAAATTTTAAACACTTTTCAAGTTTGTTTTAATAAGGAAGAGCAAAGGAAATAATGGCTGTGTAAGCAAAACCACATCAGTTTCATAATCCGTACTTCTTCTGGTTCCACTGTTACTGCTTTGGCTAAATGGGGACAGCTGGGATGGGTGCCCTCCATCAGCATTAGTTAAAAGAACCATGAAAATCATCTGTTGCTATGCATTAAAGTGATTTATAAAGGCAGAAGTTTTTTTTTATCTTAATGCATTCTGTGCATTAAGATAAAAAGCCTTCTGTGTGCAGCAGCCCCCCTAATACTTACCTGAGCCCATCTGTATCCAGCGATGTCCACGAGTGCCTTGGCTGTCTGGGACTCTCCCTCCTGATTGGCTGAGACACAGCAGCAGCACCAATGACCCCTGCTGCTGTCAAACGCAATTAGCCTTCAGGAGAGAGAGAGGGCGCGGGGCTAAATCGCAGGTCAATGTCAGAATGGATACACAGAGCTGCAGCTCAGCTTGGGTGTCCCCATAGCAAGCTGCTTGCTGTGGAGGCACTCAACAGGAGGGAGGGGCCAAGAGCTCCACCCAGGGACCTGAGAAGAGGAGGATCTGGGCTGCCCTGTGCAAACCACTGCAGAGAGCAGGTAAGTATAATATGTTTGTTATTTGAATAGAAAAAAAATCAAATTGCCATTACATTTCTTGGTACTTTAAAAATGTAGATACAAAGCTGCCTCTTATTTAACTCCTTCAGATCCACGCTATAGCCGAATGATGGCTACAGCGTGGATCTGCTTTGCCGGGAGGCCGTCTATTGACGTCCTCCCCTTTCAAAGCTTGCCACGCCCCCCTGAAGGGTGCGTGCGGCGTGCTGTGATCACCCGAGTCAATGAGACTTGGCTGATCACAGATCCGAGTAAGGGGTTGATCCCGGCCCCTTACCACGTGATCAGCTGTCAGCCAATGACAGCTGATTACGTGATGTAAACAGAGGATCGGTAATCGTTTTTCTTTTTCTTCTCACGCTAATTAAAGTGGTGGGACACCCTGAAAACAAAAACTTGAAAAAATGTTAGTAACAATTTAAAATGAAAAAAAAAAAAAATTTTTTTTTTTACTTACCAGAAATGGCTGTTGCTAGGCAGATCGTCCTAATCTGCCTCCTCCAGCGCCGCGGTGATCTTCTCTCCTTCCGTCTTCTAGTGAATGGGGCGCGGTGTGTTGTGGGAACTGTGTCCCACAACACACCGCGTTCCCCATTCACAAATAAGACTCGCGCATGCGCAGTAGGCCACGCGCCGACTCGCGCATGCGCAGTAGGAAACGGGAAGCCGTTTCCCTTACTGAGGATGGCGGCGCCGGATCCGGATCGCCGAGGGACATCTCGGCCTCCACGAACGACATCGCGGGCGCCCTGGGAGGGTAAGTGTACTTATTAAAAGTCAGCAGCGACTTTTTTTTTAGCTACTGACTTTTAAAAAAAAAATTTTTTCAGGTGAAACACCGCTTTAATTGCACTGCCTGTCAAACATGGCCATTCAGGCCAATGAGGCTGGGGTTGCACTGCAACCATGAGCCAAAACGTTTGGCTCGCAGTTGCAGCACATTAGTGCCATTGAAAACTGCCATTCTGAGAAAAAATAAGTTTTTGTTAGGTGGAGAGAATATGTGACCCTAACCCTATATATATATATATATATATATATATATATATATATATATATATATATATATATATATATATATATATGTTATTTATAATTTTTTTTTTTATTTTTTTCTTGCGTATGGTGGAATGTCCGCCCAAGGAGAGTGTCTCCAGCAGGTGTGTGTGTGCTGTCAACTCCACAATTGTGGTAGCCAATAGGAACGCGGTTCGGAAGCAAGCCACGCCTCCATCAGCCTGTAAAATTAGGTAACCTCTGGGAATTTAAAGAAGCGGCTGTTTAACCTGTTAACACCCAGTTAATTAAGGCAATCGACTGAAACCACAGAGATAAGTGCCGTGGTGCTAGGAAGAGCTGCTGAAATGATTACAAAATATATAAAAAAATATATAAAAACATACAAAAAAAACTAGAACAATCCTGTGTGTGTGTGTGTGTGTATGTGATATATATAATCACAAAAGTAAGTACACCCCTCACATTTTTGTAAATATTTTATTATATATTTATTAATTTATATGTGACAACTCTGAAGAAATTACACTTTGCTACAATGTAAAGCAGTGAGTGTACAGCTTGTATAACAGTGTCAATTTTCTGTTCTCTCAAAACTCAACACACAGCCATTAATGTCTAAACCGCTGGCAACAAAAGTGAGTACACCCCTAAGTGAAAATGTCCAAGTTGGGCCCAATTAACCATTTTCCCTCCCCGTGTCATGTGACTCGTTAGTGTTACAAGGTCTCAGGTGTGAACGGGGAGCAGGAGTGTTAAATTTGGTGTCATCGCTCTCATTCTCTCATACTGGTCACCGGAAGTTCAACATGGCACCTCATGGCAAAGAACTTTCTGGGGATCTGAAAAAAAGAATTGTTGCTCTACATAAAGTTGGCCTAGGCTATAAGAAGATTGCCAAGACCCTGAAACTGAGCTGCAGCACGGCGGCCAAGATCATACATCGGTTTAACAGGACAGGTTCCACTCAGAACAAGCCTCCCCATGGTCGACCAAAGAAGTTGGGTACACGTGCTCAGCATCATAGCCAGAGGTTGTCTTTGGGAAACAGACGTATGAATGCTGCCAGCATTGCTGCAGAGGTTGAAGTGGTGGGGGGTGGGGAGTCAGCCTGTCAGTGCTCAGACCATACGCTGCACACTGCATCAAATTGGTCTGCATGGCTGTGGTCCCAGAAGGAAGCCTCTTCTAAAGATAATGCACCGCAAACAGTTTGCTGAAGACAAGCAGACTAAGGACATGGATTACTGGAACCATGTCCTGTGGTCTGATGAGACCAAGATAAACTTATTTGGTTCACATGGTGTCAAGTGTGTGTGGCGGAAACCAGGTGAGGAGTACAAAGACAAGTTTGTCTTGCCTACAGTCAAGCATGGGGGTGGGAGTGTCATGGTCTGGGGCTGCATGAGTGATACCGGTACTGGGGAGCTACAGTTCATTGAGGGAACCATGAATGCCAACATGTACTGTGACATACTGAAGCAGAGCATGACCCCCCCCCCCCCCCCCACGGAGACTGGGCCACAGGGCAGTATTCTAACATGATAACGACCCCAAACACACCTCCAAGACAACCACTGCCTTGCTAAAGAAGCTGATGGTAAAGGTGATGAACTGGCCAAGCATGTCTCCAGACCTAAACCCTATTGAGCATCTGTGGGACATCCTTAAATGGAAGGTGGAGGAGTGCAAGGTCTCTAACATCCACCAGCTCCTTGATGTCTTCATGGAGGAGTGGAATAGGACTCTGATGAACTCCATGCCCAAGAGGGTTAGGGCAATGCTGGAAAATAACCAATGAATACAATTCAAACTACTAACAACAACCTACAAAGCCATCCACAACTCATCTCTGAGCTGGATTACCAACCTAATCTCAAAATATCACCCAAACCATCATCTCTAATCCTCCCAAGACCTCCTGCCCTCTAGCTCCTTTGTCTCCAGGACTTCTCCAGAGCCTCTCCCATCCTCTGGAATTCCCTACCCCAATCTGTCCAGCTATCACCTATGCTGTCCACCCGATCCCTGAAAACTCAACTCTTCAGGAAAGCCTATCCCACCTCCACCTAAAAAAAACTGAACTTTTACTTTCTCCATCGGTTCATCCGTAACGGTTATTACCTTTAATTTCACTTGTCCTTCCCTTCTAGATTGTAAGCTGTCACAAGCAGGGTCATTGTAATCCTCTTGTATTGAATTGTATTGTAACTGTACATTCTTTCTTTCTTTTGTGAAGCACTGCACAAACTGTTGGTGCTGTGTAAATCCTGTTTATTATTAATAATAATAGTGGGGAAAAATATAGTTTTTTTTTTTTTTTTACTATTTATTCCCAATAAAAACCAAGGAAATTAAAATATATGTATTCAAAGAATCTAACAAATTAAAGCTGGCTTTGTCCCAAAAAAAGGGTAGACTGCAAACGCTAACAGGTATAATGTGAAAAACTGAGGCTCTGCTGAAATGCAAAAAAAAAAAAAAGCACCTCTGGGACTCAAAGGGATTTAAGGAGAAAAAGGCCTGAGAAATTAACGCAATATTAATCCCAAAAGCAAAAAAAATTTTTATATTACAGTTTACCAATTCTTAGATGTGTTGGCTGTATTTGTTTTCTTTTTATGCTTTCTTTCTACAATTTTCATCTGGTGATCCAGCCAGTAAGGGATGAGACAAACCATTTAAAGTGTATGTGAACCCTAACCTTGTAAAACAACCTATTCAGTTTAAAATAAAAATGAACGACAAACCATTTGTATATAGATATAGAAAAAAAAAAAAGAAACATTATAAACACTTTTCCCCCTTTTTTATAAGTAATCATATTCTCTCTGTCCCCTCTGTTCTCAACTGCATAATGCCCCGTACACACGAGCGGATTTTCTGTCAGAAAATACTTGGATGTTTTTTCTGACGGAATTCCGCTCAAGCTTAGCTTGCATACACACGGTCACACAAAAATTATCTGAACTTTCGACCGTCAAGAACGCGGTGACATACAACACTGCGACGAGCTGAGAAAAGTTCAGTGCTTCCGAGCATGCGTCAAATTGTTTCTGAGCATGCGTAGGAATTTTGCGCGTCGGAATTGCTACAGACGATTGGAATTTCCGATCGGAACTTTTTCCGACCGAAAAATAGAGAACCTGCTCTCAATCTTCGACACACCCCACCTGCACAGCCTTTCACTGGGAAGATCAGTGTACTGTTGCTTCTCCTCCCTCCAGCTCCAGCATTATGCCCGGTACACACGATCGGAAATTCCCCCAGCAAAAGTCCGATGGAGCATACACAGTCGCATTTTCCGACCAAAAGCTCACATCGGACTTTTGCTGGGGGAATTTCCGATCATGTGTACCGGGTATAATACTGGAGCTGGAGGGAGGAGAAGCAACAGTACACTGATCTTCCCAGTGAAAGGCTGTGCAGGTGGGGTGTGTCAGGACAAGGCTGACCATTGGTCGAGAGTAGGTTAGCACAGCACAGCTAGAAAACTGACCACACTGTGCTCTCATGCCTACTGTGGTCAGTTTTTAATAGGAAAGCAGGGGGACTGGCAGGAACACCAGGGATTTTACACAAAGGAAGCAATACAAGGAGAACAGGAGACTTTCTCATACAAGTACATGGTACAGCAGTCACACTTCAGAAATATGAAATGTTGGGATAATGTATTCTTTAACAATGATAGGGGGTGCTTACAATGATCAGCCTTTATTTTTGCAAAAGCTTTATCCTAAGGCAGGCCATACATCATTCATTTTTTTTTTCATTCAATCAGTGGGTTGGATGTGAGGATGGGGTAAACCCTCTCATGGAGCTATTGTATTCTGACAAGCTTCCCCCGGCACCCCCGGCTATATGAAGAAAACATTTTCCCTTACAGGAATAAATCATTTTTTAATTTTGGTAGGTGGAAAACTGAATTTATTCAAATCATTTCATTCCTATTGTATAGAGAAAATGTTTGGCTTCACTTTTTCTAAAAAAATATAAGTAACACTGATATCCAAGGTACCATCATCCGTAAATATATGAAATAGAGATTTGGGGGTCTGGTCTGATTCCTATTGTATGTCAATACAGTGTGAACAAGGCATCTTGGGCAATCTGTCAAAAATGTCATTGTAGCATATTCTGTAATTTTTGACATTACATGTTCTCCAGTTTTTAAAGTTGCAAATGGAATGTCTTGTTTTAGAATTGAAGTGAAATATAATGGTAAAGCTCACACTGTATACAGAACAGAAATAACTGTATAGGCTGTATATACCATCGGGCACTCTTTGCCTGTGCCTAGGACAGCAGAGTCTCTGTCGAAGGGCTTTTGTTTTGTTTTGCATTCCCATAGAAGTGTTGAAGCAGGTCAAATGCAAATCAGAAGAAGGTCAAATGCACTTGTCAGTGTTAATTCACATTTCCAACTGATGTTAAGCTTTAGCCATTGACACAAGTCCAGAGCCCATTGACACAGGCCCTTGGTGGGGGCAGCACCAGTCCACAAAATATACAAATTGTGGTAACTATTTCCCTCCTTTTTTTTTTCCCCTCTTCTGTTCACCTCTGGACATTTATGTCTTAAAATGACACCAAACTCTGGTTGAAAAAAATTCCTAAAGCGGATCTTTACCCCCACAAGACACTTCCTTCCTACCCACACTCTCCCTCCCCTCTGCTAGCAGAATAGGGTTGTCCTTTTTTTATTTACATAGTCTAAAATTAGCTGACAGTGCCCCAAATGATAAAAGTGTTCCCGTAGGCATAATATCCCTCAGTCTCTGAACACCAAATCTAGCCCAGACCTGTGGGTCCGGGAGCATCATAATGTGTGGAAAGGAGTGATTACCCCACAATGGTTGATAAGGAGACCAGTGATCAGGCTTGGCAAACCGAGCCCTGACAGCTATCCACACCTTCAATGTCATTCTAGTAGGGAAGGGATGGGTAGGCCCTCGACCCCCTGTATTGTAAGATTACCTAGTTCTGTAAGTGATCCCAGTAGGGCCATGTCTAAGCAGATCACCGCATTTGTTCTAGAACTCGCAATCCGCTGGTGGTTTGTATCGAGTACTGCCGCCCAGAAGTAGACTTGATAGGAAGGGTCAACCCACCATAACTAACCGGGAGCTGGAGGGTGGACCTCACCAGGCGCGGAACACATAAAGGAATTAAGGGAGGAAAAATTTTTTTTACATATTAATGCGACCCAAAACATTTAGGGGTAAGTTACACCAGGAGGTACATCTGTGTTTCCATTGTAATAGTATATGTGGATATTCAGGTTGTAGTACTTTTCCAAATCCCTGGTCACCTTCATACCCAGACACTTAAATTCCTCAACCCATACCAAGGGGATAGGCGAAGCCGAGCTCCTGGCATCTACATCCAGTGGAAACAAAACTGCTTGCTCCAGTTTATCTTGACACCCGAGACGTACCCAAACTCATCAAAGATAGTCAGAGCAGCCCGCAAGGAGGAGTTTGTGTCTTAGGTAGAGCATGGTATCATCCGCATAGTGCGAAATCTTCTCCTCCTGGGGGCCAATCCACCAACCCTCAACAAGCCGGGAGTTCTGTATAAGAATGGCCAATGGCTCAAGTGCTAGAGCAAATAGGCCTCTGGCCAGGGGGAATAGCGCTGAGATCCTGTCATTAGTGCGGACTCAGGCTTTGGGAGTTCTATACAACATTTCAAACCACTGTAGAAATCTGGAGTAAAATCCAAACCTATGTAACACGCTCCAGAGAAAGGGCCACTGGACCATCCAAAAAGGGCCTTTTCTGCATCCGAGGCCACCACCCTTGTACCAGCATTGTCATGATTGGCCGAGAGATTGAGAAAAAGGCAATGGATATTCCAGTTGCTTCCTTAGCATGCCAGGTGCTAAGGATGTGCTCTCCAGAGCCAGGCTGTGTACATCCATAGACACACACAGCGCCGCTAAGTCATACCCCCACTTTCTGTCCTCCCAGGAGTTTGACAGCAGCAGGAGCCTAAGGCTCACATTGCTCTGTGTCTACTGTGAGGCCAAGAAGTGAGGGGAGCCGTGCTCCAGCCAGGGCGGCCTTGGAGCAGTGAGAGTGGGGAATTTTATACCTTTTTAAAAGAGAATTGTGGGTTTGGAGGTTTTTCCCCCATCATACTTACCTAGGTGGATGCAGCATTGGTCAAATGCTGCATCTGTCCCCTGGCGCCTCTGCACTGAGAACTGAGCGATCGAATATCGCCAATGGCTCAGTTCTCACAGCTCCCTGAACTGAGGGCTGTTGGCTGTCAATCAGCATATCTCCGCTCTTCTCCTCCACGCTAACTCGAGCGCTGAGCTGTGGTGGGGGTGGGGGAGCTGCCGTCTCTGGCTCTCAGTGGCTCGCTGAGAGGCTGACAAATTGCACTCCTGTGACCCATAGGAGAAGCCCAGCCAAACGAACTTAGGCTGGACTTCTCCTTTAACGAAGAGCATGCATTAAGGTAAAAAACGTTTTGACTTCAGAACCACTTTAACGTATAAAAGTACCTTCTATTGCGCTCAGCCTCCTCCAAATCTGCACATTCCTTTTTTTTTTTTTTTTTGCTGCTGTCATCGGATTCCTGTTAAAAGACAAGGATAACATCAGGGTAAGGTGGGGCATGTGCTCACGTGTTATCCTCACTTAGCTGGAGCTGACACCAGCTGCGTTTTTGTTTAGATTTATTGCATGCTATCGGAGGTCTCTCTCGCCTTAATTGAGCCATATAGACCTAAAGGATAAGATTTCCATACTTCCAGTCTGATGAGTACCATTGACACCCTCTTATCGGATGATCCATTGTTATACTATTGTGCCATGCCAGACCTCCTATAATTTGGGGTCGGCGCCTCTGGTAAGCTGCTGAATGTACCTAGGTGGTGGGTTCACTAATCACATTCAGTTATAGTAACACATGTGGACACCATTTTTGAGCATATTGGACTGGATACACTCTGAATACATCTGTGGATTTGATGTATTGTTTCACTTTGTATTTACTAATTCTATTTACGCATATTTTTTGTTTATGAACATTTCACATAGCACTGTGTAACTGTGTATTTTCAAGTAATATATACAGTTGCACTTTGGATTAGATGCACTTTGAACACATATGTGGACTTGATATATTGTTTTATCTTGGACTCTTAATTTTGCCTACACATGTTTTTGGTTGTTCATGAATTTTTCACATAGTGCAACTATATATTTTTTAGACATGGGTACCTTTAATAAAAGCCTTTTACTGTACATGGTGGAGAGAAGAGGGTCTCTTTTTTTATTTTATTTTTTTTACTGGTTTCGTTTGAGATGGCAGACAAGACTGCATAAGTTTTCATGTTTAGGACTATAGAGGAGGTGACAGCGAGCAGACTAACATCCCTGGCATAGTATGGGCGGGTTGGATAACATATGTCCAAATGCCAGTGCCAGCTCCTTGGCAACCTACTAATGGTCTGTGGCATTGGATGTGCCTTAAGCCTGGTATGCACGTTACCTTTCCTCTTTTATTGAATTAGCGGGTTGAGCAGAATAGAAAAAAAGCGGGCTCTCCACATCAACACAAGCAATGTCATTAGATAGGTTGCTTCTATGTACCAGGCTTAAAACTCCAACTTTCACAAAATTGGTATTTGGTACCGAACACGTGGTATTTGGTACCAAGCAAGGGGGGTCCTGGGCCCCCAGCGGTTGGCGACTTTTAAGTTGGTGCCTGCTCTTGCATGGGAATTTTGGTTTATACACAATTTTTGTTAAAGAGGCTTTAATAAATCATAACAGTGTCAAATGGTTTAAAATGCTGTAAGTGATACTGTGCATTGTAGATATCTGTGAATTGTTTGTGTTAAAGCTAAAATTCTATTAGGCACAGCATTTGAAGTACAGTACAGCTAAATTAAGTAAAAATTATTTCTAATTTTGAATGCAAAGCAATTGTATGACTCATTTTATACCCATTTTGATCTTTTACAGCTATTGACTTGTTATACTGGCGGGATGTGAAGCAGAGCGGAATTGTATTTGGAAGTGTCCTTCTGATGCTCTTCTCCCTGACCCAGTTCAGTGTGGTCAGTGTCATTGCCTACCTAGCACTTGCTGCCCTCTCAGCCACAATCAGCTTCAGAATCTACAAATCAGTTTTACAGGCTGTACAGAAAACCGATGAAGGCCATCCATTCAAGTAAGTCGTTTTAGCTAAATGCTTTGCTTATGTCAAACACAAGTCAAAGTGGAGCTGAATTAAAAAAAATAAGATTTGCTAGTTGTGCCTAAGCAGAACTCCTGAAAAATTTCCATTTTTGTCTTAAATTTCTAAAAAATAACAGCACGCTACCTGGTACATAAGTGTGCCTAGGCACTCCTGAGCTGAGCCTACAGCTGTATATCTACAGTGTATTATAAAGGTACTTCTGCCTCTGACTGGTATTTTCAGGAGGTGTTAAGTAAGAATTGGTGATGTCATGACCGTGCTGCTCACTGTTCTCCTTGTTTGAGGCTCTGACAACCCAACCAAGATGGCAGCCTAAGTATGGTATGGCAGAATAAGGCATGGTAAGTCAGTAATAGGGAAAGGATTAGCTTCAGGGGGACTACAGAGAGTGGTCACTAGTCCTTTGCTCTCTGCTTTTTTGGCAGAGCTTCCAGGGTCCTCCTTTATTCAGGCAAATGATTCTGCAAAGTGCAGTGACCCATAGGAACCTTTTTACATTTTGACATCTACGCATAATGTTCTCAGAAAACTTTCCACTCCCGCCTCTCCACACCTACAACAGCAGCAACTCTGTACTTGTGGCATTGCATGCAATACACATACTGTATATCTAATGCAGTCTGTGTTAATAAGGTTAGCATTGATCTCTCTGCCCAATGGGGCACTTTATTACTATTAAATTGTGGCCTGGCACTAAGGCATAGTAGCATAGTATAGGAAGCATGGTACGTGAATCATAGTACATTTGCTGTATGCCAGCTTGCTCCCCAACAGTACTAATGCAGTTTTCTGGAGGAAGAATGGAGCTGGATTCAGACCTGATAGGTGGTAGAGGACCTCATGGGAGCCTGGGTCCTTGTTGCAGGTGTGATCGCAGTAATGCAGTGACTACCATACTGAGCTTGAGATTAGTCTCTCTGTCTTCTTCAGATAGTCACATGGCTCCAAGTTCCTGCTTCTCAACTTTTATTGTTGAAAGGACGAAGGGGTGGATAAAGCAAAAGTAGACCCCCCAACAAGCTCCTTCTTCTTCCAAGCACACTAAAACATTGCTCTCCTTCCCTCTGCAACTAACAGTAGTGATGTTGATTTCACTAATACAGTTAACCAGTGAGCAGGCTGGAGATTACATCTAATCTTAATGAGTAGCCAAACTCTTCAGGTAAAAGTTAGAGAGCTCCATCCTCTGGTGACCACCAGTCTGAGAAGGCATGCTTTCCAAGTTTGAATGTGTTGACATGAAATCTCTTTTCATAACTTTGACAGACTCGCTAATCTCCAACCATTAATGAACATTGCATTTGCTTTCTTGTAGAAACTATTTGGATGTGGAGATCTCCCTTTCCCAAGAACAGATCCAGAAATACACAGACTGCCTACAGGTGTACTTAAACAGCATAGTGCGAGAGCTCAGGAGACTTTTCCTGGTACAGGATCTGGTTGATTCATTAAAGGTATGACTGATAACCATCAACTTATATGGTATTACTGATCATATCCACATAAAACCACACTGGTTCTTCCTCATTAATTACATTTAAAGCGGAAGTAAACCCATCGATTTAACAGTTTAAAAAAAAAAGGCATGCCGGGACTGCTAACTGCACATTGGCTGTGCTCTCAACCAGTCAAACCATCCAATGGCTAGTGTCATAACGGATCACATGTGCAGCACTGTGGCAGTTAAAGATTAAACAGAGTCAAAGATGGCAGCTTCCTTTTCTGAAAACGATAGGGGGGTTTACTTCCACTTTAAAAAATAATTAATTCTGCATTGCTCACAGACACCAGGCAGATTCAGACTTCAGATTCCTTACTGTCAGAATGGAAAAATTGGCTTTACACACAGGCATCTCTGATAAACATGCTAATAAATAGGGTTTGTTGTAGTTGTATACATTTTTTAAATTTGTTTTAGAATTCACCGGTCTGTGAAATTACCAGAAAACACGTATATATGTCTTCCATTCAGGGGCGTAATGACAGTTCATAGTACAATTTTGATGGAGCCCTCTGGAGACCTTTTTATTTAACAACTGGCAGTGTCAACTGTGACTCCTTGCTCTTCTCAGATCCTTGCTTTGCGGCCTATTGAGAGTTGTATAGCATTTGTTCCAGAAGTTTGTATTCCAGTATGACTGTCACAAAGGAGGAGAGAAATATAGTAGTCTAAGATAGGCCATAGACAGTGCAAAGTTGTTTCCTGCAATCACGGTTGCAGGAAAGAAATTTGCTTGATTCCCCCATCAACACAGACAGTATTGATGCAGGAATCCCTTCTGCTGGGCCATTGTTTTTTCTCGGGGGGGGGGGGGAGCCACCCCCACCGGGAGAAGACAGTGATTATCGCTATCGGCTATAGCAGACGATTTGTGATAATCACAAGCAAATACGGAAGGCTGATTATACCCAAGTTGATCGATCAACTTGGTACATTCAGTCTTCCCATAAATGGTTTGAATCTCGGCCGGTTCAAGGGAAACCGGCTGAGATTCGAACCATGTATGGCTGGCCTAAAGATCGCCACATACTGATCTACATTTGGCTAGTTCAGCAGGGACTGGACACATTTCAATCGGTGTGTGGCTGTCCTTGCTTGAAGAGACTTGTTTAAAAATTTACCTTAATCAGCCACTGATCAGTGTATTCTGACAGCAGTGCGCGCTGCTGTCACAATACAGTGTCCCGATGGGGGGATTTCCCCATCCACCTCCAACCACCTCGTTTTGTGTGGATGGAAGAATCTGTCAGTTTTTTTTTTGTTTATTTTTTTAGCCCACTGGTAGAACAAAAAAACTATCCTTGTAAGGTCAGCTTAAATATAATAATGGCGACCACACACTCAATTTTTTAATCCGATCAATATGAGATTCAATTAAAACAGTTAAATAGCCATAACTTCCCTTCCAATCGTTTTAGAATCTGTTTTGATCGGGTTTGAGCAAACTACCTGGATCAGCCAGGGCAGAAAATCATTGATATTTTTGCATCAATTGGCAGCACTTAGAAACTCTAAATATGATTTGTATTTTGATTGATCAGATTATGAGATTAAATGATAGCAATAGAGATATGATTGATAATTTACGATCGTATATTACAATCTTATCCTTACCAATTAATCAAAATCCACTTTCCCCTGTGTGGCATGTTGAGTGAATAGGCTGTTGACTATAGGCCTATTATTCCTATCAGAAGCGATTGATCAGAAAATAAATCTAAACATTTATCAAAGCATTTGTTTGGCCATGTTCTCCAAAAAACACTTCAGCGCTAAACTCAAGGAAAATCTTCAATCATGCTTCCTTTCACAATGCCAATCATGGGCGCAGCCCTCCACACACCGGGAAGTCTTCCAAACAAACTGCAAAAACCACACAGAGGCCGCAACTACCTTGTGCATTACCATTGATAAGTTTATTGAATCCACAAAGACAAATGGATACTCATATTTGTGGGCCTGTCTTTAATGGCTCCAGGGTACTTAGCCTAAGGCCTATGTCACACTTGTTGCTGGGACAGTTCTCCAGTGAAAGGCTATAGAGGTCAGAAAAAAAAAATTACCTGTTACCCTGCATTGTTCCGTCAATGACCAGAAGTGCCAAGAGATGCTCTCTCCTGGCGGGGGGTTCTGCAGAATTTTCACCAACAAGGGAGCGAAATCTCAATGTTCTGACCAGGGTGCTGCAGCATGGAAACAGGTGTGTATTTTAACTCTGTCTGGCAAGGTGAACACAAGTGTAATATTGTCCAGTCCAGAGGTGCAAGGGCCTTGACTAGCAGACTACATAACGATGGTTGGAAATTCTGTATAATTTCCAGTTATCATTTGCTAAATATGATTGACTATATAATACATTGCTTTTATCTGTTTTTTTTTTTGTTTGTTTTTTCTAGTTTGCAGTACTAATGTGGCTGCTGACATATGTCGGAGCTCTGTTTAATGGACTTACACTCCTTATTATGGGTAAGTGACCTCACTTTGAATTGTAATAACGATTTATTACTAAGTGATGAAGTGATGCAATTTTAAGCATACAGCTAGTGATTTAATACAAGTTTGATATTACTGACATGGATTTACATTGCTCTTTGTGCATGCGGCACGCGTGGACTAATGCACATATGTAAGTGTGAATGGGCCCAGAGAGTTTCTCTTAGTTTTTCATAAATAACTACAACATATAGATGTGAACCAGCTACACAGGAAAGTTCAGAATAAGGGTGAGGTCAGGTATGTTCGGATCCTAGTCCCACCATGGAAGCTGTCGCTGTACACAACCAATCATAAGCAGCTGAGGCATTCCCTAGCCCGTATATAAAGGGGTATGTACACATGCAGCTGCGGGACAGGAAATACCTCAGACACTTATGTTTGTCGGTGTGCAACAGCAGCAGCTACAATATTTTTAATAACTAAAGAATTGTTACCAAATTCAGAAAACTGAAATTTTCACTGGAAAAGTGAATGAATACTCCGAATTCTGATTAGACACAACACAGCTGTTAGTTGAGCACAAATGTTGCTAATCCACTGGGAACTTTTGCTAATCACAGTAGCTGCTTAGGACAGAAATCCCATCTGCATAGATTTAATGGCTTTCACAAAGTGTTAGTGGGACCAGGCCACAGAGTGCTTTGCACAGTTTTACTGAATCCAAGGGACATGGTTCCTTGTGCCAAAGTGTCTGAATGAAAAACAGGTTGCCAAGCTTGTAGCAGCTGATCAGATTAGTGTTTACAAAATCCGACATGAAGAAATTAAATGGGCACCGATAACCAGTTCCTATAGGCAACACAGACAGTTCTCCAATTATACATTGTCCTTCCATTTTTTTTATAGGTAAGTTATGTAGTCGTTGCTGTCTGCCTGCAACATTGGTCATACATTTGATACATTATTGAAGTACACATTTATTTGTGCTATTATAGATTAACATAGTAGTTAACAAAGTCAAATGTTTTGGTTTCCATAAACCCTTTGGAAACTAAAGTAGTCACGCTTGTCTGTTGTCTCCACAATACAATAAATATCAAACCACAACTTTCTTTTCAAGTAATACTTAAACAAACCTGAGAAATTGTCTGATATTAGATAGTTAACGCCTCCAAAACCATTTCATATGGATGAGTAGAATCTCTTGTGTCCATATCTCTTCTGGTCCAATAGAGCTTCTACTGTATATACATGGGTGCATCTCATAAAATTAGATTAAAAAAAAAAAGGTTAAAAAAACAAAAACCCTGTAAGGCAAAGGCATAATGAGCTAGTGTGCACCAGATACTAGCTCATTATGAAATGCTTACCTTAGAAGGTCCCCGTATCGCAGACTGGCCCACGCCGAGGGAGCTGACATTTTACCCTCGGCGTGTCACCTGGGTTCGCGGCACGGGGCCGCATGCGCGGGGGTGTCTTCTTCCGGGCAAGGTCCGTCATCGTCTGCCGGGCATTCACAGCGCATGCGCCGCTGGCGTCAACGGCTGCATGCAAATTGAATATCTCCTAAACCGTACAGGTTTAGGAGATCTTCATTTACCTATAGGTAAGCCTTATACTCTTATAGGCTTACCTGTAGGTAAAATTTTAAAAAGTGGGTGTACAACCACTTTAACCATCAAAAAGTTAATTTTATTTCAGTAATTCAATTTAAAAAGTGAAACTCATATATTATAGATGCGTTACACAGAGTGATATATTTCAAGCATTTCTTTCTTTTAATTTTGATGAATATGGCTTACAGCTAGTGAAAACCCAAAATTCGGTATCTTAGAAAATTTGAATATTACATAAGACCAAAAAAAAAAAAAAGATTTTTAATACAGAAATGTTGGCTTACTGAAAAGTATGTCCATGTACTGTATAGTATGCACTCAATACTTGGTCGATGCTCCTTTAGCATGAAATACTGCATCAATGCGACATGGCATGGAGGCGATCAGCCTGTGGCACTGCTGAGGTGTTATGGAAGCACAGGTTGCGACCTTCAGTTTGTCTACATTGTTGGGTCTGGTCTGGTGTCTTTCATCTTCCTCTTGGCAATACCCCACAGATTCTCTATGGGGTTTAGGTCAGGAAAATTTGCTGGCCAATCAAGCACAGTGATACCATGATCATTAAACCAGGTATTGGTACTTTTGGCAGTGTGGGCAGATGTCAAGTCCTGCTGGAGAATTAAATCGTAAGCTGGTCAGCAGAGGTAAGCATGAAGTGCTCTAGAATTTCCTGGTAGAGGGTTGTGCTCACTTTGGACTTGATAAAACACAGTGGACCTACGCCAGCAGATGACATGGCTCCCCCAAATCATCACTGACTTTGGAAACTTCACACTGGACCTTATGCAACTTGCCTATTCAGACTCGAATTCAAAATTCTCCACAGTCCATGATGATTTATGAGTTTCACTTTTTGAATTGAATTACGGAAATAAATTAACTTTTTGATGATATTTTAATTTTAAGAGATGCACCTCATTGTTCACTTAAACCATTTTAGTAAAGCTTTAAACCCCCTGACCACCACCACCATTGAGTGCAACCTGCCATGTTAGGTACCTTCCTTCCCATTCCTGTACTATTCACTGTACGGTCCTACCCAGGGCTGCACAGCCTTCCAAACTTCCTCCTTCCTTCTGAAAACTTTCTCTTTTTGTGCACGTTTGTGTTAAAACCCCATTCATGGCTATGTGTGAGCCATATTCAACCAATCCCTGTGGAATACAGCTCACCTGTAGGAATGAATAAGGGCCTTACCACACGCATGAAGAAGTGGAGCTGGCAAGGATTTTTTGGAAGAAAAACTAAGCGGCATTGCACAGGTGTATCTTGTACAGTTTGTGCCTATTTCCTATTTCCCCAGAAGAATTTATTTAGTTGAACACATTTAAGGAAATGGTGTTGGAGAAGTTGCTTTGTTTTGTTTAGATCCTTTTTTGCGATTACAGACCCTCAATTTATCATGAGATCCTCTTTCCCAGAGTATCATTGGCATCATCCCATTAGGCATCAGTATGGCTTCAAGAGATGTCAGTAGCTTGGTTTTACTATACATTTTGGTAGCTAGGAACAGTACAGCTGAAGGAAAATCAAAATTAGATTTTATCATTTATTATTTTATAAATATGGCAAATCGCAAATGCACAAGCTAATGAGAATTTTGCTGCAATTAAAACAGAATGGAGATACCGGTACATTTATTGACAATGTTACTTACATGTCTTCTAACACATCAATTCCCCATTTTGATTACAGGTTCAGTCGTTTTTTTATATACCATCATTTGGTGCCCATACCCCTGGTTAAGAATCCCTAGCCTAGACCGACCTCATGGGCAGGGGCCCAATTGTTCTTGCAACTTTTGCTACCTTAGTGCTTGTACCTTGTCATTGTTTTGGAGGAAGAAATTAAGATAAACACCTTTCACAAAAATCCAAGGGTGAAATATATGCTTATCCCAAATATGCACCCAGAGCACTCAATTCTAATTATTTATACTCCAGATCATTAAATATTCATAGTCTCCTTTTTAATGCAGTCTCCTTCAACTAAGGGATATTGCATAGCACAGAATGATTCAAAGAAAAATGATTCACAGTATACTAATAGGCTTGCCACTTACTTTCTTGGTACTACTTCAATCAGCCAACAATTCAGCCTCCAGACTTATCTTCCTTACTGTTTAATGATCTCCCACCATCAGCCAATGACTGAACTTTCTATTGCGTTTGGGATTAAGTTCAAACTTCTAGACTTCACTTACAAGCTCTTCAGTATTACTGAAACCCCCATATGTCTCATTTCTTGTCTTTTTTTTATATTCCAAAATGTGTTCTTGGATCTGCCAATAATCCTCTGTCATCCTCTCTTGTTAGCACCTCCCACTCCCGTATCCAAGAGTTCTCCCACGCTGTACTTTCTCTCTGGAATGCTCTCACTCTTTTAGAACCTTTTCATTCCATATTTTTATTTTCAGTTTATTCTCCTTGCAAACTGACATGCAAAGATCAGGATAGATTTTTTAAAACTAAAATAATTTGGGGGTTCCCTGCATTTTTCTGTTCAGTAAAACAGCAAAGAAGGAATTAGGAAAAAGGACCGATAGCAAATGTTTAGCCCACACAAGGGCACAAATTATGTACATAAAGTCATATCACATACAAAATAAAGTATAGGTCTTATCACAAAGTAGGGACCCATTACCTGCTTCCAAAGGGGAGTAGTTACATAGTTACATAGTTAGGTTGAATAAAGACACCAGTCCATCCAGTTCAACCTGAGTGAGTGTCTACAACTGTCCCAATCCCTGTACATTGCACACTCACATCAGTCCCTACCCTCAAGGAGCCCACAATCCAAGGTCCACATGCATATACTAGGACCAATTTCTGGACAGAAGCCAATTAACCTACCTGCATGTCTTTGGAGTGTGGGAGGAAACCGGTGTACCCGGAGGAAACCCACGCAGGCACAAGGAGAACATGCAAACTCCAGGCAGGTAGTGTCGTGATTGGGATTTGAACCAGTGACCCTTCTTACTGCTAGGCGAGAGTGCTAACTACTACACCACTGTGCTGAGTAATGTGGGATCCAACTATGTATTTTTTTACAAGTTTTAAACTATATTTTTTCTATATTTAGATTTTTTTTTGTTTTAAAAGCATATGAAGAATAACTAATGGCAGTTTTTTAGATTTGGATAGAGTGGTGAAGGAGGGTAGAGAGATTCACTCTCTCTAATTGATGTGATCACCAATGTCACTGGGAAGGAAATTGAGGGTAAACTCAAAATCTTGAACCAGAACAGAAATAGCGGGGAATCTTCTAGTAAGGATACTTATTCCCATGACTGTTTCTGGGGGGGATTTCCCATACATTGGAAAGATATCTTCTCACTTCCTATTTAGTCTATAGGACCGGAAGTAAAGGTAAATACCTCGAAAGAGACACACATGGCAAAAAAAAAAAAAAATTGACCATGTTTAAAACCTCCCCTACACTATCCAGAATGAAAAAAATGGCTTTAGATATACTTTATAACAGGACAAAGGATTCCCTGCTCGCTATGGGTTAGCTACAGCAGTACCTGCCTGCCTTGAGGCACCTCTTTGTCTAATTGAAAGTCTGGACAGAGCCTGTGTTCTAGGTGAATTGGGACCCTATTATTCATACCAATGAACATCCGATGAATGACAGATTGTCCCTTACCCCTGCATGAGAAATATTTTTTCACATTTAATGACAATTTATACTTATGATGTTGTTTTGTCTTTTCATTTTTAGCTGTGGTCTCAATGTTTTCTCTCCCAGCCGTTTATGACAAGTACCAGGTAAGAATGAATAATAAATGAAAAATCCACCAAAAGCTGATTGTACACCCGATGGCATATCCATTATGCAGAATAAACAATCAATGGATTCAGTTAAGTGTGACACCTTTGTTATAGCTTTGTGGTTGGAAGCAAAAACACAAACTACTGAATGGAAATCTCAGTACTGCGACCAGTAGAAACGCTAAAACTGTAGGTGTCCCACAAGAGTCTCTATGCAGAGCTGTGCAGGGAAGTTTTTAAAGACCGGAACATCGATACTTGCCTCATGCACCCCCTCTGATAGCATAGATCATATGACCAAGTGCTAGGTACACAAAATTGTCTGCATGCCCAATAATGCTGCATTATGCAATTTTCAATTCTGTAGAAATGCATGACACTAAACATTGGTTGGGGGAGGAGGGTCCAGCATGTCAGGGGCTGCACTTGAGGGCCCCTATATCAGGAAGGTTCATTCATCACCATTTCTGTAAGCAGTTCCAGAATCCAGCAGGCAATTAAAACCACTGGGGCTCACCTAATGTTGTAATATTTGAAATACTTGCTACAGTTTAAGTGCAAATAACCTACATTTAATGTACTTTTCCAGGCACAGATTGACCAGTATTTGGGACTTGTGAGGACAAACATGAATATGATTGTGGCAAAGTAAGTTGATTTACATTTCCAAAAAAATTGCTACATAATTATGAGCTATGCCTACTTTATTATGTGTGTTGATGATCCGTATGAAGCGATTTCTCCTCACTTCCTGTTGGGACATGAAATGAAGTAAAATCCCTTTTAGAGATTGCTGCAAAACATTTTTTAGCAAGAGGTGGACCCTTTGTTGGGTTATGATTACTAAATGTCCTAATTTCTTGTCCTGCTGTCACAGTGAGGTGAAATCTTCATAATGGAATCGCAGACAAAAAAAAAAATTGTATTGAAAATAATTACTTTTCGTGTACGTTTATATAGACTTGAAAAAAGTTATTGATGGAATTCATACACATTTACCCAATTTTTATCCTAATAAAGACTCTGCAAGTACAGAAAAATAGCTGCTGATCTACCATAAATGCATTCAGCTCTTAATCCCTTTGAGTCGGTGCCTCCTCGCCCTTTAAGGGGTTTAGGGTGCCGGGGGGTGGGCATCATGCGACCGGGAGGTGGGATCATGCGACCATTAGTCACTAGTAACTGTGTCAGGAGTGTGCAGGGCGCACGCTCTCAGCACAGCTGTATTTACACTAATGAACGCAAATATGCAGCCGGTCGCCGACAAGAGGCCGCGTATTTGTGTGCGACCAGCGCCAAGGGGTTAATTTCTTGTTGTGGTCTGACAACAGACACATGCACACAGGGTGTTTGCTTTGCTATCCTGAACGTCCTCATTCCTGGCTGGAGAAAAGCTACCTAAATAACGTGCTCTGCCCACACAGGCACAGCATTCATTCACACATCTGTGAATGAATAAAACTTCCACGGTAGTTATTTCTCAATTAACTTGAGCGCTCTTGTAGTGTATTACTCTTCCTGCACTTCAGTAACTGTCTGCTGGTACAGCAGGTACTGACAGACAGTTTTAGTTTTACTGAGTGCCTGCAGGAGCCTGACTGTGCACATGTGATCTGCTGATCACAGGTGCAATGCTTTGCAGGCCCCTTACAGAGCTTTAGGCCTTCCCTAGGGCCCGGCCACTGCCCGTCCCACCAAATCCACCCACTGGCCATCCCACCGAGTCCTTCAATGCACCCACTTTTATTTTAACACTCTTACAAATTATTATATAACTATGAAGAGTGTATTCCAACTCATCAGTGCTTTCAAGATTTAACAGTTATGGCCCATTTCACACTGGGGGACCGATCGGGTCTGCCTGTCCATTTTTCAGGCAAACCCGATCGGACGCCTCATTGCTCTCTATGGAGCGGCGGATGTCATTGCTCTCTATGGAGCGACATGTGTCCGTTTATACTCAATGGCATCCGATCCTGTCCCCTAAAAACAGACGGATGGGGATCCCCATCCATCTGTCAGATTGGATCAGATGACAGTTGAGTGGAAAGGAACAGGTGATCCATTTCCATCCGGCCGCCCCATATAGATCAACAGGCTACGTCCCTGTCCGCTCTGCATCAACGGTGTGGACACAGAACTGTCATCTGCTTGCTCAGTGGAGAGATCCTCCGCTGAGCAAGCAGATCAACTGAAAGGTCAGCCCCATGTGAAAGGGGCCTAAGAAATTATATTTTGTCCAAATATGAAGCCTGCCACCACTACATGTCACCTCTTCCTCCTATACATGCAATTTCACTGTGAAATGAGCAGGTAAAGGAGAGGGGGGTGTAACATTTTCACCCTACCTTCCTTTAGATGGCCATTGCCTTCCAATCCAGCAAAGAGATGGCCCAATCCAGCAGAGACATCTCCATATATCCAGCAAAGTGACAGCCCAATCCAGCAAAGAGACAGCCCAATCCAAAAAAGATACAGTCCAATATAGCAAAAGGATATTCCCTCCAGCAAAGAGACAGCCCAAAAACATCAGCTCAGCTCACAGGTATAGAAATTGTAACACCTACACATTCAATGGGCAGGCTGATCCATGACATCTCACCCCTTCTTCTTCACCGCCACCGTCCAACCAAGTTCGATCCCGATATAAGATGCGTCCCTTCCCTCAGTTTGACTGAACCACGCTCCACGCCCACACGCTGCCACCGGCCGAACAAAGGAAACTGTAGCGGAGTGGGCAGCTGTAGATTCTTGAGCGCCGGGCCCCTCGGGATGTCTGCCCCCCCCTACATTTGTATCAGCTGTCCCTCCCCTGTCCGTCTGCAGGCTCCTAAGAGAAAAAAAGATAAATGCATATTTATTACCTTTAAACTTGGCCTTTAAAGAAAAATGTTATGATGATGAAGATGTACTTGAAATGCCAACTGTACGTTTCTGTCTGTTTTCAGGGTCCAAGCCAAAATTCCAGGTGCCAAACAGAAGGAGTAAATAAACCTTCAAGTCAATTCAACTCTTGGTAAATTGTGTGGAGTCTAACGTGGAAACAGCTGTGTTCCTACACTTTACTTACAGATCTATTGCACCATTCTCTTTTCAACACACCGTGTTCCTTGAAACATCCAAAAAAAGAAAAAACTTCAAGAAGCAGCTCTTCCAAAGCTACTTCTCTGCTCTTAGAATACTTGCAATCAGCCGTGTCAAGCACTACAGTATAGTGAAGAGATACAAAAAGTGTACTAGATGTGTTTCTTTTATGTGTTGCTTACAAGTGCATGATGTTGGAAGCCTAAGTATTTTTTATTTTCTAATTTATTATAATTTTTTAGTGTTTTTTCTGCTATTCTTGGCAGCGCTTCTATAACTTAATGTGACGTGCGGCTAGGGCTTTATGCTTAGGGCACTGATGCAATAGTACTGACTTGCTTCATTGTCTCTGGGCTTGCTGGTTGGAGTTCTTTCGATGATATAAATATATATATAAATATACGTAGAACTGTAGACTAATGTTTCGTGTTTTCCAGCACAAGTGAAATCCGTGTGCGGTACTTCTCTCCGTTTTTGTATGAAATAAATTCGCAGTACTCCTGTTGTAAGGGATCGGGGGGGAAAAAAAAATTACAGATTTACATGTATGGTATCTAGACCAGTTCAGCTTGTTCAGTTTATTAATTACGATTTGTATTTCATTCTCTGTAGTTCCTAGAGAACTTATGGACTCTGATTATTTGCACTTATGATGTACTTGACACTGAATGCATAAATAAAACGTCACTAAATGTATAAGGTTCTTTTGTTGAGCTTGTACAATTCTCTATCCAACCACTTCACCACAGTGTCTGATTGTTCTGATGACAAATGTGACCATGAAAACCAGTTAATTATTGCACAGAAACATAAGCACTGTATCTATCTGCTGGTTTCCTAAGCTAAATACAAATGGGAATAAACTCTGATTCTTGCCAAGGTTTTGTGTTTTCTATTTACTACCTCTCCAGGGGTGATAGGACCCAAAGGACAAGGGGTCCTATCAGGGAACGAAAGGAAAGGACCGAAGGGGCTCCTGTGTGGATATAAATGGGGGGGGGCCTGTTACTAAAAGGTACAAACTTTGATCCTGGTTTCACTGCCTTGCCTTGCAAGCCACAAACTTGAAACAAGCATGCAGCTAGTGATGTCTGATGTGCTGTCCTGCATAATTGTTCTGGGTCGATGATTTTATGCCTAGTATCTTCTGTGCAAGCTTTAATGGAATAATCCATTGGATGAGTAGTGGTGGCCATACATGCAGTTTCTCTTCAGATAGGAATAATCAGTTTATAGTTCACAACCCATTCGATTTGGTATGCCACACATGGAGAAGTGGATTCCGATTGATAGTTATGATATATTTGTAAAGTACGATCATACATTATTGATCACATCTCTGTTTCCCCATCTATACTCCTGTTCTTGAATACAACTGTATTTTGGTCAAAGTATCTCAGTGCTCCCAACTAATGCAGAACAATCAATAACTTTCGGCCCTGGCTGATCAAATCAATTTGATTGAATCTGCTCTAAAACTAGTCTAACAAGTAAAAAAAGTGAAAGTTACTTTCAGCTGATTCCATAGCTTCTTTTGATTTAAGCATTCTGAATTACTGACCTTGGACAAGTAACCAGATAAGGCCTTTTGACTGTTCTATTTTTTTTTTTTTCAATAAAGAGTTTTTAACTTTTACAAAACGCGTACAAAAAAAGGTACATATAAATTGTCAGGTATAAGAAGGCTTACACCACACCAGCTATTTGTTATAGTAACACTGCACAAGTAATCAGTACGAAGCTGACAAAACATGTATATCGTACTATCTGCTTCAAGTAGCTGTAGGAACGAGTGTGGAAGACCTCAACTGGTCACAAAAAAAAGACATTGTAATGTTAACTAAAATAAGTAACAATGTAACTGAACAACATCCCATCTGCAATTACAAATACTAAGGTATCAGTTATACCAAGCTGTTGTAGCATATCATAGCCCATACTCCATATCTTGCATGCTAAGACACTATATTACCAACAGGTATGCTTTGTCCATCACTATCTGGATTAGCACTGCAATAAACTAAGTGATACAAGTGAGAGAAGGGCTAAGCCCAGCACCGCCAAACATGGCTCCCATTATTTGGAAAATGTATTTGGAGTATCCCTGCACTGATAAATTTGTTGTTCTTTCAATAGGGTAGTGTTAAATTGTAGTCTCCAATTTTCAAATGTGGGAGGCTACGATACAACTACTTCATAGCAATGGTTTTATGACCAATTAACAGTAGCCTCAATAATGGTGTTCTAATTTCAGGCAGGAATTGTTCTTCATCTATATCTCCCAACAGGCAGATCGCTGGATTAAACTCTTGTGTTTGATACGCTCTGTTAATTGTGTCCAAAAGCGCCCGCCAATAGCAGAGCCTTCTGACTTTCAGCTGACTTTCTTGATCTGCATATTTGTTTTGGGTTTGACTCCAAGTTATGAAGCCAGTGGTTTCATGTTTTTGGGAAAAATACAGTATAATGAAAAGGTGATTAGCAAATATGTACCAAACATCAGTTGAGAGGCTTTTTGGGAACAACATGAAGCCACATTCAAGGGCCAATGAGAACTACTGTCCTTTATAAAGGACTAAACAAATGATCAAACACATACAGCATATAAACATAAAGGCCTTCTGAAAATGTTGGTAATAAAAAAAAAAGTAAAAATTAATATATACTGTACAGTGTGTGTAATATATATATATATATATATAAGTGTGTGTGTGTGTGTGTGTATATATATATATATATATATATATATATATATATATATATATATATATATACATATACACACACACACATCATATGTTCAGAAATAGAATAGTGTTAATTGTTTACTTTTATCAATTAAAATGGAAAGTAAATGAACAGAAGAGGTATCCAAATCAGATCAATATTTGCTGTGACCACCCTATGCCTTCAAAACAGCATCATAGGTGCAATAGGTGCACTTGCAGACAGTTTTTAAGGGAACTCGGCAGGTAGATTGTTCCAAACACCTTGGAGAACCAACCACACATCTAATGTATATGTAGGCTGCCTCAAATCCTTCTGTCTCTTCATGTAATCCCAGACAGACTTGATGATGTTGAGATCAGGGCTCTTTGGGGGACATGGAAACAAGACTAATGCCCCATACACAGGATCGGATTTTCCGACAACAAATGTTGGCTGAAAGTCCGACCGTGTGTACGCTCTGTCGAACATTTGTTGTCTGACTTTCCGCCAACAATTTTTGGCTAACAGGTTCTCAAATTTTCCGCCAACAAAACTTTGTTGTCGGAATTTCCGATCGTGTGCACACAAGTACGACGCACAAAAGTTCACGCATGCTCGGAATCAAGCATAAGGAGCCGCACTGGCTATTGAACTTCCTTTTTCTTGGCTCGTCGTACATCTTGTACGTCACATTCGTAATTGTTGGCCAACATTTCTGTGACCGTGTGTATGCAAGAAAAGTTTGAGCCAACATCCTTCAAACAAAAATCCAGGGTTTTGATGGTGGAAAGTCCGATCGTGTGTACGGGGCATAAGCGACTCAACTATGCACAAAAACATAGGAACTGGGGTGCGAAAAAATGGCAGCAGGTACTCTGGACCGATGAGTCAAAATTTGAAATATTTGGCTGTAGCAGGCAGTTTGCCGAAGGTACAAAATGAAATGTCTGCTGGCAACAGTGAAGCATGTTGGAGATTCCTTGAAAAGTTTTGGGCTGCATTTCTGCAAATGAAGTTAGATATTTGGTCAGGATCAATGGTGTCCTCAATGCTAAGAAATACAGGCAGATACTTATCCATCATGCCATACCATCAAGGAGGTGTGTGATTAGCCCTAAATTTATTCTGCGGCACGACAATGACCCTAAACATACAGCCAATGTCTTCAGCGTAAAGAAGAAAAAGGAGTCCCGGAAGTGGTGGTTTGGCCCCCACAGAGCCCTGATCTCAACATCATCGAATCTGTCTGAAATTAGATGAAGAGACAGAAGGATTTGAGGCTGACTACATCCACAGGAGATCTGGAAGATCTGTGGTTAGTTTTCCAAGATGTTTTGAACAACCTACCTGCCGAGTTCCTTCAGAAACTATGTACAAGTGTACCTAAAAAAATGTATGCTGTTTTACAGCATTCTTTCACACATGCCTAAAACTTTTGCACAGTACTGTATATTGATAGCATTATAGTAGAACTCTATTACAAATATTAAAACCAACCTTAAGGCCCCTTTCACACCGGGGCGTTTTTCATGCGGTGCAGCGCTAAAAATAGCGCCTGTTCACCGCATGAAAAAATCCGGCCCCTTTAACTCCAGTGTGAAAGCCGGCGGGCTTTCACACTGGAGCGGTGCGCTAGCAGGATGACAAAAAAAGTCCTGCTAGCAGCATCTTTGGAGCGGGATAGGAGTTCACCGCTCCTATACCGCTCCTTCCCATTGATTAGAATGGGACACCGCGGTGAAACCGCGGCAATACCGCCGCAAAGCGCTGCTACGGCGGCTTTACCGTCACCGCGGCTCCCCGCCCCAGTGTGAAAGGGGCCTAAGTGGCCATACTCTGATCGAAACTTGTCTGGTCCAGCAGGGAAAATTATGGGAACAGAATTTTAGTCCTATATATTCTTTTACATTTACCTGCTGTAGTTGTGCCACAAGTATTCATTTAATTATTAATTCTTCTGCCCGGGCAAAACAAGTTCAATTTTCCTGGCAGGAGCACAATAGTATCTTATGTTTACAGACAGCTGTATTGCTTCTGCCTTGGGAAATGTTCTTTACCTACAATTACAAAACAAACATTTTTTTCGGTTGCATATTATGTCCTGCCAAATTCTATTTAAAGGGAATGGTAGGACATGTGGTAGTTTGACTAAAAAGTATAAATTAATCAATACGAGACTGTAGGGCTGCCCTTGTAAAAGTGATAGTGACATCATCCCTGTGCTGCGCATAGCCTGTGCAGGAAGCAGAGCTATGGGAGGGGCCCAGCAGGCCCCACCCACTACAGGCTACCTGCAGAAAACTACAGGAGGGGGCGGAGACAAGACCAGACACTGTGCACAAGGAGAGAAAGCAGCAGTATTTGGTCTTTATTACAAGCATATCAGGCAAAGTTTCACACTGGATTCATGGACACATCTGGAGGAAATACACAAAACACTTCAAGACTCTAGTAGAGATACACATGCCTTTTGTATTTAGACAATATTTGCTTATCCGGGAGTTCAGCTTTCAAGTTTTGGATGAAATGGGGAAACGTTAGAACATCTGTCAGGTTTTACTGCTGTCTGGCGTTCCATCACTTTCTGCTATGGGGGCAACTTTTTACCAGACGGGAAGTTAGGGAAAGCAGACAAGACAACAATAAAAAGCAGACCGAGGTTCTAGCCTTCCCCTACATAAAAAAAAATGTTTTACTTCTGTCTGTGTTGCTGTTAGAGAGATGTACCCTCACTTCCTGTCCTGTGAGCATTGGGGGTATTTACTAAAACTGGAGAGTGCCTTTATGTTAAAAAAAAAAAAAAACTGGAGAGTGCAGAATCTGGTGCATCTCTACATAGAAACCAATTAGCTTCCATTTTTTTTTGTCAAAGCTTAATTGAACAAGCTGAAGTTAGAAGCTGATTGGCTACCATTCACAGATGCACCAGATTCTAAGTGTACCAGTTCTAGTAAATCTACCCCATTCTCTTTACCAAACAAGAAGTGAGGGAATCTCTAAATGAAGCCTCCAACAAGAATAAAATCTCACATGAGTTCTAAACCATCTGCAATCTTTGCAAAACTAAATTTAAAACAAGTTTACGGAGAGATTATTTGAAAACTACAGCAACCAAAGGCGAGACTCATTTACTGGACATGGTTGCTGGTGGAGGATAGTATTCTGGTTTGTAGACTTAGTCTAGTGGCAACATCAGGAGGTCAGAACAACCCTGATGGCTATTGGAGGCCCGGGTGGGACACTGGTGGCCTGGTTACCCTTGTTAAAAGCTATAGGAGGCCTGGTGAGTTTGCAGTGAATAAGTGTTGCCCTTGCCGCCTTGTAGGCTACAGGTGGAATCCAAAAAGACTGAGAGAAAGAAAACTAAGGGGGGTGGGATCCTTGGACCAACTCATCTTGGGAAGCACAACTCAAAATTAAAGACTGGTGCTTCAGTTTGAGAGCTGGTGAAGGACTGACAAACCCGTACTGGGGAAAAATACGTTTCCAGAAACCAAAGCATAAAAGTTTAAAAACAGGTCAGGAAAATTTGACAACCTCAACATGACCATGGTCTGTAACTCAAGCCATGTAATGTGCTTGATCTAAGATTGTCGGGAGCATGAAGAAAGCTGAAAGAAATTAGCAAATTAAAGTATTTAAAATCTACGGACATTAGATAGAAAGGTGAGGGCATAATGAAATCAAGATAATTCGATAATACTGCACATTAATGGCTGAGAAAAAATGGTATTATGATACATATGAACTATAAAACATCAACGATTACCTTCTGCTCGGTCAATTAGAGAATATGAGCAGAAAGTTTGCCCCAATAGAAAATGAAGACAAGATCAAGGATGAATTATATGAGAAACATCTATCAACATTTCTAAAAACGGAAAATAGTAATGAAAAGCAATGACTGGATGGAAAGCAGTATATACAGACTACAGGCAGACAATTAAAAATGTGTCTGCAGTTTTGGATAAAACAATAAACTAGAATCTTGGTCTTCAGCTCGCTGGATGGATTCACCCTCTTGTTTGGCCCTGGTGACCATTTATATGCCAAAACACCTGATCAGAAATCTAAAATGTTTGCGTTGTCACACAAACTGGAGATGAGGGAAAATCTTCAAACTGGTGTAGCACCCTCCTAGTCAGGTTGCTAGTAGTATTGAGATAAATGTATTATTTGGCTTCTCTGTAGCCAGTGGAGCGAAGTTTGATTGCTTTTAGCTGTTCTGTGTTTTGCTGGTTGCAGGTTAGACTGCTTCCCCCTGGTTTATAGTTTTAAAGTTTAATGGGTTGGAAGAGGCAGACCCTCAACTTGCATATTCATACAGCCTCAGCCAATCCCTGGTAGGAAAAATGACCAGTAGGGGCTGAGGTGTGTATAAATATGCTGGGACTTAGAAAAGCAGCGTCCTTTTCCTGGTGGAAAAGACCTGGTCCTCTGGGTCACTTAGCTGAAATTTGGAGGAGGCCAGCGGGATCCCAGCTTTGGGAGAACTGAGGGATCCTAAAGTCTAAAGATGCTGGGAGCAGTTTGGAGGAAGTGCACAGAGGATCTGACCTGGAGGCTCACAGTGCAGAAGCTGTCTGGTGTTGCAGGAAAGCATTCAGGTACCCAGGGCATAGTGACTACAAGCCTGAAAGAGATCCTAAGGAATGTCCTAATTAACTCTTGGAGAGACTGCTCTAGATTTGCTGGCTCAGGTTTGCTCTTCCAATGGAGTCCGCTGAGCTGTAGTTCACTTATCCCTAGCCTCAAGAGGGTCAGTCATAGTCAGAGAGTGCCCTCCATTACATTTTGCACTAAAGGAGTTTTCCAAGGCTCACCCCATACCTACCCAAGTTCTTCAAGCAATAAATCTAAAAAAAAAAACACTTTCTGCCCAGGTCTTGTGTACAGAGACTGTACCCGTATGCCTGGGTTAGGAATAGACCTTGGGACAAACAGCAGGGTCAGTCAGGGGTTAGTACACTACATAGGTAAACCTGTTCTTGTGCGAATTGTATAAATGGGCATATGCTGTATATACATATACATAGTGTGAATTCAAATTTAAATAGGTACAGGGGGTCCCCGACTTACGAACGTCTGACCTACGAACAACCCCTACTTACGAACGGGGCGCTGCGGGGACCCTCCGCCATTTTCCGCCGTCCTCTGGCCGCTCTGCGCATGCGCGGCCAGACGGAGCCTCGGAAAATGACGGCAAACTTCGGAAATGTCCGTAATTTGCCGCGCATGCGCAGAACGGCATTAGACGGAACATTGGAAATGTACGGAAATGTCCGTATTTGTCGGTCTGCGCATGCGCGGCCGACTTATGAGCATTTCCGACTTCCGAACAGGCGGGCAGTCCCTAACGAGTTTGTAACTCGGGGACCCCCTGTATATGAATGGGATAGGAGTCATAGTTGTGACATATATATTCCACTTTTCTGTGACTCCACCCTTTTCCAGGACCTTCAGTATAAGTCATACTTACCTATAGGGGTGAACTCAGGCGTGCTTGTATCCTAGTCTGAACTCACCAGAGCGAGCCCACCAGGAAGTTGTCACTATACTGGGCCAATCATAAGTGGCCGAGACATGCTCGACAGCTGCATGTATACACTTCTTGGGAGGCTTGGTCAGGTGGGTTCAGACTAAGACCTAAACATGCCCAAGTTCATCCCAACTTACTTACAACCCCACTCCTCTTTATTGTGAGATCTGTAGATTGGGTTGCCTTAACATGATGATGCACTTTAATGTGCATGTGTTTAACATACCACAGTAAAAGCTGGTGTGAGTGGGCCCTAATGCCAAATTTAGATGGTGCATTATGATGATGTGGGTTTTCCTGCTCTGTGGTACCATTTATTTTAAACCCCTCTACAGTAGCAAGCAATGCTCGGCACTGCATTGCACTGCAATGCAGTTATGGAAGCAGGCTGCTTTAAAGCAAGGCATTAGCATGTGCATTAAGACAATGCATAATTTGAAGGGGTATACAGAATCTTTAGAGCTCATTCACACTAAAAAAGAAGTTCGGGAATTAAAAAAAAAAAAAAAAAAATATATATATATATATATATATATATATATACAGTATACTGTATATACTCACCTAGGTGGATACGGCATCGATCCAATGCTGCACCTGTCCCCTGCAACCTCCAAGACCGACAATTGATCGATCAAACACTGCTGACTGCTCAGTTTTTGGTCTTCAGTGAGCCGGTGACTGTCAGTCACTGGCTCTCTGCTATCCCCTGCCAGAGCTCACTGGAAAGCAGGGCCATGAAAGGGGCCGGAGCGGCTGGCTCAGGCTCTCGTGGTGCATTGAGGGGCTAAGCCAGCTGCCAGTTCAGGCATCTGGGTGGATCCTGACTTTAAAGTGGGGATCTCCGCAGAGCCTGGACTGGTTGAGTGACGTCAGCCGAAAGGCAGACTTTAACACGCTGTTGGCTGAAAATGGGTCACAGGAGTGCAGAACGAAGTGCACTCATGTGATCCACAGAAGTATGGCCACATTTCTCCTTTAAGCATTCTTTTGTAGTGCAGTAATGGAAATGATAAATGGGCTGCCAATGCATTACAACTGATGAAAAGACATACATGACCCTTTTTTTAAAATGCAGCACACCACAATGCCTGGCATACAGCATGTCTGCGGTGTGTTGGCATGCCATTCACAACAAATGGCACTGCACTATGTGCTGTGGCAATGCACGTTATGCACCTTGCTGCCTATTAAAAAACACAGGCATTTAACAGAAGATCTTTTATAAAATCAACTTATAAAAAAAATAAAAAATAATAAAATCGCTATCTATATTCTTTTTTGAAACTTTTATCCATAGATCGTATGATCTCAATTCCTCCACACCAGCGGGCTTGACTATATGCTCTGGACTAGCTGCTGCAGTTTAGCAGCTAGGCTAGGGCTGGTTGTGCCATGTTAGTGGGGCCAGGGCCGGTACTACCACTAGGCAAACTAGGCGGCCGCCTAGGGTGCCCTGCTGCCTAGGGCGCCCGGCCACTGGTTTTCCTACTCTCTTCTCTCTGCCACAAGTAACTAAGTCCCAGCATCAGCAGGCAGCCGCAGCTCCGTTCGCACATAGTGTCAGAGGCGCAGCAGTGGTGGAGGACTGTGCCTGTGTCCCGACTCCTGCAACAAGCAAACATTCATTGATCGACACTGGTGAGGCTGCATTGAAGGGCGCTGGTAGCCTGCATTTGATGGGCGCTGGTGAGGCTGCATTGAAGGGCGCTGGTAGCCTGCATTTGATGGGTGCTGGTGAGGCTACATTTGATGGGCGCTGGTGATGGGCGCTGGTGAGGCTGCATTTGATGGGTGCTGGTGAGGCTACATTTGATGGGCGCTGGTGAGGCTACATTTGATGGGCACTGGTGAGGCTACATTTGATGGGCGCTGGTGAGGTAGCATTTGATGGGCGCTGGTGAGGCTGCGTTTGATGGGCGCTGGTGAGGCTGCATTTGATGGGCGCTGGTGAGGTTGCATTTGATGGGCGCTGGTGAGGCTACATTTGATGGGCGCTGGTGAGGCTACATTTGATGGGCGCTGGTGAGGCTACATTTAATGGGCGCTGGTGAGGCTACATTTAATGGGCGCTGGTGAGGTTGCATTTGATGGGCGCTGGTGAGGTTGCATTTGATGGGCGCTGGTGAGGCTGCATTTGATGGGTGCTGGTGAGGTTGCATTTGATGGGCGCTGGTGAGGCTGAATTTGATGGGTGCTGGTGAGGCTGAATTTGATGGGCGCTTTATTAAAAAGGTGGGATTTACATGGGCAGGGAACAGGGGGCGGAGTCAGCCAATAGAGGGGGGGCAGCAAAATGAGGTTTCGCCTAGGTTGTCAAAAATCCTTGCACCAGCCCTGAGTGTGGCGATCAGGGGGTTACAGCAGGCGGCGAGGAGGCGATCCGAGCACAGATCCCTCTTCAGAGAGCAAAGCAAGTGTTAAGGAGTTCCTCTGTGTACAGAGCCATTGAAAGCAATGGGCTTCATTCAGATTATTATTATACAGGATTTATTTAGCGCCAGCAGTTCACGCAGCGCTTTCAATGAAAAAGGGAGACAGTAAAGTTACAATACAATACAAGAGGGTTAAGAGGGCCCTGCTCAAAAGAGTTTACAATCTAATAGGGTTTGGCAAGTGGTACAAAAGGTTGTAACTGTGGGGATTGAGCTGATAGGAGTGATAAAAGATTAGTAGGAGAGGTGTGATAGGCTTCCCTGAAGAGATGAGTATTCAGGAATTGTCTAAAGGCAGCCAGAGTAAGAGATAGCCAGACAGATTGAGGTAGTGAGTTCCAGAGCATGGGAGAGGCTCTGGAGAAATCCTGGAGATGAGCATGGGAGGAGGAGACAAGGGAGCTTGAAAGCAGGAGGTCTTGAGAGGCACGGAGAGGATGGTTTGGGTGATTTTGGTGACAAGATTGGTGATGTAGCTCTGGGCAGAGTTGTGAACAGCCAGTCCATTAGGGGCGCCCGAGCACCACCCCCTCCATCCACGGCCACCACCCCCTCCACCTTCTAGCGATGCTGTAATGCAATGCTCTATCCATCGCTGCCGCCACCTGAACGCCGGCACCTGAATTACAGCGACGGGGGGGGGGGTGTTTTTTTGAAGCAACTGCTTAGAGCCAGAGGCTCTAATAGGCTTCAAAATTGGGTGGGCTCATGCCGCAGAGCATTGCGCTACCAACCCACCCAGGTGTTACTGGCCAATCGGAAAGCAGGTCTGATACTCGTCACCCAATTGGCTGAAAGCACAGGCGATCCTATTGGATGCCCAGGAGGAGGGGAGGGGACGCACGGGGGAAGCGAGGAGGAGGGAAGAGGAGAAGACACAGGAGCCGCTACCCAATGCCCGTCGCAGCCTGATGTCCACCGATGCCCCGATTCCCGCTGCTCCTTGATGTCCGCTGCTGCCCGATGCCCGCCGCCTAGATATTGTAAGTGGACCGACCGGAAGACAGCAAGCGTGGGGGGGGGGGGGGTTCCGCCCCTCCCAAACAAAAAAAACACAAGGCACTGGTTGTGAATGGCTTTGTATGTTGTGGTTAGTATTTTGAATTGAATTCGCTGGGCGATCGGGAGCCAGTGAAGGGATTGGCACATCAGTAAAAATAAAAAAATGCCCAAACGCCTACAAACGTGGTGTTTTTGGTAACCGTGTGCAAGAACCCTATAAAGTTTGGGAACCTAAAGTCATACCTCCCAATTTTTTGAGTTGGGAACGAGGTACACCTATTAGCAAATGTATGTAGGCATAGGACACGCCCCTTGCCATGCCCCCTGGAAAGAGAATTATACCAAAAAAATAAAAATAAGTCAAACCCACAAGTGTTTTTTTTTTTTTTTTTTTACCACTACTATTCCTTTATACTGGGCTTTGAAATTTGCAAATGCAGCAATTTATAAATTGGATGAAACGTTTAGCTCTTTAGCTGCATTTTATATACAAGTATATAGATCAGACCAAAATGAGGGACACAAGAGGAGGAAAGAGGGACTTTGTTCCAAATCAGGGACAGTTGGGAGGTATGCTAAAGTTACCCTTTAACCACTTGCCGACCCCTGCATGCCGATATACGTGAATGGTAGCCCCCACAGTTAAAACACTTAACCCCTTGATCGCCCCCCAGTGTTTAACCCCTTACCTGCCAGTGTCATTTACACAGTAATCAGTTCATTTTTATAGCACTGATCGCTGTATAAATGCCAATGGTGCCAAAATAGTGTTAAAAATGTCCGATGTTTCCGCCATAATGTCACAGTCATGTTAAAAAAAAAAAAATCGCAGCTCGCCGCCATTGCTAATAAAAAAAATGACTAATAAAAATGCCATAAAACTATCCCCTATTTTGTAGACGCTAAAACGTTTGCGCAAACCAATCAATATACGCTTATTGTGATTTTTTTTACCAAAAATATGTTTAAGAATACATATCGGCCTAAACGTAAGAAAACATTTTTTTTTTATATATTTTTGGGGAATATTTATTATAGCAAAAAGTAAAAAATAATGCTTTTTTTTCAAAATTTAAATTTTTCTGTTTATAGCGCAAAAAATAAAAACCACAGAGGTGATCAAATACCACCAAAAGAAAGCTCTATTTGTGGGGAAAAAAACGGACATCAATTTTGTTTGGGTGCAACGTCGTACGACTGCGCAATTGTCAGTTAAAGCGACGCAGTGCCAAATCGCAAAAAGTGCTCTGGTCAGGAAGGGGGTCAAATCTTCCGGGGCTGAAGTGGTTAAAAAACAGGTTTGGGAACCTGCATAGAATTCTAACAAATATAAGTACTGTTCTGTATTTAAATGAACTGCCTTTGAGGTGACGAATAAAGAGACAGGGGCCCTTTAATAGCTCTGCTATGGGGCCCCATGATGACACATAGTGTACAGCTGCTGCTAAGAACTACAGGGCCCACATTGCAAAGTGTATGCAGCACCCCTTTCCAGATGGACTTAGTACGGTCACTGAAGCTGAAGGACTGTACCATTGCTTTAAAAAAGGGGGTGTGTCCTGAAAGCCGCGTCCGGTTGCCTTGGTAACAGTTAGCGGCTAGCTAGCTGGGTTTGCTGTGATAGGGGCCGCTGGGACAGCAGAGGAGATGGCCCCGGTACCGGAGAGCAAGGGGGTGTCGGTGGTTCTGCAGCACTTCGTGGAAATAGGTGAGTGCGGAGAAATCACAGCCCGGGACAGACACGTGACCCGCCCGTCGCCCGCCGCCGCCGGTTATGATTCCTTTATCTTTATTTGCAACAACGTTCAGGGACCGGAAGGACACACCGACAACGTTTTATTGTTTTTAACCACTTGCTGACCAGGCTTTAATGGCGATTTTTGTTTACAAGTTTAAATCAATATTCTGTGATAGAAATGGCTTAAAACCCCATATATATATATATATATATATATATATATATATATATATATATATATATATAATTTTTATTTTTTTAGCAGAGACCCTAGAAAAACAAATTGCAATCTTTCCAATTTTTTTATGTCACACAGTATATGCGCATCGGTTTTGCAAACGCAATTTTTTTGGGGTAAAAAAATACACTTTAAGCCTCGTATGATTTGGCTGCTGAATGACCAGGCCATTTTTTTCGATTCGACACTGCTTTGCTTTAACTGACAATTGCGTGGTCGCTATGGTTGCCACCTCATCCCTTTAAACCCGAACACATATTAATTACACGGGTTCTGTGGCTGATTAAGGTGGTAATTAAACTCACTTGGTGCCTTATCTGCATTTAATTAGCCTCAGAACCTGTGTAATTCAAAGGTGTTCGGGTTTAAAGGGATGAGGTGGCAACTCTAGTGGTCGCGCAATGTTGTACCCAAACAAAAAAAAAAGAGCGTCAATTTTGAAAAAAACGCATTATTTTTTAACTTTTTGTTCTAACTGAAGGGGGGAGGGGATTGTGCAGGGGAGATGACAGATCGCTGTTCATACTCTGCATGAACAGACGATCTGCCTGTTCTCCCCTCAGAGAAATGGAAACTGTTTACACACACAGATCCCGGTTTTCCGTGGGCCCCGAGCAATTGCGGGAGGCCGGCTGTGATCGCGACCGCCGGGCACTCGCATCGGCTCCGGGGGCAAGCAGGGGGGGCGTGCGCGCGCCTAGTGGCCACAGGGCGAAGCGACGTTACATAACATCGTTTCGCCCCCGGCCGTGCCATTCTGCCGCAGTGCAACTGCGGCTGATGGTCGACATGTGGTTAAATCAGTATTCCTTGCTAGAAAATGGCTTATAACCCCCAAACATTGTATATATTTTTTTCTCAGCAGAGATCCTAGAGAATAAAATGGCAATCTTTCCAATTTTTTTAATGTCACACGGTATTTGCGCAATGGTATTGCAAATGCAATTTTTTGGGGAAAAAAATACACTTTCATGAAAAAAAAAAAAAACACAATATTACCCAAATTTTGTTGTAAAATGTTACACCGACTAAATAGACACCTAACATGTCATGCTTTAAAATTGCGCGCTCGTGGAATGGCGTCAAATGATGTTACTTAAAAATCTCCATTGGCGACGATTTAAACGCTTTTACAGGTTACCTTTTTACTTTACCTTTTTTAGTTACTGAGGAGGTCTAGCACTAGAATTATTGCTCTCGCTCCAATATTCGTGGGGGTATATCACATGTGGGGAGAAAGTACCATTTACATATGCCTGCGCGATTTACGTATGAATTTGCTTCTGCGTATGAGCACGAAGGGATGGGGGCGCTGAAAGTGGTTATAAGCCCCCGATTGTCACTTTTACCTATAGGTAGTGGAAATATCTCCTAAATGTGCGCCGTTTAGGAGATATTTACCTTGTAGTGTGCTGATGATGTAATCAGCGCATGCGCTGTGAAGTAACAGACCTCCGTGCCGTTGCTTCACTCGCAAGTGCCGTGACTGACTGCTTCCGCACGCATGCGCAGGAGTGACGTCACACGGATCCGGCCAGTCAGAGAGCCGGAGTCCGCGGGCCCGAAAGGAAGAGGGGCGAAGATGGATGCGGGGACAGCGCAGGCTTTGTTTGCAGGTAAGTAACACATAATGGGCTAGTATGCGATGCATACTAGTCCATTATGCTTTTACTTTGCAGGGGAACAAAGAGGAAGTAAAACCCATCAGGGTTTTCTTCCTCTTTAGGCTGCATTCACACCTGAGCGTTTTCAGCGCATAAAACACCCGAAAAAATGCCTGAAAAACGCCCAACAAGCAAATCCCATTCATTTCAATGGCACCTGTTCACATCTGAGAATTTTGTCACCTGAAGCAAAACGCCTGAAAAACGCCCTAAGCTGAGAAAAGAACATGAGCTTCTTAGGGGCAGAAAATAGGCGGTTTTCTGCTTTTTACATTGGTGACCTGAACAAAATCGCAGTAAAATTGCGGTTAAAAACGTGGTAAAATCGCCCGACATTGAAACGCTCAGGTGTGAATGCAGCCTTATAAAATATTTTACTTTTACACTGTCCCTTTCATTTTTTATTTTATTTTTATCACTTTTATTCCTATTACAGCGCAACTTCTCTTTTTTATAAATAGGGATGACAAGTCCTCTTTATGGAGAGATCTGGGGTCAAAAAGACCCCAAATATGTTTTACCTTTAAAAGCAAAAGATCAAAGAAATTCTTTTTTTGATCTTTTGCTTTTTTTAAAAAAAAAAAAAATGATTTATTTTCAGCCTGAACCAGAAGTGACAGTCATCGCTCTGGTCCTCCAAGGCCATAGAGTCGATGGAAGAGTATCTACTCTTTGATCGCCTATGGGAGCAGCCAGCTGCACCGTCGGATCGTTTCTTGGGCGAATCGGCAGTAATAGTAAGCCCGCGTAGCTGCTGACTTTTAATAAGGACACTTACCTGTCCAGGGAGCCCACGATGTCGGCCCCCCCGAGGCCAATCCGTCCATTGGATTGGGTGCAGTCGCCACTATTTTAACTAAGGGAAATCAGCAGTGGAGCCTTCAGGCTTCACCGCCGGTTTCCTACTGCGCATGCCGAAGTCGCATGGCGCTTCCTGAATGGCCCCGTCATCTTCTGGGACACACACAGGTTCCAGAAAGCAGCGGGCGCGCAGCAGGAAATGACACCCTGGGCCGCGGTGATGCTGGGGCGGAAGTACACAAGGTTCTTCAATAAAGGTAGGAAGGAGCAATAAAAAAAAAAAATCGAAAGCCAAAAACTTGTGGTGGAGGGGTAGGCTTTCCTTTAAGATCTAGTTTAGAAAGTGGGTGGAACTCCGCTTTAAGGCATGTTTAGAAGCGTTTACCCGCGTTTAGGTGTGTCAGGCATTTTTTTTGCTTAAAAGCTGCTCTCCTGAATGCACAAGTGGTGTTCTTTTATTTGCCTGTAAGGCCCCTTTCACACTGGGGCGGGAGCCGCGGCGACGGTAAAGCAGCGGTATTCGGCCGCTCGCGGGGCGGTTTTACCCCCCCGCGAGCGTCCGAAAAAGGGTTATTTTTTCGGCCGCCGCGGTGTCCCATTGAAATCAATGGGTAGGAGCGGTATAGGAGGGGTGAATACACCGCTCCTATACCGCTCCAAAGATGCTGCTAGCAGGACTTTTTTTACCGTCCTGCTAGCGCACCGCTCCAGTGTGAAAGCCCACCGGCTTTCACACTGGAGTGAATGGGGCCGTTTTTTTTCAGGCGGTGTACAGGCGCTATTTATAGCGCTGTACCGCCCGAAAAAATGCCCCAGTGTGAAAGGGGCCTAAAGGGGAGTTTAGAGGCAGAGGAAAAAAAAACAGCTCAAACTCCTGTAAAAGCAGAGTTTGAGTTCAAGTGTGCCTTAGGCAGCAAGTGAACAAGTTGTCCCTGAAGTTGATGTGTTGAAAGCAGAAAAAATGGGCAAGCATAAGGTTTGGGCGACTTTGACAAGGGTCAGATTGTAATGGCTGGATAACAGAGTCAGAACAACTCCAAAACTGCAGCTCTTGTGGGATGTTCCTGGCCTGCAGTGGTCAAAAGTGGTCCAAGGAAGGTGAAGCGGTGACAGGGTCATGGCGAGGCCAAGACTCAATGATCTATGTGGGGAGTGAAGGCTGGCCCGTGTAGTCTGATCCAATAAAAGAGCTACTGTAGCCCAGATTGCTAAAAAAAAAAGTCACACTGGTTCCAATAGAAAGGTGTCAGAACACAGTGCATCGCATGTTGTTTTTGGGGCTGCGTGGCCCACGCTGACCCGTGCCCACAGCCAAAAGTACTTACAATGGGCACATGAGCTTTAGAACTGGACCACAGAGCAATGGAAAAAGGTGGCCTGGGCTGATGAATTCAAGATTGGTTTGAGGAACCCAACAATGAGTTCAAAGGGTTGACTTGGCCTCCAAGATCTCCAGATCGAGCATCTATGGGTTGTGCTGGGAAAACAAGGCCGATCCATTGCCAGATTGCAAGGATTATTTGCCACAAATTTGTGGCAGTGTTGAATTGTAAGTCTGTTAACGTGCTGCACGTTTTCACTGGTTATACACTTGCAGAGCACTTGAAGCACAAGTTCTAGTTGACACTTTTCCCGTTTGTAGCAAATTTGCATGGCAAGTCTCTAGCAAGAGCAAAGTTGCAGTGGTGAGTCTACAGCAAGAGCTCTGCAAGTCTACAGCATGAATATTCAGCCACAGTGACCCCTCTGGTGGGATGACTATTGTAAAACATTAGTGGTAGGTTGACTAAAGCACATAAACCCAAGGTAAGTATAGTAACAAGTCCTAGTTGCAATCTTGGAACACGCAATAAGAGGATAGTATGCGACCGGTCTAAACTACGTGGCATGTTCACCAATGGCGGACAAGATGGGTGAACTAGAGATACTGTTGTACAAGGAGGATTTGGATTTTGTGGGAATTTCTGAAACCTGGTTCAACAGCTCTCATGATTGGCTGGCAACCATTCAAGGGTATACCCTTTATTGCAGGGATAGAGAGGGTAAAAAAGGGGAGGGGTATGTCTATATGTCAAGAATAATGTACAAGTGAATGCGAGAGATGACATCACTAAGGGAGCTAAGGAGGAGGTGGAATCCTTATGGGTAGAGCTTCAAAGAGATGGAGCTAAGGGGAAAATAATACTGGGAGTATGCTATAAGCCCCCTAACCTGAGGGAGGAGGGGGAGACTGACCTCCTATCACAATTTGGATTAGCAGCAAGGATGGGAAGTGTTATCATAATGGGGGATTTTAATTATCCAGACATAGAGTGGGCGAGGGAACCGCGCATTCATCTAAAGCTTGCCAGTTCCTAAATGTCTTGCAGGACAATTTCATGGGTCAGATGGTAGATGCACCAACTAGAAATAAAGCGTTACTAGATCTACTGATGACCAACAATACAGACCTGATCAGGGATGTGGAAATACGGGGCAATTTAGGAAACGGCGATCACGGGGCAATTTAGGAAACAGCCATCACGGGGCAATTTAGGAAACAGCCATCACGGGGCAATTTAGGAAACAGCCATCACGGGGCAATTTAGGAAACAGCCATCACGGGAAATTTAGGAAACAGCCATCACGGGGCAATTTAGGAAACAGCCATCACGGGTCAATTGGCTTCGGTATAAATCACACAAATAGGAAACATAAAGGGAATACAAAGACACTGAATTTCAAAGAGACAACTTCCCTAAACTACGAAACTTACTAGAAGGCATAAATTGGGTTAAAATCTTAGGAACAAAGAACACGAAGGAGAGATGGGTTTGCTTTAAAAGCATATTAAATGAGAGCATTAGTAAGTGCATCCCATTGGGTAATACATGTAAAAGAGTGAACAAAAGTCCTGGATGGCTTAACTCCAATGTAAAAATGCATATAATGCAAAAGGGATAAAACCTTTCATTGGAAGGGAGTTTAACAAGACACGTGGCCACTCATTAAAATTAGAAGAAAAGAGGTTTAACCTTAAACTACGTAGAGGGTTCTTTACTGTAAGAGCGCCCAGGATGTGGAATTCCCTTCCACAGGCGGTGGTCTCCGCGGGGAGCATCGATAGTTTCAAAAAACTATTAGATAGGCACCCGAAGGACCACAACATGGGATATACAATGTAATACTGACATATAATCACACACATAGGTTGGCCTTGATGGACTTGTGTTTTTTTTTTCAACCTCACTTACTATGTAACTGAACCATTAACTATTTACTTTTTTTTAGAGAAGCAACTGAAGGAAAAAGATTCAACGTTGGATGAAGAAGCCTTGCAGCATTTAGAGGCAGTAGCTGATGCTGTTAAAGAACTGGTAAGAGAAGCTGCACTCTGGAAGCTGCCCCTGCCCCCCCCCCCCCCCCCCCCCCCCCCCCCCCCAAAAAAAAGAAAAAGGCAGGAAGGGTCTAGTGACCAATATTGCCTGTGTCCTCATTGCTGACTTACCATGTCTTTTCTGCTCTGTATATCTGAATGGAGACTGCCATCTTGGAAGAGGCAGGGCTTTGATTCCCATGTCAGAGCCTTCAGCAAGGAGAACAGTGAGCAGCACTCTAGTGACATTACTAGGAAGATGAATGTTTCTACATATTCCCAATAGGATCGCAAATCTTCACTTTCTGAGTTCAGGTACACTTTGCATAACAGGAGGCAAAAATACAGCAGTGGAACGTTGGTGAAAGTTAGAACAATCATTCATTCATCTCCTAATATTCCATTATGGGATGGGCTGTGAGGAAATAAAGTGGGCCAGAAAAAAAGCCTAATGACATAATAAACTTGACCTGGATTGTGAACATACATTTATTAAAGGGCTAATTAAACCTGCATCAACTCCATCCTCTTATGTAATAGACTAGCTTGCCAGTGGAAATATTGACAATATCTATATTTTAAGTGGACAGTGTCAGTCAGTAGAGCAGTGGACGGCGTCAGAAGGGCAGTGGATAGTGGTATAGGACAGGTTCAGTAGGGCAGTGAACGGTGTGTGGACAGTGTCAGTAGGACAGTGGATGGTGCCAGTAGGGCAGAGGTTAATGTCAGTAGGGCATTAGACGATGTCAATAGGAGAGTGGATGGTGCCAGTCAGTACAGCAGTGGATGTGTCAGTAGGATAGTGGATGGTGCTAGTCAGTAGGGCAATGGACAGTGTCGGTAGGACAGTGAGCGGTGTGCGGACAGTGTAAGTAGGACAGTGGATGGTGCCAGTAGGGCAGAGGTTGATGCCAGTAGGGCAGTGGACACGTCAGTAGGACAGTGGATGGTGCCAGTCAGTAGAGCAGTGGATGTGTCGGTAGGGCACTGAACGGTGTGCAGACAGTGTCAGTAGGACAGTGGATGGTGCCAGTAGGGCAGAGGTTGGTGTCAGTAGGTTAGTGGATGGTGTCAATAGGAGAGTGGATGTTGCCAATCAGTAGAGCAGTGGATGTGTCAGTAGGGCAGAGGACGATGTCAGTAGAGCAGTGGACAGTGTCAGTGAGGCAGACGTTAGTGTCAGTAGTTTTTAATTTACATTTTTTGTTACAATTTAATGTTTTTCATTATTTTTTACAATATTATTTTTACAATTTTTTTAGGAGCACTGTTGGGGGCTTTAGTGAGATATCATGGGTCTAAACCGACCCCTGGTGTCACTTTTTGAGACAGAAATAGGAACTGGGGACAGTGCCCTGTGCTGTGTGGCTTTCTGTTCATTCACAAACTAAAGCATAGTAAACAGTGTACTATGCTTCAGTTGTGAATGAACACAGTGATTGGTAGAGGGATTGGTACCCATCCCCTTTCCTCCTGCAGCAGCTGAATGCCTGTGGAAGGGAGAAGAGAGGTGGCTTTCAGCAGCTGCAGGAGGAGAGTACAGTACCTATCTCCTACCCACGATTGATGGGTCGCTGACCCTTGATGTATGATAAACAAGTGGCAAATTCAGTTACTGTGTGGTGCATAAGCCTCAAATGAAACAAGAAAACCTTTCTTTACCTTCCTTGACTGAGACAAATCCTTCTTTGGTTCTCATTTGTGTCCCACATGCTCCCCCTCCCAGACACTGCAGCTCACAGTGGGAGGGTTTCAGCAACAGAGGTAGTGCTGTCAATTCAGAATTTAGTGGGTGGATCTAAGTGTGGCTATGTGCTGATTGACAGGCAACAGGCTTGTGAATGAGCAGTGACAATGCTGATAGCCACACCCTCTGCAAGCTCTTTTCATCCTACTGCATTGTAAGCAGGCAGAGCCTACATGAGAATAACAAGTCTGCTCTGAATGCATGAGTAGTGCAGCATTGTTGCCACACCATTATGGGATGATGCTTTAGGTGGACTTCACTTTGAATTAAAGTGTTACTAAGCCCAGGAGCCTGCATTCACTATATCTGATCTCCCACAGTACAAAGAACATGGAAGTGCAATTATTTTAGTAAATATAAACTGCAAGATAACTTTTCTCATCAGCAGCATATTGCAGTCTTGTGACTTCTATCAGTGTCTGGTTAAAGCTTATAGGAGGAGTTTTCATTCTCTGACTGTCCTAAGAGAATGCAGGACCCCTGATCCTCTGTCTGGACAGTGCTGATTGGCCCTGTGCCGATCACATGTACCCTCCCAAGAGAAAAAAAAAATCCAAGCAATATACACACCAAATTGAACATGTGCGGAGTGCCCCCAAGGCTTTGTACTATCATTAGGAGATAAATTGGGGACAGTAAAAGAAGGGGAGGATCAGAGAACACAGGATCAAACAGCCTTTTTACACAATGTGCAGTATCAACAGTAAATATAACAAGCATGCCTTACTACATATAGAGACTGATTTTACTGTTGTGGGTTTAGTAACACTTTAAGTGCTGCAGCGCATATTTTTTTTTTGAGCTTTGAGTCCATACTTTTACTTTAACCCATCCCAGACACAGGTTGTTGTGCACTTGTTTTGACACACCAGTGCCAACTTTTAATAAGCCCATCTGTGTTTATGTTAGAATCTGGGCAGTTCTGCAGAAATGGTAACAGATGTAAAATATGACTCTATGGAACACAACTATAGGCACATCTCACCTACAGGCAAAGTATGTTGTTTCCGCTCATTCAGTTAGGATTGGATCGCTCCAGTGAGCTCGGTTTATTAGTTATGAATCCTGTGCAGATTATATCCAGAGCTGCGTCTAGTGGCCTCCTTGTGTTTTGAAATGTGGAGGATGGTATTAATTAATAATGGCATTGTACACTATCAACTATTCTTATTGATTTGACTAGGTATTATTGTAGTTATCATTTTTTTGTGTTTTCCTTACTTTGTAATGATGGCTCACATATTGTGGCTGCAGTTTGTTGTGTCATAGCTGCTTGATTCCCCCCATATCCACACAGCGGGAGCATATCAGCGGGTACCGTGGGCACCCCGCTGATCATCCTGCAGAGAGACAGAATGGCGTTCTGCCTATATAAACAAGGCAGATCGCTGTTCTGACAGGAGGGACGGCATGGATCCTGTGTCTTTGCAAAGCAGGGACTAGGATCCATGTCTTCCCCTGGTAAAAGCACCTCCCACAGTGTAGTAAAACACTGGTTAGGCACATAGTCAACTCTTTGATCATCCCGGATGTTAACCCCTAACCAGCCAGTGTCATTAGTGCAGTGACAGTGCATATTTTTTATCACTAATCACAGAATGTCCACCGCGATATCGCAGTCCTGCTATAAGTCGCTGATCGCCGACATTACTATTAATAAAAATAAAATTAAAATAAATAGAAATATCCCATAGTTTGTAGATACTATAACTTTTGTGCAAACCAATCAATATATGCTTATTGGGATTTTTTTTACCAAAAACATGTAGCAGAATACACATTGGCATAAATTGAAGAAGAAATTGCACCAATTTTCAGATTTCGGCGCTGACGCACTTTGAATGACAATTGCGCGGTCATACAACACTGTACCCAAATGAAATTTTTATCATTTTTTTCCCACAAATAGAGCTTTCTTTTGGTGGTATTTAATCACAGCTGGGATTTATATTTTTTGCTAAACAAACAAAAAAAGATGGAAAATTAAAAAAAAAAAAATCATGTTTAACCACTTCCCTACCCGCCCATAGTCATATGACGCCCACAAGGTGGATCTCCCATCCTGGGTGGGCGTCATATGACGTCCTCCCATTCCCGGCCGCCTGGGGGGCGCGCGCGCCCGCGGCGTCGCTCGGGACCCGGTGCGAGTGCCCGGCGGACGCGATGTCCGCCGGGCACCCGCGGTTGCCCGTTAAAACAACGGGACCGTGCGGGACCGTGGAGCTGTGTGTGTAAACACACAGCTCCACGTCCTGTCAGCGGAGAGGAGACCGATCATGTGATCCCAGTACTGAGGAACACATGATCGGTCTCCTCCCCTTGAGTCCCCTCCCCCCACAGTTAGAATCACTCCTATAGGGAACACATTAACTCCTGCAGCGCCCCCTAGTGTTAACCCCTTCCCTGCCAGTCACATTTACACAGTAATCAATGCAATTTTATAGCAACGATCGCTGTGTAAATGTGAATGGTTCCAAAAATGTGTCAAAAGTGTCCGAAGTGTCCGCCGCAATGTCACAGTCACGAAAAGAATATCGCAGATCGCCGCCATTACTAGTAAAAAAAAAAAAAAAAAAAAAATGCAATAAATCTATCCCCTATTTTGTAGATCAATATACGCTTATTGCGATTTTTTTTTTTTACCAAAAATATGTAGAAGAATACGTATCGGCTTAAACTGAGTAAAAAAATTAGTTTTTTTTAAAAAAAATTTATTATAGCAAAAAGTAAAAAATATTGTGTTTTTTTTTGAAAATTGTCGCTCTTCTTTTGTTTATAGCGCAAAAAATAAAAACCGCAGGGGCGATCAAATACCACCAAAAGAAAGCTCTATTTGTGGGTAAAAAAGGACGTTAATTTTGTTTTGGGTGTAACGTCGCATGACCGCGCAATTGTTAGTTAAAGCGACGCAGTGCCGAATCTCAAAAAGTGCTCTGGTAAGGAAGGGTGTAAAATGGCCCGGTGCTGAAGTGGTTAATAGTTTGTTATAAAATTTTGCAAACAGGTAATTTTTCTGCTTCATTGATATGCGCTGATGAGGCGGCACAGGTGGGCACTGATAGACTGCACTGGTGGGCACTGATAGGCTGCACTGGTGAGGACAGATAAGTCGGTACTGATGGGGACAGCAAAGATGGCACGGATGGGTGGCACGGATGGGCACTGATAGATGGCACTGATGGATGGCACTGATGGGCACTGATAGGTGCCACTGATGGTCACTGGTTGGGGACACTGATGAGCACTGGTAGGTGACACTGATGAGCACTGGTAGGTGACACTGATGTGCAGCACTGGCACTGTGGGCACTGACCAATGGCACTGTGGGCACTGACCAATGGCACTGTGGGCACTGACAGATGGCACTGTGGGCACTGGTAGGCGGCACTTTTATTAGGCAAAGGTGGGCACCATGGATTGGGCACATTGCTGGGCACATTGCAGTGAGAGAGACTGATGTCCCTCTCACTGCCGCCGGTGACCGGCTTTTTTTTTTTCTCCTCGCGCTGTCAGCACGAGGAGGAAAAAAAAGCCGATTACCGGCTCTGTTATTGTCACATGATCAGCGGTCACGTGGTAAGGGGTCGGGATCGACCCCTTACTCGGATCTGTGATCCAGCGAGTCTCACAGACTCGCTGATCACAGAGTGCGCTGCGCGCGCCCTTCAGGGGGCGCGCAGGCAGCTCGTGGCCGGGACGACGTCAATAGACATCGTCCCGGCATCTTAGATCTGCGCTGTAGCCTTCATTCGGCTATAGCGCGTATCTCAGGTAGTTAATTTGACCAACAGCGCCAGACAAGGATGTCCCTTATCCCCAATGATCTCTATATTAACACTAGGACCATTTTTGCGACGTCTACGAGGAATCGCTGATATCCAGGTTTTTCCAATTGGCAAGTCAGGTCATTAAACTGCGGCCTTTGTGGTCGACGTACTGTTTTTTATTACATCTCCGGAAACTACGTTGCCAAATTTATTAAGCGAGTTCAATAGGTATAATTAATACAATTTTGAACTTTAAAATCAATATTAACCACTTCAGCCCCGGACCAATTTGCAGCTAAAGGACCAGGCCCCTTTTTGCAATTCGGCACTGCGTCGCTTTAACTAACAATTGCGCGGTCATGCGACGTGGCTCCAAAACAAAATTGGCGTCCTTTTTTTCCCACAAATAGAGCTTTCTTTTGGTGGTATTTGATCGCCCCTGCGGTTTTTATTTTTTGCGCTATAAACAAAAATAGAGCGACAATTTTGAAAAAAATGCAATATTTTTTACTTTTTGCTATAATAAATATCCCCAAAAAATATATAAAAAAACATTTTTTTTCCCTCAGTTTAGGCCGATACGTATTCTTCTACATATTTTTGGTAAAAAAAATCGCAATTAGCGATTATTGATTAGTTTGCGCAAAAGATATAGCGTTTACAAAATAGGGGATAGTTTTATAGCATTTTTATTAATATTTTTTTTTTTTTATTAGTAATGGCGGCGATCAGCGATTTTTATTGTGACTGCGACATTTTGGCGGACACATCGGACATTTTTGACACATTTTTGGGACATTTGTCATTTATACAGCAATCAGTGCTATTTAAATAGCACTGATTCCTATGTAAATGACAGTTGTAGTTAGGGGGTTAACCACTAGGGGGCGGGGAGGAGTCAGTGTGACGTGTTGTGTTTTTTTACAGTAGGGGGGCGTGGCTGTACGTGTGACGTCATTGATCGGCGTTCCCGATGACAGGGAACCGCCGATCACTGACAGTCAGTGTAGGAAGCGCGGGGAGAGGTTTGTTTACATAGACCTCTCCCCGTTCTTCCGCTCCGTAACCCGATCGCGGGATACCAGCGGCGATCGGGTCCGCTGGTCCCGCGGCCGGGGTCACGGAGCTCCCGACCGGGTCGCGAGCGCGCCGCTAGCGGCGCGCGCGCGACCCACGGGCAGGCACATGCACGATCACGTACAGGTACGTGATTCTGCCTGCCCGAGCCATTCTGCTGACGTATATATGCAGTGGCCGGTCGGGAAGCGGTTAAAAAATCTGAATTGCTTAATATTACGTTGGCCCACACTGTGCGTGTGCAAGCTCTCCAATCATCCATTCTCTTTTTCATGGGCATCCTCCCACCTGACATACTTGGGGGTCAAATTGACTTCTTCAGTGGATAAAATATTTTTAGCTAATTTTCCACCAATACTACGGGATCTTTCCTCTGATTTGGATATATGGAACAAGGGCTCTTACACATGGATGGGTAGGAACGCTATTCTTAAAATGAATATCTTGCCAAGGTTATTGTATCTTTTTCAGAAGCTACCAATAGTCTTCCAGGGGTCTTTCTTGAAGTCAGTGCATAGTGTCTTTATCAGTTTTGTCTGGGGAAAAAAAGCACCCCCGCCTGTCCCACCTATATTTGGCTAAAACCCATGGAGGCATGGCCTTCCTGACCCCGATTCGATATTACCAGGCAGTTCACCTTGCTAGGGCACTAGCATGGTGTAGAGACAGGAGACATATAAAGCTTGGGTAACGATTGAACAATCTTTTACCAAGATCCCACTTCAATGTGTGCCATGGTTATGGCCAAGATCACTTGGAACCTTACGGCATCACCCCCTTATAGGGGCAACTCTTAGCCCCCATACACACGGTCAGAAATTCCGACCACAAAATCCATCTGCTTTTTTCCGACTGATTTTTTCCGACACTGGTTTTGCATACACACGGTCGGACAAAGTTGTCGGAAAATCTGATCATTCTGAAGGTGGTGACGTTCGTTGCGTACAACGGAACTACGTACAGGCAATTAGCCAATAGCTTTGGTCTCATAATTTGATCTGAGCACCTGTGGCACTTTGTCCGTCGGAATTCTCTACACACGATCGGAAAAAGTCAGATCGTATTTTGTTGTCAGAAAATTTAAGAGCAGGATCCGACGGAAAAAGTCAGATGGAGCCCACACACGGGCGGATTTTCCGAAAAACATGGTCCGATCGGACATTTTCCGTCGGAATTTCCGACCGTGTGTACGGGGCATTAGAGTAGTGCAACAAAGTCATCTTTTTTCCAAGACAGAAGGGAAGAAGGCTTTACTCAGTATTGGGGAACCCAGCATTTCCCCCAGGCCACACTGACAGCCGTTTTAAACAAATTTATGGGCAAGGTAAATTTCGTCTAGGTTGAAGACTAGGGCTGAAATACAATTGATGTTTAATCCACCATTGGACTCGTGGCGGATGCAGCAACTTACCCATTTTCTTAGCTCTCTCCTTCGCGGGGGGTGTGGTCAAACCGCTCTAATATACCGTTGGAAAATGTACGCCTGGTAGAGGCACCCTCTCTCTGCCCATGGGGTATCTGAGGCATATAAAGTGCTAACACATCCTCCTGAGGTTTTTGTCCCGGGATTCCTTCAGAAATGGGAAAGCGATTTGGACATCATACTCCCCAAAGAGCAGTGGAATTATATTCTATACTTTGCCCACTATTCCTCAGTGGCTAATAAGTATTAAGAGCTGAATTAAAGGATTCCTCACACGTTGGTACAAAGTTCCATCCCTGCTGCAGAAAATCTATCCTGTAATGATGAATACCTGTTGGCGTTGTTGAAAGGCAGAGCGTATCATACTTTGGCCCTGCCGAAAATTGGAGGAGTTTTGGTCTAAAGTGCGAGACATCATAAGGCAGCTCACTGGGCATGATCTGGGATCTGACCCGGCCAGATATCTTCTTCATCTCTCAGATTTTTCAAAGCGTAAATATGAAGATTCAATGATCGTCATCTTCTGAATGCGGCTAAGGCATGCGTTCCGGCCCTATGGATGCAGGAATCGCCTCCTTCGATTTTGCTGTGGCTCACTAAAATAGCTGACATACATGCCATGGAGAAAGGTATCGCAACTTTCCAAGGTAAAGAGGAGAAATTTGACAAAAAATGTACACAGTAGTCCCTTTTTGTCTGTTCTAGGGAATATGGCCTTCCGCTAGTGGAAGGGGAATAGAGGGTCTCTAAACTATCTTTTATTTTTTTTTTCTTCCTCTCTTTTCTCTTAGATAGGTGTGTGCTATGTTGCTCTATTGTTGTTTTTACGATTATTGTACAGTCAGGATGGCAGAGGCCCAAGAGTCTGCTACCACTAGAACCATAATATAAGGAATATGACTTTTTGGATTTTGTGTGCCTACCAGAAAACAAAACTGAATTGTGTTAAAGCTATATTACCTGGTACGCACGCAATTGTATCATGTTTGTTTGTTCGTATGGAATATTATGCATATTATACAGAGGAGGGGGTGTTCCGTAGTCTCAGCATACATTTTGTTTTAGGAGGGCAATGCTGTTCTTCCACAGTTCTCCTTTTTGGGTTATAGATATTCTTTGATGCCCGTTTCAAATCCTATGAGATACATGACAAATGTTTTTCGTTTCATTTCATATTTAATTTTCCCCAAAACTTTAGGAGGACAGTAGAAGGGCAACACGTGAGCTTCTGGAAGCGGAGACAATTGAAAACAGCAAACTTCGGTACAAAGTCACGCATCTTCCCAGAATTATATCAAAGGAGATAGAAGGTAATGTTTTATCAATAATAGTCATGTTGTATGCTTTTGGATTTAGTTAGGAAAAGTTAGAAAACCTTTTAGGTTTTTATTGGTGATCCCAAGACCATTTCAAATCATTTCCTGTATTGTTTAAAAGGGGAAAAATCTGTGCTAACCGGTGATGATTGATTAACAAATGACCTCAAATAAACACAATGTGCAACAACGTACAAAGGTTTGTTAAAAAAATGTAAATAAAAAATTATATGGAATATATAAACTCCACCTGAAAAAACACTCAAAGGTGATAAAACATTGCCAGGTGCTGCAACTAAAAAAACCTGAATATAGGGTTAAGTGTAAGGCCGCGTACACACGAGCAGACTTTCCCGCGGGATTGTCCGCCGGACTAGAGTCCACCAGACAATCTGCCCGTGTGTGGGCGGCGGCGCACTTTTTCCTCCCAAAAGTCAGGAGGACAAAGTTTTAAGTTCAGACTTAAAATTGTCCGCTGGACTCGGCAGTCCGGCGGACAATCCCGCGGTCTGTGTGCTAGTCCGCGGGACTTTTGAAATGAACGGACTTACCAACGCACGATCGGAAAGTGGTAGACGGGACTAGCGAAGGCAGTGAATGCCGCCGAGCTAGCCCCGTCACCTGGTATGGATTTAAAGGGGAATCCCTACGCCGAAAAAAACGGCGTGGGGGTCCCCCCCAAATCCATCTCAGACCCTTATCCGAGCATGCAGCCCGGCCGGTCAGGAAAGGGGGTGGGGACGACCTTCTGAGCGATGTACCCCTACCCATTCACCTAAGGTGTAAGAGGATAAATAAAAAAAAAAACACACACTATTTTTTAAAATATTTTATTGCACAGCTCCGGGGTCTTCTTCCGTCTTGGGGGGGGGGGGGTCTTCTCGCCGGACTCCTCCGCTCTCTTCTGCTCTTTTACCTAGCTCTTTCACAAGCGGAGGAGCCCGGCTTTCTTCTTCGTCGCCGCCGTCGTCGTCGTCTGGGGGTCTCGTTTCGCCTTCGGGGGTCTTCTTCTGTTCTTGCCGCTGTCGCCGCCTTCTGTGCCTTCTGCGTCGTCGTTGTCTTCTTCTTCTTCTCCTTCTTCCGATGTTGACCCGTCGCTCTCTCTGGCCGGAATGGCAGAGAAACGCGGTGTTGTGACTTATATAGGGACAAGGGGCGGGGCCACCGACTCATGTCACATGGTGACCCCAGCCCCCATATGATGTCACAGTCCCGGAGGATACATCATATGGGGGCGGGGTCACCATGTGACATGAGACGGTGGCCCGCCCCTTGTCCATATATAAGTCACAACACTGCGTGTCTCTGCCATTCCGGCCAGAGAGAGCGAAGAGTCAACATCAGAGGAGGAAGAAGAAGAAACGAATCGTAAAAGAGCAGTAAAGAATACCCCGATACAAAAATAATACAGAGCTCTGCAGAGGAAGGATACAACTCGAAGAGGAAATAACAGAAGAGGAAATTAAAAAGTAGTGGACTCTCTAGTAATAGGGAAGAGCCCAGGCCCAGATGGCTTCACCCCGAGGTTTTATAAAATGTTTAGAGATTTACTGGTTCCAATCTTGAAGTGCTTATTTAACGAAGTAACAATTAAACAACCTTTCGTCCCACAGGGAATGCAAGCTTACATCTCTTTAATACCCAAACCCGAAAAAGATCTTACCAACTGTGGCAGCTATCGACCCATTTCGTTGACAAATATTGATCTCAGGATATATTCAAAAATCATAGCCAACAGATTAACTCCTATACTTCCAAACTATATACATCTGGATCAAGCAGGTTTTGTAAAAGGGAGAGAAGCACGAGATAATACGTCAAAAACAGTAACGCTCATGGATTATGCTCAGAGATGCACCATCCCATCCTGTCTTTTGACGGTAGACGCCGAAAAGGCGTTTGACAGGGTGGGATGGTGTTTTCTCGAAGAGACACTGAAACAATGGGGAATAGGACCGAAGTTATTGGAAAAAATAATGGTAATATATCAAAAACCCATTGCTAGAATTAGAGCAGCAGGAGAGATTTCTGAGCCTATAATGATAACTAACGGAACCAGACAGGGTTGCCCTCTGTCTCCCCTACTGTATGTGTTGGTTATGGAACATTTAGCAATAGCCATCCGGAAAAATAGAGATATACAAGGGCTAAAGGTAGGGGAGACAGAGTACAAACTGTCTGTTTATGCAGATGATTTATTGGTATACATAACAAACCCGGTAATAACACTTCCCAACCTAATACAGGAATTTGATAACTTTGCCAAAGTTAGTAACTTCAAAGTAAATTACAACAAATCTGAAATAATGGACATCATACTCCCCGAAAATAAAATAGAAATAATTAAAGACCAACTTCCCTTTCAAATGGCAACCTTTAGCCGTAAAAAATACTTGGGAATTTACATCCCTAGAGATTTAGACCAATTATATGAACTTAATTACCTCCCAATCACAAATAAAATAAATAAATTACTACAACAATATGCAAAAGGAAATCATTCCTGGATAGGGAGGATAAACATAATAAAAATGGATATTTTACCCAAGATTTTATATATATTCCAGGCCATACCCCTGTTTCCTGTAAAGAAAATGGTAAATCAAATTCGCAAAATTATAGAAGTTTTGTTTGGGCCGGGAAACCTGCTAGAATAAGTAGAACAATATTGACCCGTGCCAAGGAGGAAGGGGGACTGGCACTTCCAGACATTTTGACATACTTAAAAGCGGCCCATATAACCAGAGTGATAGACTGGTTCCAAAATGAAGACTCTAAGAATGGGTCAAATTGGAAGAAGAGATGTCAAACATTAGCCTAAGGTCTTTGCCATGGATTAGAAAGGAGAAACGTCCACCAGATAAGGATATGCCATATTTCGTGAGCCGGGTATTGAAAGTATGGGACGGTTTTAGTAAAACAAGGAAAAGGATCAACATTTATAGGACCAATGACGAAGACCCCCCAAGACGGAAGAGAAGACCCCCGGAGCTGTGCAATAAAAGATATTTAAAAAAACGGTGTGTTTTTATTTTTTTTATTTTTTTTTTTTTATTTACACTTTTACACCTTAGGTGAATGGGTAGGAGTACATCGTACCCCTTACTCATTCACATAGGGTGGGGGGCCGGTATCTGGGGGCCCCCTTATTAAAGGGGGCTCCCGGATTCCGATAAGCCCCCCGCCCGCAGACCCCGACAACCAATGGCCAGGGTTGTTGGAAGAGGCCCTTGTCCTCATCAACATGGGGACAAGGTGCTTTGGGGTGGGGTTTCTCTTCTTTAAAAAATACAAGCAAACATGTTATACTTACCCGTGCTCTATGCAGCCGCAGGGCCCCCCTTTCCCCCCTGCCCCCCATGGCACCCCCCAGGAGCCGTGGCGAGCTGCACCCAGAAGTTTACATAATCCATTAAGGTAATAAAAAAAGAGGGCACGCGGCCTGGTACGGCTCATCAGGAGGGAATCGGGGCCATCTTTGTTAAACCCTGGGGCGGGAATTCTCCTATAGAGGAATCCGAACTCTGCTGGTGACCCCCAAGGATAGACTACAGTACCTATATCACCCACTAGTGTTTTTGTGTCTTTGCCTGTCCCCCCCTCCGTACAGAACCACCCTGACCCCCCCTCCCGCATGTAAAGATCCCCCACCCGTCATACAGACCCCCACACTAATTACAAGACCACCCTCCATTCAATATAGACCCCCCCCTCCCTTAAGTATAAACACTCCTCCCCTCAGTACAGACACCCCTTCAGGGCAGACTCCTCCAATCAGTGAGCAGACAACCCCCCCCCTTTAGTGCAGTCACCCCCCAGCAGTACAGATGTCAGACACCCCCCAGCATTAACAGACACCCCCCTCAGGCAGGGGTACAGAATACCCCCCTAATGCAGGTTGACCGACCCCCCCAGTGCAGGGCCCCCAGCAGTACAGATTTCCCCCCTCAGTGCAGACTCCCCCCAAGAATGCATTACAGACACCCCCACTCAGTGCAGACGGACAATTCCCCTCAGTGCCAGACCTCCCATTGCAGAGACCCCCCCAGCAGTAAAGAAGCAAGAAAAAGAACCCCCGCCCCTCCCTAAGTGAAAGACCCCCCTCAGTGCAGACCCCCCATGGCAGACCCCCCAGTTGAAAGATATCCCCCCCAGTAAACAGACCGACCAGCAGTAGAGAATATCCCCCCTAGTGGATACCCCTACATGGCGAACCCCCCCCCCCCCCCCCCCCAGGCCAGCCCCCCAAGCATACCACCCCCCAGCAGACACACCCCCCATGTTGAGGGCACGCGGTGGCCTGGTACGGCTCAGGAGGGGGACCTGTCATGCTTTTTTTATTACAAGGGATGTTTACACCCCCCATGTTGAGGGCACGCGGCCTGGTACGGCTCAGGAGGGGGGGCGCTCGCTCGTACCCACCCCCTTTCCTGACTGTCCGGGCTGCGTGCTCGGATAAGGGTCTGAGATGGATTTGGGGGGGGACCCCCACGCCGGCGTAGGGATTCCCCTTTAAATCCATACCAGGTGACGGGCCTAGCGCGGCGGCATTCACTGCCTTCTAACTTTATCTAACTCTAAGGCTTCATGTACACAGGATGTTTTAAAACCTCTCCTGAACGACCTAACTTGACAGAATATAACCGACTTTTAAAAACGTCTGTTGTGCCGCATTTACATGCCGCGTTTAGCTGCGTTTAGCTGCGTTTTGCATTTAGAAGTGTGTTTTACATTAAAAATAGTCAAAAATGTTTCTCCATTAAAAACTCCTGTAAACGAAATGCGGCTAAACGCCAGTTACTGCGTTTACAAGCTGTTACAGGCATTTGGCGTTTCAAATGCCGCCCAATTTTTTTTGGGCTTTCCAAAAATTGCTTCTAAACTCAACTGCTTAGAAACTTTAAACGACCCTATGTACATGTACTGATAAGATAACATAGAGGAAAGTTCAGGGGCAGCTGAAAAAAACTCTCAACTGCTCCTAAACGTCTGTTTACCAGCAGCAGTGTACATGAAGAGTTAGGCCTCATGTACACTGCTGCTGGTAAACGGATGTTCAGAGGCAGTTGGATGCTTTTTTCAACTGCCCCTGAACTCATCCAATGTTATCTTATATGTACATGTACACAGGTTCGTTTAATGTCGTTTTTTAGGCAGTTTATAGACTTTTCTTTGAAGGCAAAAAAATTCAGAGTTCAGACGCCAAAGTTTCCGATGTTTCAGACACCAAACACTTCTAAACGCGGCATGTAAATGTGGCAAAACAGAGGTTTTAAACGTGGGTTACTATCTGTCAAATTAAATCATTCAGGAGAGGTTGTAAAAACGTCCCGTGTACATTAAGCCTAAGTCTATAGAAAAAAAATAACAAATTTTTGGGTTGGCTTTAAATCCATAGACCCAGTACTGTATGTTGAATTATTTGTCATTATACTTAGCTGCGGTCACAAGTGCTCGGGAGTGTGTCTCCTCGGAGATGCTGTTGTTACAGAATGAACTGAGAAGAATAACCTTGGAACTGGAAAACACTGAGAAGAAACAACTGGACTTTGAGGAACTGAATTCTTCTCTTGGGTAATATAGTCTTCTATTTTTTTTTCTGCATTCAGGAATGGCAAGATAAAAAATAAAACTAGTGTGCAATATATTCTGACACATGTGTGTATTTTTAAAACATAGTCTTTATACAGCAAGAAAGAATCCCAAGGCTGATTTATAGGCAAGACTGGGCAGTGACAATACCTATAAGTTCTTATGGGAACAATACGGTGGCTTCTATGCTCCAGTATAATGAAGATAAGCTTTATTATAAGCTTACCAGTAGATACAAGTGAAAAGGTGGAGTTTACTACCACTTTAAAGCGGTTCTGCACACATTACATCAAGTTACACTCTATCGCTTCTAGAACATCTTAAATGACAGAATTGGTGGCTCAATTCTGCATCTGTAAAACTTACCTGTAATGCAGCCTTCATCTTTATCTTTCTCCCTGCGCCGGTGGGCGTGCTCTAAGCGGGGATCCACGTCACTTCCTCCTATTTCGCGGTGTCTCCTGGAATCTCGTGTACTTAATCCCAGGAGACACTGCGGCGGTCAGATGCGAAATCTCGCGTGATTTTGATGGCGCATGCGCACTACGCACTAACACGCTGTGAATCTTTGGAAACTTTCGGCGTCTCCTTTGCAATGCCTTGTACGCAAGCGCGGCGCATGCACACTGCACAGCGGACACTTTTTGATAGGCGGACTGATTCTGTCAGAACACAGCTCGTAGCTATAACTGTGGCATGCTCAGTGGCTTCCACTGAGCATGCGCGGGAACCAGCATTGAATGCTGGTTCCTCAAAACGAAGGGAACCAGGAAGTTTGCTTGTGGGATTCAAATGCCCACAAGCAAAATGACATCGCTCTGGATATTTTTTTGTTATAAGAACTATTTAAAGAGAAAAACGGACGTAGAAATGCTGCAGCTTTGAAACAGGTAAGATTATTCTAAGATTAATATCTTGCACATTGATAGACTAAAATTTTTTTTTTATTTTGTCAGTGCAGAACCGCTTTAACAGTTTTAAAATGCACCTACTTACAATTACAGGGGGTCCCCGAGTTACGAACTCGTTAGGGACTGCCCGCCTGTACTTAAGTCGGAAATGTTCGTAAGTCGGCCGCGCATGCGCAGACCGACAAATACGACCATTTCCGGACATTTCCGATGTTCCGTCCATTGCCGTTCTGCGCATGCGCGGCAAATTACGGACATTTCCGAAGTTTTCCGAGGCTCCGAATGGCCGCGCATGCGCAGAACGGCCAAAACACGGCGGAACACGGCGGAAAATGGCGGAGGGTCCCCGCAGCGCCTCGTTCGTAAGTAGGGGATGTTCGTAGGTCGGGCGTTCGTAAGTCGGGGACCCCCTGTAATACAGTTTTTTTTATAACAACCATGACTCGCTGATCATGACATGTTGTCTTAATAGCAGTGGCGTCTCCAGCTTTCATATTTAGGGGGGGCACATGGGGGGACAGGGACAAATTTAGGGGGGCAACTATAAAATGCAATTTATATATATATATATATATATATATATATATATATATATATATATATATATATATATATATATATATATATATATAATATCCTGTTGCCCTTTACTACGATCCCACAACAGGTCCTTTCACATGTTCTGCAGTGAGCTCCCTTCCTACTGTATTGGGGGCCCCCAGGGTGGCAGAAAATAAGAGATATATGTCACCAGCATACCAAGAAAATATAAGGGTCCAAAGCAGTGGGAGAACTATCAGGGTTGCAAAGGTTGTCTTGCCACGGGGCCTTGGTGTTCTGCCACTGTGGTGTTCCCCAGCCTCCTCTTGCTGTCCTGCCCCTGCTATTGACAGTGCTGGTCTGGCATCTGTCTCTTTGAAAGCGGCGGCAGTCTATTAAGACCTAGTGCTGATAGTTCTCCCTATCCCTATTATGGGTGCATGCAGGGGAAGGCTGGCACTATTGGTAGTGGAGAGCCGAGCCCCCAGCTGGTCACCTAGCAGCAGTAATGCTGTATAACCTTCTCTGTTGACATGCTGATCGGGATGTGATCTAGGTGATGCTCCAGGTCAGATCTAATAAACACAGTATTTATTAGCATCAAGAGTACAACCACATCAATCGTATGTTCAGCAGCCAAGTGGGATCTATGCCTGTAAGGTGTGGGCTTTGATCAATAAAATCACTATGATATTTGACTAGGAGCATCACCAGGATTGCATCACGATCAGCATGTCAGAAGGCTGCACTGCTGCTAAGCAACCTGCAGGGAGGTCAACTGTCTACTCTACAACTATTAGAGATGGGCTTGTGTGTTTGAAATCCCACATGCCCAATCCCGCCAGGAAGCCGACACTGCATGTGGCTAATCACAAGCAGTGAGACATTCCTAATCTATGCAGCTGCGGACTGGGAAATGTCTCACTGCCTGTGATTAGCGCTGTGCAGTGCGGGCTTCCTGGCGGGCTCGGGCATGTGGGATTTTGAACATGCCCAACCCATCTCTAACAACAAATTGTGCTGGCTCTCCTGTACATTAGCCCCATAAAGTAACCAGCACTGGGTTACAATGTTCCGCCGCTGCCATGAAGACAGAGACCAGCTCTGTGAATAGCCGGGACAGGACAGCAACCACTGGTCCACACTGGGAGGATTCTCCCATTCACCTATAATGTGTAGATGGGAGAATTGGATAATTTTTTTTTTTTTTTTCTATTCAACATACTAGTTAAATGAAAAAAGTGATCAATGTATGGGCTGCCTAAGTGCTAAGACCAGCCATAGGCAGTTTAAATCTCTGGTTCAGCAGGAACTGGCTGAGATTTGAACCATTATTGAGCAGGCTGAATGTACCAAGTTGATCGATCAAATTGGGAACAACCAGCCTGCCAGATACTCTTATGATTATCACTAGTGGTTGCTATAGCCACTAGTGATAATGATTGTTTGTTGGGAGAATACAATTGCTGGGCAGGAAGGATATTCCCCTGTCACCACTGTCTGTGTTGACGGGGGAATCATGCAAGTTTCTTTACTGCAATCTGTGGATGCAGGAAATAAATTTGCACCGTCTATTACCTGCCTAACTGAAAGTGAAAGTAAGTTGTGAAGGTCTTGAAAGAACAGGCGAGGGGGAGGGACAGATGGGGGAGAGAAGGGATGGAGATAATGCAGTTCAGTGATTACAGTGTACTGCAGTGCACCCACGGGTCCAAGCTCAGACATCATTGACTCACAGCCAGGAATGCTGCTGATTTTCATATTTCCCACCCACACATCCCCTCTCTTCAGATACAGCTGCACGCTGGGGATAGTGTGGGCGGGACTGGAAGACTCAGGAGGAACAGGGGCGGGGGGGAGGAGGAGGAGCTGTATTCATCTCTGCTCTAACGTACATGAGGAGAGTGAGGGGGTGACTGGACTCACTGGGCTGTGAAAGAGTGTCATAGACTGACACTCGGCTCAGCTTGCAGTCACCACTCTTGGAATTTACAGGCTGGTTCTCCTGTCCTAAGGACGGGAGAATTCAGTCTGTTTTTTTCAGTAACTGAGAGTCCTGGTGGAGTTCTTCCTGCAACTCGCTCTTCTCCCTGCCAATGAGGATGCAGGGGAAGGAGCAGATCGGGCGGCCGTGGTTGTGTGAGTGCTTGCATTATGCAGTGTCAGCGAGCAGAGGGAGGGGGGAGGAATCACTCGCAGGAGCTGACTGGGGATACTCTCCCTCTCAATAGAGACTGTGTTACTCCAGCGGTGGCCTGAGTAGGATGTGGCGCATCGGCTACGAATGCAAACAAAAATACATTTTTGGGGGGGCACATGGTGGGGCACAGCATAATATTGGGGGGGTCAGGGCCCCCTCTGCCCCCCCCCCCCCTAGGGACGCCATTGCTTATTAGGCTGGGAGCACTGTATGGTCCCGTAATTGTGTCTGTTATAGAATTCAAGGAAGAACGCTGTGGAATGAACATCAAATAGCAGTTGATCTGCTCAACCAGCAGATGGCAGACAAGGCCCATCGAAGCATCCGAGTGAACCAGACTCACAGCAAGCGAAAGGAGGCTGAAGAAGCTGTCATTGAGTACCAGCACAAGACTGAAGATCTAGCTGAGGATATGGTCACTGAAAAAAAACAATTTACTGCAGAAAAGGAAAACCTAGAAGCTCAGGTGTGCATTGTCAAACTAAAATCGCTCAATCTGCATTTTGATCATTGTGATGGTACTTGTTTTATGTATAGCATATTATTTCTATAAATACATTGAATCTGGTTTTATTACAATCCATTATGGCTATGCTTAATGCCTATGTCCAGGCACAATGAACTTACCCAGATTAGTACCTAGGAATTCGTTTAACCCTAGTTTATGAAGGCCTATATCAGGCTAATTTCCCCCCTTTATTCAAAGCACTGTTGCTGTCTTGGAGCCATCTACTGCTCTCATGGTTTGTCAGAATTAACGCAGTTAGGATGACGTACCTAACTACACTGTTGTGTGCTTTCTGGGTCCTACCAGTTCCTGTGGGGTTCTTCCCGGCCTACAGTTAATAAACAAATGTTGATCATTCATAGGATCAATGGAGGCCTCTTGGTTCCTAATCTTCAAGCTTATTATGTTGCAGCTAATCTCGCTCCTATCTCTCACTTACATGAGACTTACCACTTATCCTTATGGGCCACTATTGATGTGGTAGACTTGCATCCGTCTCCCCTGTCTTCTTTACCATGACTCCCTTCCACTTCTTGCCCAACAAGTATAAGTCCCTCTTTTATTCCATACATTCCACCTTTGGGACTCTATTAAATACTCTGCAGGCTTGATCTCACCTCATCTACCTCTTTTACGTCTATTGCCCTGCCCACTATTTCCCCCACGGTATTTACAGTCCAGGCCAGTTCAATTGGTGGACAGAAAATGGATTCTCAGATATACACTCTCTCTGCTGACCCCAACTAGGATCATGACGTTCTACACGCTCCTCTTGTCGCACAAAATACCGCTGCAAGAACATTTCCGCTACCTACAGCTCCGTCATTTTATCCAGCAGCTTTTTAGGTCTCATTCGACACCGACACAGCTTTCTAAAGCATAAGCAAGTCACGTCCACCTTCCACGGGCATAATTTCTTTGATATACTCATCAATTGTTTCCTCTAGGAAACCACCATTGCGCTCTTTCCAGCAACATTGGTAGCACGAATTAGCAGTGGAGTTGGCACCAGAAGACTCCAGACTATGCTGTAGGCTGCTTTCTAGTGTTACAGAATTGTCACCTTTTTGTAAAATGCTTATAAGGTATAGCTGGTACTATATGCCAGCTCGGCTGGCTGGCATAATTCCCCAATATCCATTGACTTGCTTTCACAGGTGTACCCAGCCAGGTACAATGGCCTACATCTGGTGGTATTGCCCTATGTCGACTAGACTTTGGATCCGGGTTTACACATAATTGCAAAAATTATTTCACTCAGATGTAAAGAGGAACCCATGTGAAGCCCTCCTTTTTAATCCTATTGAGTCCTTATTACAGCCAGAAAGCAAACTCGCAATGCACCTCTTTCTTGCAGTGAGGCTTACTATAGCAAGGGCCTGGAAAACTCCTGCTCTCAACTTCAAAGCAGTTAAACATCGCATTAACAATGTTATGGTCAATGAGAAATTATAATCTATACTGTCTGATTTCAATGACCCGTTTCTGTGTTTTTTGCATCCCTGGATATTCTATGCCCATCAATTGCGCTTTGACCATACGTTACTGACGTTATGACATTTTTCAGCTGCATTGTCCTCTGAGACCACTCTTTTTTTCCACTTTTTCCATTTCTGTTCCCATTTTAACTTTTCCCACTTTCCCCTCTTTTTCTCCCCATATTTTTAACCCCCTCCTACCTATTCTGGGAGTCATTTTTTTTTAATCCTATATATTTACATTTACCTCATTCGACTGACATTCCTTCGGTTCAATGACCGAGGAACATATCTAGATCAGAGACCTTCCCCACGGTTCCTGAGGTTCGGCCTCCTTTGCTTTTCTTCTTTTGTTCTTTCCAATAACCGCATTCTACCTTTTTAGAAACATTTGAGCTTCGTATTTATACATTAGATCGGTTTAATTATTTCATATTTTACTTATTGTAACTTTCATTTACAGTATCCTACTGTATTTTGGAGCTATTCTCCGAGTTATGTTGTGCACTCCAGATAATTGTCTCAATCAGTTGGCTCTGTATATCTTTACAATCTGTCAATAAAAACCTTTTGTAAAAGAACTTACCCGGGCTATAGCAGTTATAGATTCCCAACATACTGGCTTTATTCTACATATTGTAAAAGACTTTATAGGAATGCAAAACACATCTAATATGAACATAGCCCCATTGACACACACAGGCTTCTAAAAGAGGACCTGTTATACCAAGCAACTTTTATATCATCTGCGGACTTATAAATCATTCCTAAATGCTACACTTCTATATCTAATTTCACAGATGTGTCATTTATAGAACACTTTTCTTCTTCCCCAGAGCTGAAATTGTGCATTTTCCAATTAACTAAAATCGTCCAAAATTCAAGTGAAAACCAAAAAAAGAGAATAAAATGTATGGGGCATAAGATGCTCATTATCTGTACTGAGCCTTTTCTGCTACTCAGATTTTAGAAACACAAAAGAAGACTGAGGCCCAGGATGCCAGAAATGCAGAAAAGAAGGTATACTTAAACCAGCGGAGAACAGTACTGTTTGATGTGGATGAAAAAGTTAATAGTGAGAAAGAGGTAAGTGGGAGATGATGAAGGACTTTTAATGTATTCTGGTCTTATGTACGTAATATATTAGTGTAATGCTTTGTCCGATGCTCAGGCCAGGAACTATAGTTAACAAGTGTTTCTTCTGCCTATAGCAGCCCCCAGTCCTCTAAGGCAAGCAGACCTACTGTTACTTGGTTGTCCCCAGGTCTTAGTACACAATGCTGTAGTTTTTGGCCACATGGGGACAGGGTAAAGAGAGAAAAAGAGAACCTGTAGTCTTGAAACTGGTCTGGCAGGACCTGAGACTCCGCAGGAGAAAGCCCATGAGACTGTCCAAAGTCAGGGCTGGCTGCGGGCAAGCATGTCCAGTAAACCATTCCAAAATCAGGGCTGGCAGTGGGCAAGCATAATCCAAAAGATAAGACCAAGGTCAAGGCAGGCCGCAATCCAAGAAGAGTAATCAATAATTCAAGCAGGGGTCATCAATAAATCCAAGGCAAATAGATAAGTCAGAGACTACAGGTAGGGAGTCAGAAAGCAAGATTGCTATCACAAACCCAATTATCTGGGCTTCTAATGCTTAAATAGAGCATGAGAGCCACCCAAGGGGAGGAGGCAGGGTGGCCCATGCACACCTTGGTCACCTGGACAGAAAGGGGTTGATTTACTAAAAAAAGAGAGTGCAAAATCTGGTGCAGCTGTGCATAGTAGCCAATCAACTTCTAACTTTAGCTTGTTCAATTAGGCTTTGGCAAAAAAAAAAAAAATGGAAGCTGGTTTCTATGCAGAGCTATACCAGATTTTGCACTCTCCAGTTTTAGTAAATTAACCCCAAAGTGTCAGAAAACCCATAATTTTACAGATGTCACCAAATTAGAAATAACAGGGAAATCTTCCAATGGGGATGTCTATTGCAGTGACAATTAACTTTGAGGATTTTTCCTTTCAAGGTGCAGAGATTTCCTCTATCTTCTTGATGTGGCTTTGGGACAGGAAGTGAATGGAAATCTCCCCAGTGGGAAACAAACGGCCGAACGTTTATGATGGGTTTTGAACCATTCCATACAACAGCTAGCTATACACAGCTCGATTTTCTCTTGTTCTGCCTGCTAGCTGACCCCGAGAAAATAATTTGATTCCTCCATCAATTAGTGTGATGGAGGAATCTCCACTGTTGGCTGTTGTATTTAGCAGCCGCAGCACCCGAGGATGCAGTCACTGTGGGGTGGATTTACTAAAACTGGAGAGAGCAAAATCTATTGCAGCTGTGCATGGTAGCCAATGAGCTTCTAACTTGAGCTTGTTCACTTAAACCTGGTTTTTGATCGGTTTCTATGTAAAGATGCACCAGATTTTGCACTCTCCAGTTTTAGTAAATCAACCCCAATTTGTCTGATAATTTTCCCTTGGCTATTGTCAAGCCAGGTGGTATTTGCAAATTTTTGCTGATTTGGACACGTTTCTAACCATCTTTGACCAGCTTGAGCCTAGGTTCACACTACTGCGATGCGATGTACTGCAAATTTGATCTGTTTTTTTTTTGTCCTGTGTGAGGTGCGAATTTTGCCTTGCGTTTTGAGGTAGACGGGTGCGAATTTACCACGATTTTACCGCTAATTTCAGGAGGCAGACAGTAAACAATTTGCAGAGATGTAAACTGTGTGCTGCGAGTTTACTGCAAGTTCAATGAAGCCTATGAAGATAAAATTTGCACTGCACCATAGGAATTCACATCGCACCCACAGTCAACAAGCACAGGATCCTTTTTTTTTTTTCACACCAAATTCGCAAGCCATGGAATTCTATGCTTTTTACATGACCTGCGAATCTGTGTGTTCCTAAACGCACCAAACCCGCTGTAAATTTGCATCAGTGTGTACCCAGGCTAAAGGATAAGTTCACCTTTAGTAACAAGTTAGATGTTACACCCATATTCAAGGTTAACATGTTACTAAAGCACCTGGTGGCACCCTGACCCAATCCCCCATTGTGACAGCAGGCAGGAAGATCTTCTGAATGAATGGACTGCAAGTACCTTCTGGTAAGATGGCTCGTAGTTCTTAATGAACTGTGAAGGCTCTGATGAGCGCTCTTGTAGTTCATTGATTTTCCTGGACTTCAGTATACTGAGAGTCTGTAGGTGGCTGACATTGCACCCGTGATCTGTTGATTGTGAGTGCAATGCTTTATAGGCTCCTAAGATTAAAAAAATACTGTATTTATTGGCGTATAACATGCACTTTTTCACCCTGAAAATCAGGTGTAAATAGCGTGTGCGTGTTATACGCCAATACTTCAATTTTAGCTGCCTCGGAGGGGACAGGGAGGGGGGCGGGACGAGCGCCATCAAATTACATACAGTGAGAATCTCCTGTTTACTTGGTGGCCTCTGTAATAGGAAGTCTTGTCTCCTGGGCCGCCATTGGACCACTGTTCTGTCTATCATAGGAGATTCTCACTGTATGTAATAGGTCAGTGCTCATCCCGCCCCCCCTCCCTGTCCCCTCTAGGCTGCAGATGGGCATCGATCAGGCTGCATTGAAGGCAATGGTGAGGCTGCTGCATTGATGGCAATGGTGAGGCTGCTGCATTGATGGCAATGGTGAGGCTGCTGCATTGATGGCAATGGTGAGCCTGCTGCATTGATGGCAATGGTGAGCCTGCTGCATTGATGGCAATGGTGAGCCTGCTGCATTGATGGCAATGGTGAGCCTGCTGCATTGATGGCAATGGTGAGCCTGCTGCATTGATGGCAATGGTGAGCCTGCTGCATTGATGGCAATGGTGAGGCTGCTGCATTGATGGCAATGGTGAGGCTGCTGCATTGATGGCACTTGTGAGGTTGCCTTGATGTGGACTGATGAGGCTGCATTGATGGCAATGGTGAGGCTGCAGATGGGCACCGTCCCTTATTTTGCTTCAAAGTTCCTTATTTAAAATTTTTACGTTTTTTTCCTGAAACTTCCCTCTTAAAATGAATGTGCGTGTTATACGCCTGTGCATGTTATACGTCGATAAATAAGGTATATAAAATAAATGCACATATTTTTACCTGCAAAAAAATGTACATTTATTATTTTTTATAGTTGAACTTAGCCTTTAAATCCAAATATTGGATGTCTTTGAATATACTATTTTAAAATGTTATACTAATAATGCCTGCCAACAGAAATACAAGTTGTTGTGCTTTACAGAATGTAACTTCAGTGAGAAATCAGATCTTACTCCATCAAGCTTCACATGGAAGACTAACGAATAAACTAGACCTTCAGAAAAAACAATCTCTGGATTTGTCCAACAAAATGTGAGTGTGTACAAGGACAATATAACAGTCCAAAATCTGAACTCCAATCTTCTTGGCAGTTTTTTTACAGCCACCTTTGTTTGACACCTCTACTCTCGGTCCCGTATAAAAAATAAAAATTTAAGAAAAAGATAAAAGAATATCGCAAGTTACAAATAGTAACCAAAAATATTTCTTGCTTCATTTGAAAGATAGGAAAATATGATTTGTTATACATACGGTATTTTATTCACATAGTTTAAATCTTTGTTTATCTATTTATTTTTGGTTTACATTTTGGTAAATTTACATGGTTTAAATGAAATACTGTAAAAACGTGTGGTACTGGCGCTGGTTAGTGTGTTACAAAAATAGAGATAAGAGTAAATAAAGTAAGGTATTTTGGTGAGCTGCAGTTCCGTGCAATATAATCACCCATAGGTGACTATTCAAAATGAAGGAAAAAATTGAGGTGGAAACCGCGCTAATTATTATTCAACAAACATTGTGGGTTCCCACCGCTAGTTTGTACTATGCTGTGGTGCCCCCACAAACTTCAAAACCCAAAAGTGCAGGTGCTAGCCTACTATATATTAATGCCGTATTCAAATAAGAAAACAAAAACAAAAATATAAAAATGTGTCAGGTGCCAAGTGCTAGTCTTATGCCTTAATAGGCTATTTCAAAGTGCTTAGTGCGTGTGGGTATCATGGGTTACTATCCTGTAGTGTTTAAGCGTGATCTGTGCTGATTGCAGAGTTTAGTGCTTCTACTAATAATAACAAATATATTCCATCAGTAGCCCATCTTCACTACCCAAAATGGTGATACAATGAGACAAATAAGACAAATATCTGTTACATGTGGCCTAGGTTTTCCAATAGCATAGTCAATAACATAGTCCCATCAGTTTATCCATATGGAAAACAATTTTTCAATTTTTCAATAATAAACCAAAAAATAAAACAAAAAGACAAAAAGCAGAGCAAAAGGTGTACAGAGAGTCCGTGACAACACCGCTTGTGCTTGATAAAAATGTAACTTGTGCAGATTTCTTGCTTAGTGACCGTCACCACCTATGAAATGAATCACTTACCAGAACTTGGTAAGTATGAAGCCTGCGGTTACTTTAGGATAACCAATCCTATCAATGGCCTCCCTCTTTCTCTCACCTCCTGGTGTAAATATTGTACGGACGGACTCCACAGCAGGTGTCCCCAAAAAATGAAATGATAAACAGGGGGCTTCCAATAGTGAAGTATGTTTTACAAAGGTATTTATTAAAAGTAAATAGTTAAAAAAGACTCACATGGTCCAGTGCCGCAGCCGGCACCAAGCATATCCAGCCTTGTGTTTTAAAATCAGAGTTGATGTGCGTCCTGGACTACCTTCCTGGTATGAGGTCCCTCTCCCGGGAAGTGATGCAAGCGCGTACGATTACCCAGCAGCCTCTACGCGTTTCGCAAAGGTTATTGCGTCATCAGGAAGCTTCCTGATGACGCAATAACCTTTGCGAAACTTCCGGGAGAGGGACCTCATACCAGGAAGGTAGTCCAGGACGCACATCAACTCTGATTTTAAAACACAAGGCTGGATATGCTTGGTGCCGGCTGCGGCACTGGACCATGTGAGTCTTTTTTAACTATTTACTTTTAATAAATACCTTTGTAAAACATACTTCACTATTGGAAGCCCCCTGTTTATCATTTCATTTTTTGGGGACACCTGCTGTGGAGTCCGTCCGTACAATATTTACACCAGGAGGTGAGAGAAAGAGGGAGGCCATTGATAGGATTGGTTATCCTAAAGTAACCGCAGGCTTCATACTTACCAAGTTCTGGTAAGTGATCCATTTCATAGGTGGTGACGGTCACTAAGCAAGAAATCTGCACAAGTTACATTTTTATCAAGCACAAGCGGTGTTGTCACGGACTCTCTGTACACCTTTTGCTCTGCTTTTTGTCTTTTTGTTTTATTTTTTGGTTTATTATTGAAAAATTGAAAAATTGTTTTCCATATGGATAAACTGATGGGACTATGTTATTGACTATGCTATTGGAAAACCTAGGCCACATGTAACAGATATTTGTCTTATTTGTCTCATTGTATCACCATTTTGGGTAGTGAAGATGGGCTACTGATGGAATATATTTGTTATTATTAGTAGAAGCACTAAACTCTGCAATCAGCACAGATCACGCTTAAACACTACAGGATAGTAACCCATGATACCCACACGCACTAAGCACTTTGAAATAGCCTATTAAGGCATAAGACTAGCACTTGGCACCTGACACATTTTTATATTTTTGTTTTTGTTTTCTTATTTGAATACGGCATTAATATATAGTAGGCTAGCACCTGCACTTTTGGGATTGAAAGTTTGTGGGGGCACCACAGCATAGTACAAACTAGCGGTGGGAACCCACAATGTTTGTTGAATAATAATTAGCGCGGTTTCCACCTCAATTTTTTCCTTTAAATGAAATACTAATGGAAAACTTGGCTATGCAAATAGAGAAGTATGAAAAAAAGGCACGTAAAATCAAACAAGGAATGAATTTAACGAATACCATCATCTCATGTATTCACTGCATACAGTTATAAGCATATTATTTTTTTTATCGTAGAGGTTCTTTAAGTAGTGGAAGAATATTATGTAGGTATAAACTGGTTTTGTTCAGTTTTCCTGAACTTTGAGTTTGGATTTGACTTTACTTATTTAACTATACCGAGCCTGACGGTTTGGGGTCTGTTCTCATAAAACGTTCATTGGTCAAATGTCAGAAGCATTCCTGCAAGCTGAAGGAAATTTTCCCTTTTTTCGACTAGGTTATTTCCTGTATCGTCAGCACCATCTAGTGGCCAAAATGCAGTATATTTTATCATTGAGGTATTTCATAAAACTATACCACGTTTTAGCCAGTAGATGGAGCTGATGATACAGGAATTTAATCTATTACAAAGCATACAGTGAAATGTCATTCAACTTGAGGGAATGTTGCTGACATTCCTGCAAAAAATGTTTTCTGAATAGGCCCCTTGGACTCGCAGAGAGTTTTAGGACTTTTTATTGTGGATTTTAGCTATCCCTGTCTAAATCAGGATCCATGTTTATTTTACAGAGATATAATAGAATTACATATGCTTAACCAAAAAGAGGATTTTAACAGAAAAAGTGATTCCTTAAAAGATACATTATCAAAGGTAAGACATTTGATGGTACCAACATGCTATTGCAAATAAAGTGACGCTATTGGTTGTTATGCAAATCAATACAGACTGCAGTAACTGCTGCAAACAACAGAGAGGAGTTAGTGTACTTTTTTTAGTAAAAAATGGATGCTGTATTTTCAGAACCAACAGGTGAGTAGTGGGTTGTCCTGTCTTGCAGCAACAATTTATATAATCTACAAGCTCTTGTAAGTGTCAGCAGGTCTGCTGTGCAGGAGAGGCTCTACATGTGTAATGTATGGAACCAAGCAAATCAGATCTTTGTTGTGCTATCTATATGTAGATGAATGTAGAGATTTGCTATTAGCAAGGCACATTAGCAAAGCACCGATAGACCATTGTAAATCCAACCACACCCATAGCTATTACTTCAAAATATTACCAAATTTTAATTTTTTTTTTTACCTTTCATCAAACTCATCAATACAAACTAAGAGTTTATTGTATTCAGTTAAAATGTATAGTGGTTTGTACATTATTTCTTTATTTTTTAAAGAAAGGCTACAAAAATCAAGGTAATTATAAAATCTTGGATATGATTATTTTATAGTCTTTAATCAAGCCAGCCGGTGGACCTGCAGTCTTCTTTAAGCAGTTTGTGTCACCTTCTTCGTTATTGAAAAAAGGTAGTTGTTTATAGGACTCAAAAAGCCATCACAGCAGTGGCTCCTTCCTCAGATGGCACAATACCAGGTTTTTAACCACTTGCTTACTGGGCACTTAAACCCCCCTCATTTCCAGACCAATTTTCAGCTTTCAGCGCTGTCGCACTTTGAATAACAATTGCGCGGTCATACAATACTGTACCCAAATTACATTTTTATCATTTTTTTCCCCCCAGCTTTCTTTTGGTGGTATTTGATCACCTCTGCGATTTTTTTTATTTTTTGTTAAAAAAAATTTAAAAGACCGAATTTTAAACTGTGTAAGGGATTTTTTACTGTTAGAGCAATAAGGACATGGAACTCCCCACAATCGGTGGTTTCAGCGGGTAATGTCTCTAATTTAATTTTTTTTTTAGATGGGCATCTTATTGAACACAATATACAGGGATATGGGAAGTGGTAGAGACATAATACACTCACACCCACCCACAAATAAATGTGCACAAAGTCCACGCTACAGGTATGACAATCTTCCCGGTAGTCCAATCGTCATGAAACGCAAATGGACAAATCTTGCCCCTTATACAATCCCACTGGACCACTGTAGGTTACCACCAGCTAGAACCACCAATGTATGCACTGAAGCCTTGCTGCCCTCTTAATTTTTGGAAAACCCAATGCTAAAACACAAACATAAGAAGAAGGCACACCAGCCTTGTGCATTACTGTAAAACTCTTTAATTAATTAAGAAAATAAATATCCCTTATATTCACAAAGGAGATAAAACAGTTGTTCCAATGAATGAGACACCACCAGGCGCATATCCATCGCATAGGGCAAATCTAACGCGTTTCAAGGGCCATGCCTCTGAGAAAGAGGGCATGGCCCTCAAAACGCATTATTAGCTGCACCCTATCCAATGGATATGCGTCTGGTGGTGTCTTACTCATTGTAACGCCTGTGTTTTATCTCCTTGTGAGTATAATGGATTTTCCTTTTTTATTCCTTTTAAAGAGTTTAACAGTAACACACGCACCCCCACACAGGTTGAACTGGATGGACTGGTGTCTTTATTCAACCTTACCAACTATGTAGGTACGCCTATAATAAGACTTACCTGTAAATACAGTGACTATCTAGAACATTTAGATCCCTAAACGTGCTCCATTTAGGAGATATTCCAATGTGTAGCAGCCAGGGATGTCACCAGCACATGTGCTATCAATGGACGGTACACTCGAGTATGCTGTCCATTGAGGGTGCCATGCCACGATTGTAATGTCATCGCGGCTCAGACATTCAAATGGCTGAAGCACACAAACCCAGAAGGAATCCCTGTTAGCGGTGACAGTGTGCCACTGGAGGGATCCGTTTTATAGGTAAGTCTGACATATTGTGCTAGTATGTGGTGCTTACTAGCACATTTTGCCTTAAATCTACAGGGGGTCCAGTTTTTTTTTTTTTTTTAAACCGTTTACTACCACATTAGGGCAATGTTTGGAGGCAGCTTGAAAGCTAATGTACACAGTCTGAAACATGCAACTCACCCAGCTGGAATATATATAGTAAAAAAAAAGGAATATAAAACAGTTGAAAAGTTTTTTTAATAAAAGCATAAAAATAATTGACCCAAAGCCATTATAATTTCCCCTTATGCCCCATACACACGGTCGGAAATTCAGACAGAAAATGTCCAATCGGACCATGTTGTCTGAAATTCCGACCGTGTGGGCTCCATCGGACTTTTTCCATCGGAATTTCCGACGGAAAAAGTTTGAGATCCTGCTCTCAAATTTTCCGACAACAAAGTCCTATCAGACTTTTTCCGATCGTGTGTAGGGAATTCCGACGGACAAAGTGCCATGCATGCTCAGATCACATTACAAGACCAAAGCTATTGGCTACTAGCCTCTACGTAGTCCCGTCGTACGCACGTTCAGGATGATCGGATTTTCCGACAACTTTGTCCGACCGTGTGTATGCTCTTTTGGGGGTTTTTTTTGCCTTCCTCTGGATCAACCATGGGTATAGAATGGGGTATATTGGATTGTACGATATTTTTTATTTTTATTTATTATTTATTTTTTTATGGTTGAACTGGATGGACTTGTGGCTTTTTTTCGGCCTAGCTAACTATGTAACTATGTATGCAACACCAGTGTCGGACAAAATCCGTCGGAAAAAATCTGACGGATTTTGTGGTCGGAATCTCCTCTGCAAAGAAGACACTTAATACTGATGCTTAGTACATTTCCACCACCTCGTCCGTGGTCCGTTTCAGGTCCGAATTCAGCCAAAAATTTGTGCTGAAATCGGACCTGAACCGGTGAATGAAGATGCACCGGACTCCTGCTGTGAGCCGATGCGTTCTCCAGTGTGAACCCAGCCTCAAAATGTAAAAATTGTCAGGTGGGTTAACTTTCCAATATCTACTAAAGAATAAAATTTCAGTGTTAGGTGGACTTACTCTTTAAGCATTAGAATTATTGTCTGCTCTTCTAGAAGATTGTTTATTCCCTGTAGTCAGTGTTAAATCCAGAAAAAAGCCTAACCTTTTAAGTGTAAGAAAGGGGTTTATGTTCTGGGTGATTTCAAAAGATTTGCCAGAGGTCAGCTGTACATTTATTTATTTTTGAAAGATAAAAGATATAGCTTTAGAAAATGTCACCAATTAATATTTTAGCATCCAAGAGCGTTTCTGAACCAATGTGACATTTACTATTCTATGGGCAGAATTTTGCAGTGAGGTTTCATAGTGGCCTTTTATCCTTTTAATATAGGTTTATCTTAGACCTTTTTGTGTCATCCTGAGTGTATCAATAGATGTGATATAGCCATTGTCTGATCTGATGAAAAACGTATGCACAAAAATTAGCTTGCAAATTAGGAAATATTAAGTGCTCATGCTTCATGAGCATTTTGTGGCCACTTGCCTAATGATGGCTGCAAGCTTTATCAGCAAATGAACACATGCAAGTTTGCATCATAAGGATAGATATATGCAGCGCTAAAAACATAAAATTATGCAAATAAAAGTCCACTGTATTGAAACGCAAAGAGTCTGTGTTCAGGAAAATACTGGAACCACCCATGGTGTAAGCAGGACACAATAAGGTGAATTGACACCAGATCCTTGAGCTGCAGTTAAATATATTCACAATTTCCAGATCTTTTGGAATTTATTGGAGAGTGCTCGGCCAGTGTGGATTATTTTAAATCTGGAGAGATCACCATTATTTAGGTTCTGATGTTTGAGGGCCAGTAAACCCAAGGTGAGTTTCCATCATGAAGAGTAGAGCGTCCCAAAAGCTGGTGATATGGAGACAAGTCCAGATTGCATTGTATATGGCAGCAAGAGGGTCATCACACCTATAGCACTAAGCGTGGGAGCATGAAACCTATACAATGCAGCTTATCTGGAGCATACTGCAGATAGGGTATGCATTTAAATTGTGTGAACTTGTCAGCCTGCTAATTTGAGCCATTTCGTATATGAAATAGCAAAAGGTTGTTTCCCCTTTTGTTTGTAGACATTTGTAGAAAGTAGTGGTGAACTTGGTTTGGCCTTCCATCTAGAGAGATTGTTCAAGGGGGAAGGAGGACAAAGACAGTGTTCTGTACCAAGTTGAGTTCTAATAGTGTGGCATATTAGTAAGTATTTAAAAAAAAAAAACTTTTTGGATATATGTTTTTGAGTAGGCGAGAGGTAGGTTATACATTTGGTAGCTGCAGATACACTTAGTGGCGCAGGACAGGGGTCAACCTTTAATTTACACCCTTTACTCTGGAGGGGGAAGGGGGCGCTTGGCCACGTCCCTTTACATGTAATCTGTTGCATGATCAATCACAAGGAATGCATCCCATTATCAGTGGTGTAACTTCGCTGAGAAGCTCTGGAATCATGGGCGTCCGCAGGTAGGGGCAAGGGGGGTCAAGTGCCCCCCCCCCAGAATCAGGGTTCCAATCAGCACTGTTAAATTCAGCACAGTGGCGTCGCTATGGGGGTGCAGGCAACCCGCACCCGGGGGCCACCCGGCAGTCATCAGTGTAGTGTAATTGCGGGCTCTTTTCTTTTCTCTGCTCAGTGGGCTGTCAGAGGTTTCCCCTGCTCTTCCCCACTTTCTCCTGTCAGGGAGAAGAGGCGGAAGCTCTCACTAGGTTTGCCGCCCAGCTTCCTGCCCACTCAGTTCCTTCCCCATTGGCCATAACTGAGGACCAATCAAAGGAGGCTAGGAGAGGAGAGCATTATAGGACATGTAGTCCCGAAGATTGGCGGCTCCATTTTCCAGAGGGAGGAGGCTACAGCTCGATCAACAGAGAGATTAAGAGACTGCAGCCTGGATAAAAGCTTAAGGAGTGAGTGCTACAGGACAAAGAAAGAGGAGTGTGCTGGGCGGAAGCCAGAGAGAGAGAGCCACGCTGCCCAGCCTCACCAGAGAGAGAGCCATGCTGCCTAGCGTCACCAGAGAGAGAGCCAAGCTGCCCAGCGCCACCAGAGAGAGAGCCACACTGCTTAGTGCCACCAGAGAAAGAGCCATGCTGCCCAGTGCCACCAGAGTGAGATCCATGCTGCCCAGGGCCACCAGAGAGAGCCACGCTGCCCAGGGCCACCAGAGAGAGAGCCACGCTGCCCAGCACCACCAGAGAGAGAGCCACGCTGCCCAGCACCACCAGAGAGAGAGCCACGCTGCCCAGTGCCACCAGAGCGAGAGAGAGAGAGCCACGCTGCCCTGCGCCACCAGAGCGAGAGCCACGCTGCCCTGCGCCACCAGAGAGAGAGCCACGCTGCCCAGCGCCACCAGAGAGAGAAATATTGAGCCACTGCCAGGGTACAGATATGCTACACTAGTGACCAGAGTCGCCCCCAGGGAGCCAAGAGTTCGTCCAGCCGGAGGGATCACTGCTGTAGTTTCGCTGGGTCTGGTAAGAGGGCCTATCGGTCATTAACTATTACTTATCCTAGGGACTGTACTACATCTGCAGTCTCTGACCATGATAATGTGATAATGACATTATCGAAAATGTTGAAAAAAGTTATGCGGACGCCCATGTCTGGAATGGATTGTTAAAAAAATAAGTAGCATTCCTGACCACAAATCATAATCCATGTATCAGTTTGTCACCTCTTCTAGCATGAATTTTTTATACAAACCAGTGTTTGATGCCCGTTACAATTTTGAGTCTATATCCTTCCTCGCCACCATACCATGTTGTCTGATAGTACAGATTACATAGGGAAGAATAGGGAAGCTCATCTAACACCATGATAGTAGAATTTGCTTTTTTTTCATGGTTCAGACCTGCTTAGCTATGACATGCTGAGGTGGAATTGTGGCACAGATCCTGGTATTTTTTTCTCTTTCCCATTTGTCTGACTTGGGAACCCAAACAGTTTTATTTTTTAAACAGATAGGAGATTTAGAATTGCATCAGGGTTATGTGATCAATCTACATTACATGTTAATGATGCTTATCAGAGTTCTTTAAACCCTGTTGTGTTTTATTTTATATAAGCTGGATGAGGAAATGAATGCAGCAGAGATACTGCATCAGTCTGTAGAAGAGCAGCACAAAGCTTTGAAGCAGGAATACCAGACTGCATCAGAGGAAGAAGACAGACAGCATGCTATGAAGAAAGACACAGCACTGCAGTAAGGATTGCTGCTCATTCTGTAACTATTTCTCTTCATTTCTCTTTAACTTAATGTATTCTCTGCATTAAAGTGGTTGTAATCCGCTGATGTTCAAAAAAAATAAAAAAAACCTGCAAGGCAATGGCATAATGTGCTAATATGCATCACATAGCACATTATGACATACTCACCTTGGAACGAATCCCTCCAGTGCTGTAAAGTCACCTCTGAGAGGGATGAAATGTTCCCCCTGTCTGCCTTTCCGGGTTGGCGAGCTCCAGCTATGTGATTGGCTGGAGCCCCTATGACATCACTCCCGTGCATGTGCATGGGAGCTGGCGTTTTCGGCACGGCTCTGAAGGTCCGGCGCTGTAAGCCAGACCTTCAGAGAGCATGCACCAGTGATTTCATTGGCTGCATGCACTCTAAATATCTCCTAAACTGTAAGTTTAGGAGATATTTACATTGCCTACAGGTAAGCCTTATTATAGGCTTACCTGTAGGTACAAGTGATAGAGCAGTTTACTACCACCTTAAGGTAAAAAACCTTCCAATGCCCAAGCCATCCCTAAACCCTTACCTGCGTCCTCTCACGATCCATCAATGTGCTTGGCTGCAGCTCTTCTCTGTTCACTTCCTCTTCTCACAGAGTAATCCGACAAGTGTGGGATCCATTAGCTTCCGCTTTTGTTAGTCAAATTCTGTGAGAAGGGATCGGGGCGGGGACAAGGCCAGGCTGCACTGTATGTGTCTATAGACGCACACAGCCCAGCTCAGGAGCGTGGCCTGCATGAGGGGCCCCTCAGCAACCGGCTAGCAATGGGGGAACATGGAGAAGAGGAAGAGCCAAGAGCGCGCCGGGGACTCCAGAAGGGAATAGAGAAGGGACCGCTCTGTACAGTACCATTGCACAGAGCAGGTACATGCAACATGTTTACTATATTAATGTAAAAAAAAAAAAAAAGTTTACAATCACTGTACCTCACTCTTTTTCAGCATGGGATTTTTTGTATATTTTTGCAAGTTTTAACTGGGATTGGTAGCCCTTAGCATGGTAAGCCAGCATATTATTATTACTATTCCTATTTTTATTTCTCTAAGGCTGGACAAATCCAGAGAACTTCTCAATGAGAAGCAGGAACTCTTAGGAAAACTAAGCTGGGAGCTGACGGAAATGGATTTGAAGTCGGAAGAGCTGGTAGAGAGTATGCGGTAAGCTGCTGTACTATAGAGTACGATAGAATCATGTGTAATAAGAACATTGTTTCCTTTTTTACATTGACATTCATTTATTTTTAGAGTCACTACAGAACACCTTGCTGCAGAAGTAGATGAAGCTAAGGAAGATCTGACAAATGAAAGACAGAAAAGGTCTGAAATTCGAATTTTATTTTCAGTTCCCTTAGATCAGTGGTTCTCAACCTTTTACGACTGATGCATCTGCTATATGTTTGGAAATTAAACCTCATTTTGGACAACTTTGTTGCAGTGCTTTGATTTTTACACTCAAACACCAAATTTTAAAAAAAGGCAGATAAAAGCACAGAACAATCAAATATTCTAAATGCTTATTCCTTTCCGTAAGTAATGATTCTTTTCACTTGCAATGTGCTTTTGAATTTGCTAGAAAATGTGACTACTCTAGGAAGAGTAAATTCCCTAGCACAGCCCATTCTGTCCTTGCACATCATAGCCCTCTCCTCTCCTGGAGTGTCTAATTACTGTCTATGCTGGCCCAGCTCTTCCCTTCACCTTTCTTTTTTCTTTTTTTTTTTCTCAATCAAAAGTTTTATTAGGGCAAATTCAGGTTTACAACATCTTTCTACATAATCTGTTATGTATGTGTCAGGGCAGAAGCACAGGGGAATAATATGGAGTGACAGTTCTAAATCTGCCAGGGCTGCTGACATCACATCCAAGATGGCAGCGCCAAGCAGCAGTCTCTGGGCTTTTGGGTATTTACACAAGGGAGTCTTTTACTGGTAATAAAGGTAATAAATAAATAGCATGCATAAAATATGGTAAATGCACAATAATCTTACGGGAAGATTTTTGATTAAATAAATGATCTGGTGCCAGGGGCTCTTTAAGCACTGCCTCTCTGAACGCTACAGATCAGAGATTGTACAACCCAATAGTAAATAGTGTGGTTAGCGTAAAATGGAAGTTCAGCTAAAAGCTAACTAAAGCTGGATACATACTATACTATTTTCTTTCGATTTTTTTTTTTCCTTTAGATTTACCAAAACCATATAATAGGTCAAATCTAAACACTTTCACTTTGTATGTAATCAGGCAGGACCTTGCATTACATAGTTGAAGGTAAATCTAAAGAAAAACGAACAACAAAAGTTGTATAGTGTGTATCCAGCTTAAAGAAAAAGTAAAGCCATATATATATATATATATATATAATATATATATATATATATATATATATATATATATATATATATATATATATATATATATATATATATATATATATTTTTTTTTTTTTTTTTTTTAAATGGTACCTGCAAGGCAAAAGCATAATGAGCTAGTATGCATAGCATACTGGCTCATTATGAATAACTTACCTGAGAACGAAGGCCCCTAAATCGACCCTCGTCCACGTCCTCCTCCGCAGCCATCAATCCCGGAGTGACTTCAGGGTCTCACTGCTTTGGCGCTGTCATTCACCGGAGCCGCGATGACGTCACTCCCGCGCATGCGCACGGGAGCAGCCGAGAGCGGCATATCACCGTGATCTGCGGCTTTCTCAGTGCGCCTGCGTGCCGCTGTCTATGGCGCATGTGCCGTAGACAGCGGTGCCTGTCTTCTTGTAAATATCTCCTAAACCGGGTAGGTTTAGGAGATATTTATTGGACCTACAGGTAAGCCTTAATCTAGGCTTACCTGTAGGCCAAAATGGTTTGTAAGGGTTTACAACCACTTTAAAGCGGGGTTCAGCTGGAAAAAAAAAAAAGTAAAGTCCGCAGCTACAAAAACTGCAGCTGCTGACTTTTAAAATAAGGACACTTACCTGTCCAGGGCACCCGCGATGTCCTCACCTGAAGCCGACTCGTCCCTCGGCTCCGGGTGGAGGCGCTAGCATTTTAAGTAAGGGAATCAGGAAGTGAAGCCTTGTGGCTTCACAGCCTGTTTCCCTACTGTCCATACGCAAGTCGCGCTGCGCGTTCTGACTGGTCCCTGCTGTCTTTTGGGACCCGTGTCTCTTCCAAAAGACAGCGGGGGGGGGGGGCGAAAGAGGGTCCGGACATGGTGTAGATCGCCGCAAGTCCTGTGGCGATCTTTCGCCAGAAGTGGGAGCAAATACCTGTATTAGACAGGTATCTGCTCCCCCCCCCCTGAAAGGTGCCAAATGTGACATCGGAGGGGGGGGGGGGAACCGGATAAGCAGAAGTTCCATTTTTGTGTGCAACTCCGCACTAAACCTACTCCCACCCCCATTCTAAGCCTATTCTGTCTAACCCTGTTAAGAAAAGATCTGTATATTTTACCTATTCTGACGCCATTAAGGTTCAGTCCCATGATCAGCTGTCAGCGACGTATTCAGTGTAGAGGAGGGACAGCTGACAACGGATGCTCCATAGTAAAGCTCATGGGTGACGTCATCTCCCAGGCATTTGTAGTGGTTGTCAGCGATTTCTCCTTTTCACAGAAGCCGCTACTGGAGAAATCATGTGACCAGAGAGGCTTCAGAATAGAGAAGTATACAGATGTTTTCTTTACAGGGTTAGCTAGAGTAGACTCATGCCTGGTACACACAATGAGATTATCTTATTTTTTTTTTTTTTTTTGCATGCTAATCTCAGATCGAACCTGTACAGTTAAGAGTAAGTCACGAAAATTCTCGTACGACAGAATAAAAATTCAGAAGTGATGTAATGTGTTGTAATGTGTTTGTATTGCATTTTCGAACGACAACTGTAGTGATTAAACAAAAATCAATTGAATCGACGAAATTTTTTCGTGCATGTCCGATCGGATAATATCGAATGAACTGTCATGATCAGCCCTCGAAAGCTGTGTACTAACAATTAGTACTAACAACAAGATCGTACGATCGATTAGAAAGCGGTATTTTTCTTACGACTTTCTGATTGTGTGTATGGGGCTGAATAGGGGTCAAAGTAGGTTTAGCCTTTATTAGATTTTGACTGAACTTCCACTTTAAGCGCCGACTGTCTGTATGCCTGAGGTCAAAACTGTTACACCGAAATAGGAACAGATGGAGGTGATCTATATAATTACATACTATTTATTATAATCTAAATCAATGATACAAAAAAAGGATATTTCTTTGTAATGTTTTTCTTTCAAAGTACAAGAATTACAGAGTGTGTTTTCTTTTATTCTTCAACCCAGAATGGCAATTCAGATTAAAAAAGATGAAGTGACAAAAGAGATGGAGCTGTGGAAATTGTCTGAGAAAGCCATATTGAAAGATTTAAAACAAAGAATAACAGCAGGACAAAATAAGCAAATGTACTTGACTTCAGAGGTGAGGACAAAAGAAATTCACTTTGAGGCACATTCACTCCATAACATGTTTTAATCTGATGTGCGTTTTGGTGGCAATTCAGATTAGTGTGTTGTAAAACATGCATTTTACTGCAGTGATTGTCAATTTTCCATTATACATGCCCTGTGGTTCACTGCCATGCCACCCCAACACACATATACAGGGCATCCGGAAAGTATTCTCAGCGCTTCACTTTTCCACATTTTGTTATGTTACAGCCTTATTCCAAAATGGATTAAATTTAATATTTTCCTAAAAGTTTTACAAACAATACCCCATAATGACAACGTAAAAAAAGTTTGTTTGAAATCTTTACAAATTTATTAAAAATAAAAAAACGAATAAAATGCCATTTACATAAGTATTCACAGCCTTTGCCATGACACTCAACATTGAGCTCAGGCGCATCCTGTTTCCACTGATCATCCTTGAGATGCTTCTACAACTGGATTGGAGTCCACCTGTGGTAAATTCAGTTGATTGGACATGATTTGGAAAGGCGCACACCTGCCTATATAAGGTCCCACATTTAATGTATAGTGCATGTCAGAGCACAAACCAAGTCATGAAGTCCAAGGAATTGTCTGTAGACCTCCGAGATAGGATTGTATTGAGGCACAGATCTGGGGAAGGGTACATAAAAAATTATACAGCATTGAAGGTTCCAATGAGCACAGTGGCCTCCATCTGTAAATGGAAGAAGTTTGGAACCACCCGGACTCTTCCTAGAGAGGGCCCCCCGCCCAAATTGAGAGATTAGGGGAGAAGAGCCTGCGTCAGGGAGGAGACAAAAAACACGGTGGTCACTCTGACAGAGCTCCAGCATTTCTCTGTGGAGAGATGGGAACCTTCTCTGCAGCACTCCACCAATCAGGCCTGTATGGTACAGTGGCCAGATGGAAGCCACTCCTCCGTAAAAGGTACATGACAGCCTGCCTGGAGTTTTGCCAAAAGGTACCTGAAGGACTCTCAGACCATGAGAAACAAAATTCTCTGGTCTGATGAAACCAAGATTGAACTCTTTGGCCTGAATGGCAAGCGTCATATCTGGAGGAAAACCGGCACCGCTTATCACTTGGCCGATACTATCCCTACAGTAAAGGATGGTGGTGGTAGCATCATGCTCTGGGGATGTTTTTTAGCGTCAGGAACTGGGAGACTAGTCAGGATTAAGGGAAAGATGAATGCAGCAATGTACAGAGACAGCTTTTGATAAAAACCTGCTCCAGAGTGCTCTGGATCTTATGCCGCGTACACACGGTCGGAATTCTCGTCGGAAAAAGCTCTGATGGTTTTCCCGTTGGAATTCCGACGGAATTTCGCTAAAACTGTCTTGCCTACACACGGTCACACCAAGTTCCGACGGTCAATAACACCACGCCTTAAAAAATGTTCGACTGCACTATAAAAGGGAAGTTTAATGCTTCTGAGCATGCGTCGAATTGTTTCCGAGCATGCGTCGGAATTTTGCGTGTCGGAATTGCATACACACGAAAAAAAATCCGATAGAAAGGTTTTCTGTCAGAAAAAATAAGAACAGGTTCTCAATCCAAAGTCCGTCGGAAATTCCGACAGAAAAAGACCGATGGGCATACACACGGTCGGAAAATCCGATGAAAAGCTCCCATCGGACTGTTTCCATCGGAAATTCCAACAGTGTGTATGCGGCATTAGACTGGGGTGAAGGTTCATGTTTCAACAGGACAATGACCCTAAGCACACAGCCAAGATAACAAAGGAGTGGCTATGGCACAACCAGGGCAGCCGTCAGAAATTTTGGGGCCCCTTGCACATCTTTAGGCCTGGGCCCCCGGGGCCTGACCATCAAAATTCCTCAAGGCCCACCCACTGGCCGTCCCCTGAGTCCTTTGGTGCGCCCACTTTTATTTTAATGCTGGACGTAGATGGGGATGCATGGTGGAGAGGGATGGATGGTGCTGGGTGGGGATGGGGGTGCATGGTGGAGAGGGATGGATGGATGGTGCTGGGTGGGGATGGGGATGCATGGTGGAGAGGGATGGATGGATGGTGCTGGGGGGGGGGATGGGGAGAGGGATGGATGGATGGGTGGGTGGGGATGGGGATGCATTGTGGAGAGGGATAGATGGATGGTGCTGGGAGGGGAGGGATGGATGGATGGTGTGGGGGGGGGATGGTGCTGGGTGGGGATGGGGATGCATGGTGGAGAGGGATGGATAATGCTGTGTGGGGATGCATGGTGGAGAGAGATGGATGGTGCTGGGTGGGGATGGGGATGCATGGTGGAGAGGGATGGATGGTGCTGGGCGGGGATGGGAATGCATGGTGGAGAGGGATGGATGGTGCTGGATGGGGATGCATGGTGGAGAGGGATGGATGGTGCTGGGTGGGGAAGGGGATGCATGGTGGAGAGGGATGGATGGTGCTGGGTGGGGATGGGGGTGCATGGTGGAGAGGGATGGATGGTGCTGGGTGGGGATGGGGATGCATTGTGGAGAGGGATAGATGGATGATGCTGGGTGGGGATGGGGATGCATGGTGGAGAGGGAGGGATGGATGGTGCTGGGTGGGGATGGGGATGCATGGTGGAGAGGGATGGATGGATGGTGCTGGGCGTGGATGGGGATGCATGGTGGAGAGGGATGGATGGTGCTGGGTGGGGATGGGGATGCATGGTGGAGAGGGATGGATGGATGGTGCTGGGCGTGGATGGGGATGCATGGTGGAGAGGGATGGATGGTGCTGGGTGGGGATGCATGGTGGAGAGGGATGGATGGTGCTGGGTGGGGATGGGGATGCATGGTGGGGATGGGGGTGCATTGTGGAGAGGGATGGATGGTGCTGGGTGGGGATGGGGATGCGTTGTGAAGAGGGATGGATGGGGATGCATGGTGGAGAGGGATGGATGGTGCTGGGTGGGGATGGGGATGCATTGAGTTGCATTGTGAAAATGGATGAGGATGAGTTACATAATGAAAAGGCTCTAAACAACAAATTTCCACCCAAAGTCATCCTCATCCATTTTCCACAATTCAACTCAATCATGCCAGCTTGTTAGCACATGGGGCACAGCAGCACAAACAAAACTTTTGTAACTTACCCTCCATGCTGCTCTCTGGTATCTAGCTGCAAATCTGCAATGCATGCACCAGATAGGGCTAGGGCCACCGCGCTGACGAGCTGACCACACCCCCTGACCTTGTCCCGGCCAATCACTGTGTAAACTAACCCAGCAGCAGCCAGCCAGCTCCGCCTCAGCAGGGAAGGAAGGGGAGCTAGTGCTGGCCGTGATCAGCTGCTGAGGGGCTAATTAGATAGGCGGCGGGGTTGCGAGTAGTGAAAGGAGGCTTTGCTTCTATCTCTATCGCAGCCGGGCGCCGCGGCGGTGCAGTTGATTGTAGGTAGAGCGCGCCCTGGCCAGATGGGCCCCTTGGGGCGCTCGGGCACCTTACTTCAGTACTGCCTGTACCCCCCTGATGGTGGCCCTGGCCACAACTCTGTGAATGTCCTTGAGTAGCCCAGCCAGAGCCCAGACTTGAACCTGATTGAACATCTCTGGAGTGATCTGAAAATGGGTGTGCACCAACACTCCCCATCCAACCTGATGGATCTTGAGAGATCCTGCAAAGCAGAATGGGAGAAACTGCCCAAAAATAGGTGTGCCAAGCTTGTAGCATCATACTCAAAAAGACTTGAGGCTGTAATTGGTGTCAAAGGTGCTTCAACAAAGCATTGAGCAAAGGCTGTGATTAGTTATGTATTGTACATGTGATTTTTCTTTTTTTTTTTTAAATAAATTTGCAAAGATTTCAAACAAACTTCTTTCACGCTGTCACTATGGGGTATTATTTATAATGAATTATATATAATAATGAATAATAATGAATTTAATGCCTTTTGGAATAAGGCTGTAACATAAACAAAATGTGGAAAAAGTGAAGTGATGTGAATACTTTCCAGATGCACTGTACAATGCCAACAAAAAAAAAAAAAACACACACACCTGCACACCACAGTTTATAAACTGCAATGCTGTGTGTTTTGTGTTCTCTGTATGGCTAGAAGCAAGATGGCAGCACTCTAGTCTGACGTCTCTGATATGCAAAGCAGAAGATCAGCTTCTTGCTTTTTGGTAGTAAGCAGTGGTGTAACTAGAACCTTCAGGGCCTCGGTGCAAGAAACCATGAAGGGCCCCACTGAACCCCAGCCGAGGCCTTTCCCTCCAAGTCCGGTGGTGGAACTCCAGGGCTCGGTCACAGGTACGACTTTTGTGAGCCCTGTAGTTCCACCACTGGTATCAGCAGTTTTTTAAAATTATTTTTTACAATTTTTTAGGAGTCCCGTTGGGGGACTTTGGTGAGATATCAGACCTATGATGTTACACCTTTGAGACAAAGTGGAAGGAGGGAAAGGGAAATTGGGTCCCTGTCCTCTGGGGAGAAGTGGGCCCTGTCCCCAGGAGATATTGGGTCCTTGTCCTTAGGGGAGATGGGGTCCCTGTCCCCACGTAAGTAGGAGTCCCTGTCCCTAAGGGAAATGGGGTGCCTGTCCTCTGGGGAGAAGTGGGCCCTGTCCCCAGAGGAGATGGGGTCCTTGTCCCCAAGGGAAATGGGGTCCCTGTCCTTTTAGGGAGAACTGGGCCCTGTCCCCAGGGGAGATGGGGTCCCTATCCTTAGGGGACATATCTCCCAGAAAGACCTGTCAACATCTGTGTATGACGGGGAGGAGGGGTGGTGCTGGCAGACAAGCCTGCGGTGTCCTTTGGGGGGCCGGCTCTCATAGGGCTGCCTGCATCTATGTGCTTAAAGTTTGTTTGCCCTATTAAGTTGACTGTAATAGTTACTTGATTTCGTCCATGTTGGACACATGTTGTAACCTGTATAATACTCTGCTTCAATAAAGGAACAGTTTTGACTTAAAAAGTTTGTTTGCCCGGGAGAAGCATGCAGTGCAGTGTGAGCCGGACTCAGGGGGTGGGACTCTGGCTGGGAAGGACAGACACTGGACTGAGCAGCACTGCATGGAGCAGGAGAGGGGGACCCGGAGGAGCAGCAGAGGACACAGGTTGTGTGGGGAATGCACAACTAAAGAGCAGCCAGTGCGGTAGTCGAGCATGGAGCTCTGCTAGTCACCCCCCACCTCCAGCCACCCGTCCGCCCGGTGCCTAACCACCTATGCTGCCACCGGCCATATGTAGAGGGGGGCACATGGGCCCCTTGCAGCACAGGGCCCGGTTGCGCTCGCGACTGCTGCACCCCCTATAGTTACGCCCCTGGTAGTAAGTGATCCCTCTCTAATGAGAACTGGGGAAAAAAAACCAGTCTATTGTTCTAAGCTTTCACTTGTAGTGGATCCTCTTTTCTAGAGTATAAGGCTACGATGCAAATTCTTTTTTGTGTTGGAGCATTAAAACATAACCATCACGTTGCAGTAAAGAAGGGCTTGCTGATAGTCCATACCCACACACGCACATTTAACTTTACATGTACAGATTTTTTTTTTTTCATACCAGAAAAACCTCAGAATGAACTCCTAAGATCTCTTGACGGAATTCATTCTAATCAAAGTAAAGCCCCAGGCAGATTGAATAATTACAGAAGATTCACATAGACATGTGTGTATGTAACATAGAACCAGTATGATTTTAAGTATAATGCAAGATGATGGTGACTTGATGCATAGATACTGAACCCATGTAATAATTCATAATGTTTCTGTATCTAGGGCAAACGTCTCGATGGGGACATTGAGAAATGGGACAAAGAGATCTGCAGTATAAGTGAAAAACTGGATAATGCAAATAAAGAATATTTAACAGAAGAACAGAATCTCAAGGAACAGATAAAGACACTGGAGGTGAGATCAAAGATGGAGATGAAATCAGACAACTGGTTAAAAATTTTGACGTGAAATGCCAAGTAAACAGCTAAATACATAATTAACCACTTCAGCACCGAGCGATTTTACCCCCTTCCTTACCAGAGCACTTTTTGCGATTCGGCACTGCGTCGCTTTAACTAACAATTGCGCGGTCGTGCGACGTTGCACCCAAACAAAATTGACGTCCTTTTTTCCCCACAAATAGAGCTTTCTTTTGGTGGTATTTGATCAACTCTGCGGTTTTTATTTTTTGCGCTATAAACAAAAGAAGAGCGACAATTTTGAAAAAAAACACAATATTTTTTACTTTTTGCTATAATAAATATCCCATTTTAAAAAAAAATTTTACTCAGTTTAGGCCGATACGTATTCTTCTACATATTTTTTGGTAAAAAAAAAATCGCAATAAGCGTATATAGATCGGTTTGCGCAAAAGTTATAGCGTCTACAAAATAGGGGATAGATTTATTGCATTTTTTTTTTTTTTTTTACGAGTAATGGCGGCGATCTGCGATTTATTTTTTTTTTATTTTTATTTTTTTATTTTTTTTCGTGACTGCGACATTGCGGAGGACACTTCGGACACTTGACACATTTTTGGGACCATTCACATTTACACAGCGATCGTTGCTATAAAATTGCAGTGATTACTGTGTAAATGTGACTGGCAGAGAAGGGGTTAACACTAGGGGGCGCTGCAGGGGTTAATGTGTTCCCTAAGGTAGTGATTCTAACTGTGGGGGGAGGGGACTCGCAAGGGGAGGAGACCGATCGGTGTTCCTCCGTACTGGGATCACATGATCGGTCTCCTCACTACACACAGCTCCACGGTCCCGCTGTTTTCACGGGCAATTGCGGGTGCCCGGCGGACATCGCGGGCACGCGCACCGGGTCCCGAGCGACGCCGCGCGCGCGCCCCCTAGGCGGCCGGGAATGGTAGGACGTCATATGACGCCCACCCAGGATGGGAGATCCACCTTGTAGGCGTCATATGACTATGGGCGGGATGCGAGGTGGTTAATAAAATATACATTTTTACTGTTGTACCTGATAAATGATTTGTAGTTTTGACCAGCCATTCTGTGATATGTGTGATACATGTGTGCCTGGAGGATCGGACATGTAGAGGAGACTGATTTGACCCTTAAAGGTCCACTTCAACTTCAACATTGTTTTCATTCCCATGCCCTGATGAAGGGGCCATTTTTGGACCCCGAAACGTGTTTGGGATTGTCTGACTTTTATTTGGATAAAGTCATATCGAAACTGGTGTGGCACTTCGGTTTACAGTCTTGTGATATGCACACCTATGCTAGCCAGTAAGATCACTCTGCTGCTATTTTGTTCAGTGAAAGCTTATATCTAGGCATACAAAAAAAAAAAATATTCCTTCCTGCTAATACCATCTCACCCATTTACCATTAAAAGCTCCTCATCTGGGAGTGAAGACCAGTGAGGACTGGTCTTTTTGACACCATTTGTGGTTACGGCAGTGTTCTGGAACTTGTGGTGCCCCCACTAATGGACAGTCAATGGAAAGTGTTCATGTCACCCAAGCAGTGATGGGAGTCCCTGAAGGACCTTCCCAGTGTGCAGTCCAGAATATAGAAGATTTATAATCTGACATGTCATGTGACTGACGTGAATGAGGATTCGGGTAAGTAAATAAAAGTGGCTTTTAGATTTGGGGATGCCCAAAGACCGCTTTAACAAAGCTAGTGATGGTAATTCACTGTCCAATGAGAAGGTAACCTAGGAAGCTGCAATTTCCTAACGTAAAGATGAATTGTTTAATCAGTAACTACATGTATCACCCATCTGGCTTTGCACTGTGTTAAAGGTGTATCAATCACAAGGCTAGCTGAACAGGTAAAGTGGTAAACCTTTATGTATTTCAAATTAGTATTAGCTATTTGCCTAACATTTTTATTGGTGCATTTTAGGCAAAAGCCCTTTGTTTCAGCCATCTAATAAATTCAGTTATAGTGTGTTCTGTATCAGCAAGCATATCTTAAGGTCTCAGACAGCACACCCAAGATGGTGGCTTGACTTTTTCTACTACAGTTTAGCAATACAGCTGGGTTACATCCCTGCCCCCAGCCTTGATTGGACAGTTAAAGAGCAGCAGTAACTCGTGATTGGACAGTAAAGGAGCAGCAGGAAAGTGATGGATCTGCTCTCCTCCCTCCTCCTCTCAGAATGATCCTTCCAATCTTATGTGTACCGATTGGGTGCTACTGCTCTCCCAGCCCAAATGCTGCTGTACAAGGGGTTACAAGAGTAATACCAGAATAGATTCATATACTCACTCTAGCTGCATTTAAAAAATATATTTAATACTTTTTAAAGAACACGCCTCTGCATCAATTGGTGTTTTGTTTTTTATATGCAGCTGGAGTTCAGCTTTAAAGGAAACATATTTAAGATTATTATTTCACAATTAAACATTCAATACAGAGTGAACCAACAACACAGACTTAACAGACCAGTATAAGTTTTCTAAACAGAGAGGACAGCAGAAGCTGCTTTCCTTCAGACTCCCTCTCTCTGATTAAAACTTCATACAGAGTAGTCTAAAAGCACAAGAGTGGTAGCACAAGTCACTCCACTGGCTCCTTTTTTCATTTTGAGCTATGTAAGCAATAAACTTCTTTTAGAAAAGTAAGTCTGGAGAACATAGAAAACATGTGAAACTTAGCCTAGAGCTCCACCTGCTGGTTTGAAATAAAAATGCCAAATTTTCATATTTTAATATTTTATATTTGCCTAACTCATATGTATTTTTTTATTTATTAGTCCTGAAATGGAAAAAATACATCCAAAACCTCTAAAAATTCCCCTAATGAAAATAATAGTTGTCCTGGTTGTCTCTGGTTGAGGGTGAGGTTAAGGTCACTGATCTACAATCCATATACGGTCTAGAAAATTGAGAGTGTGTTTAGAGCAACATATTAGAATGCAGCATATTTTTTCTGGGTTAATGGTTTCAGAAAGTAGTGAAGACAATGAATCAACATGAGAGCGAGGGAACCATACTCGCTGAGTACAGGTTTTAGTAAATCATACTTAAAACGTAGTCTAACTGCATCTTTTTAATGTTGATTTTAAAGGAGAAAGTTCAAGTTTGTATTAAACATCTAGAAAATGAGCAAGACAAACTGGCCCACAACATTCCTATTATGAAGGAGGCTGAAGACGCCTACAATAAAGAGAATACAGACTATGAGGATTTAAAGAAACATGCCGGAGGTGAGAGCGTACAGTGATAATATGTTATATGGAACCGTGGTCCAAATAAAGTATTGTATATGGCTTTGTAACAAGTATTGTCTCTGTAATTGCTTGCAAAGTCTGAATATTTGGGAAAAATATATTTTTTTCTTATGGTGTCTTGAAATTGTGGATGTGGTACTGGGGGGGCCTTTTTCTCTTCTCAGGTTTAAACTTGTATTCCATTTTACTGATCAGGTGTACAACTACATACATAGTATATATGAAACAGTAATATGAAAATGTTTCATCCACCACCCCCCCCCCCATAGTGCCTACAGCTTATAAATCTTCTTTTTTACAATAAAATACTGCCACTATATACCTTTTTGGATGATCTGTATACCACTGTTACATGATAAACTGCACAGTTTCTCCAGTGCTGAGAGTTCATGTAGGAGGAGTATTTCACTACAGCCTGAATACACGCCCACATGTGTGATGTCAATATCATGTGACCTGGCTATCTCTGAGAACAAGTAACTGTTCTCTCCAGCATAAAAGGCACCACTGAGCATGTGCAGGTCAGCTACTCTGCCTGTGTTAGCTGGCCTTCCCCAGATAGACAGTGCAGGAGGGAAGGATCTGTGCATACAGGATAAAACAGCCTTTTTACACAATGCAGAGGATTAACCCCTTAAGTTCCACAGTGAGTATAACAAGCATGCTATTCTGCATATACAGACTGATTTTACTGTTGTGGGTTTAGTAACACTTTAATGCTTTTGCAAAAATGGCAGAATTCTGCCAAACTCCCTTGATTTTTGCTGAAATGGAAAAACTCTCAATTTTGTTCATTTACTGTTTTTTTATTTTCCTTACTTGAGACACTGACATCTGTAACCTTATGCCGCGTACACACAGTCGGAATTTCCGATGGAAACAGTCCGATGGGAGCTTTTCAACAAATTTTCCGACCGTGTGTATGCCCATCGGTCTTTTTCTGTCGGAATTTCCGACGGACTTTGGATTGAAAACCTTTTTAGCGGATTTTCTGATCGTGTGTATGCAATTCCGACACATGCTCGGAAACAATTCGACACATGCTCAGAAGCATTAAACTTCCCTTTTATAGTGCTATCGAATGTGTTTTATGCCGCTGTGTTACAGACCGTCGGGATTTGGTGTGCCCGTGTGTAGGCAAGACAGTTTGAGCGAAATTCCGTCGGAATTCCGACAGGAAAACCATCAGAGCTTTTTCCGACGAGAATTCCCACCGTGTGTACGTGGCATTAGGCAGCCCAAAGTCATATTTTTTTTTATCGTTCAACCACTAGGTCGAACGAAAAGAAAAATTATCAGATTCACCCCACATGTTTGATGTGAATGGGGGAATCCCCCACGCTGTGCTATTGTGTTCTGATGGTCAGGAGCCTCCCCTGCTATCAGGCTACAAGGACCAGTGCTGCCGGCAATAGCTGGTGGCACTGACCGATCAGGAAAAATCCAACAGGCTGGTTGTACAGAAGTCGATTGGTAGATTGACTTCTGTATAATCAGGGTGCCCATACATATATATTGAAATCTGACCGGTCCGTTTTGATCCTTGTATGGCCAGCTTTAGATATTTGGATATTTTAGATATTAGATGTAGAGCCCAGGTTAAATTAATCAAAAGCAATCACAAGTAAACAACGCAGTGAATTAAATTTTTTTTCTTTGCAGGACTTAGAAGCAAACAGAAATCCTTGGAGCAGTCCATCAGTAAAATTGCCAAGGACGTTCAGGCTAACATAAAGATAAAGGTAAGTTCTTGTGTAAGGGTTGCATCACACTACTGGCCTTAGGTGAGCATTCACCTTCTAGTTATTTGGCAGATCAGCCCTTATTGCAAAACATACCAAAGCTTTTTTTGTTGCTGTAAAGTGCCAATTTAAATGAAGCCTCCCTGTGCTCTATACTGTTTGAAGATTTTTTTTTTATATAGGCATTAATTTACCCCTCAGCATCTGCCAAAAATTTAAATCATATTTTAGTGGACTTACCCTTTAGAGCTCATGTACACAGGAAGTTTTTGCAGCTGCTTTTAGGGGCATCTGACATTTTCTTTACTGCCTCTGAACTCTCCTCCATATTAGCCTATGTGTCCATGCAAATATAAACTTTTTAGAGGAGTTTGGAGGCATAAGAGTTTAGGGGCAGTAAAAAAAAATACTTCTTGTGCATCTAGAAGCAGATGCTGTTTAGGTGTAAATATACGCAAAACGCCAAAATATGTGGCTTACCGCTGTAATAAGCTTTTAGCCGCGCTTGGCGTTGTTACATTTTAGGAAGTGTTTTTACTAGAAAAACGCTAATGCTCAAAAAACGCGCATAAAGGCTCAAAAACGCTATTCAGAAAACACAGCTAAAATCGCATTTTTAATCCTGCTTTTTCCTGACAGCAGCGCTGGCATTGTTCCGTCCTGTGCGCATGAGCTCTTAAAGTGGAGCTATGGGTACATTTAAAAATTGCATATGTGATGCAATTTGTCACTAACATTAACACAGCAGTTTTTATTTCTCTAGGTCATCGTTTTCTAATGTATTGATCATCTTGCCAGTAAATCCGTTCTTTTTCCACTTCCTTTAACTGAGTGACAACGCTGTTCGTTTTGCAGTGAAATCACGCAGCAGCTATGTCACCCTGAGAGACAGGTAGCTTTAGATGGACATGTAGTGTTAAATGTTAAAAAGGACTTTAAGTAAACAGCAAACAAATTTACAGTTTCTTATTCTAATGCAACAAAAAAAATGTTTAAAGCGGAGCTCCACCCTAAAGTGGAACTTCCGCTCATTGGATTCCTCCCCCTTTCCGGTGTCACAATTGGCACCTTTCGGGGGAGAGGGGGGACAGGATACCTGTCTTTTGACAGGTATCCTTTCCCACTTGGTCGCCGGGCTAATAGGAGAGAGGAATGGGGCCAAGCACATGCACAGTAGGGTTCCCGGCGTGAAGCAGAAAGGCTACACTGCCAGGTTACCTTACCCGCAATGGTGGCGGCAGCACCCGACAGCTGATGGACATCGAGGGACTGCAGGACAGGTAAGTGTCCATTTATTATGCATGGGGACCTTGGATTGTGGGCTCCTTGAGGGTAGGGACCGATGTGAGTGTGCAATGTACAGGGATAGGGACAATTGTGGACACTCACTCAGGTTGAACTGGATGGACTGGTGTCTTTATTCAACCTTACTAACTATGTAACTATTAAAATGATAATTATCCCACTCTGGCTTTTAATTGTTTTTTTTTTTCCCCGGAACACCCCTTTAAGCCATATACTGTAAATTAAATCTGACATTGTGAGCACCTTTGTCAGTGTTGGTTTGTCCCAACCACTGTAACTGTCACAGGTTGTCATAGTTAGCCTGCATATGTAAATATAGAAAACTATATTAATGTTTGTGAAATAATAAAAAAATAAAATAATATACCGAATGTGGTCATTATAGCTGTCAACCCTATGCAGTTCCTAAAATACAATACTATAGTGGTTTTAGTATTAAAGTATAACTCTGAATATCCTGGCCTCTACTCCGAACCCCACTGTACATAGTGGCCGTGATACCGGTGTAATGGTCCACAAATTGTACACCACAATACACAGCCCTGGAGCGAGTATCTGTCGTAATGCTCACAATGGCAAGCAAAACCATGTGACTGTGCTGACAATGAGAAGCACATCTGAGGCTGCTTCTTCTGGTAAGGTGTCCCAGCAGGGCTCCTCATTGGTCACTGTGGTTGCGCTGACCAATTACTGCTTGCCATTACTAGCATTATGTTGGATAAACACTCCACAGCCATGGATTACAGTGTAAGGACTGCTAAACCAGCAGTATGGATCATCGCTCTTGCCATGTTCAGTGGGGTCTGGCAGGGTGGCTGTTTGGATCTTTTCATTTTTCAGGAAAGGTGACCTTACCCCTTGTAGTGTAAGAAAATGTGTTCTAACTAAAGTAACTGTTCCAGGAAGATAAGAAGAAATCTTTAAAGACACTTAGAAATTCTGCATTTAATAAGCTCCAGAATGACCTTGGAACCATAAAGCAGATTGACAGAGACATCTATGAAAAAAACAGAAAACTTGAGCTTGTTATTATGGAAAACTGCAGACTGAAGCTGGTGAGTTTTGGTAGTATATACACTGAAACAAACTGTTGTTTTTTTATTATTTAATACTTTTATTGTTCCACAAATGTACCTGTTTACTATATAGTGAAAGTATTGCTACAGTGTAATGAAAGACTTAAAGTGATTGTAAAGTCTCAGGTTTTTTTTCTGTAAAGATAGCAAATATGTTATACTTACCTGCTCTGTGCAGGGGTTTTGCACAGGATAGCCTGGATCCTCCTCTTCTCGGGTCCCTGGCTGGAGCTCCTGGCCCCTCCCTCCTATTGAGTGCCCCCACAGCAAGCAGCTTGCTATGGGGGCACCTGAGCTGAGTTGCAGGTCCGTGTGTCCATTTAGACATGGAGCTGCCTTTCGGCCCTGCCCCCTCTCTTTCCTGATTGGCTAACTGAGTTTTATTGACAGCAGCAGGAACCAATGGCGCCACTGCTATGTCTCACACAATCAGGAGGGAGAGTTTCAGATATCCGTTCACTCGTGGATATCAATGGTTAGAGATGGGGCTCAGGTAAGTATTAGGAAGGTTTTTTTTATCTTACTGCATAGAATGCAGTAAGATTAAAAAAAAAAAAAACTTCTGAATTTACATCCACTTTAAGGGGAGACTTACTAAAACTGGTACACACAGAATCTGGTGCAGCTGTGAATAGTAACTAATCAGCTTCTAACTTCAGCTTTTTCTATTAAGCTTTGACAATAAAACATAAAAGCTGATTGGTGCAGCAGTGCATAGTAACCAGATTCTGTGTGTACCAGTTTTAGTAAATCTCCCACTTGGTATCTTTTTCTAGTTCTCTCCTTATAGGCATCTTGTGTAACCATGGGATGAAACATACCCAGACGTGAGTGGGTCTGCATATAAAAGAGAGATATATTCCTCAATAGCCGCAAATGATATACTGTAAATACACTTTGTGTGCACCAAATGCACAGCTATTACCTTATAAAGTTAGCAGTAACGTCCTCATTGTGCTGTATATAACCTGTGCAGAGAGCAGAGCTGTGGGAGGGACCCAGCAGTCCCCACCCACTACTACAGGCTGCCTGCAGAAAACAGGAGGGGCGGAGACAAGACCAGTCACCCTGCACAAGGAGAGAGAGCAGCAGTGACCGGTCTTGATTACAGAAAGCTCCTACAAAGAGGCAAAATTTCACACTGGATTACTGCACAGATCTGGAAGAAATACACAAAGCACACCAAGATTCAAGGAAGAATACACGACAATTTAGACAATATTTGCTTATTCCTGATATCAGGTTTAACAAGCAGGAGATTAAAGAGGAGGATGACACTTCATTCATGTCTTTATACACAGTGCTCAGCCTCATTCAAAGACCTGATACATGCATACATGAGGACAGTGGTGATTGGCAGCTTACATTTTACCTGGTCCTGGCTTTCTCTTCTTATAAATGCAAAACAACTTTTCAATGACACTCAAATGTTTATTTTTAACTACTTTATGCCCTGCTGATGTATTTTTTATTTATAAAAAAAAATACAATATTCTGTATGCATCTCTCGGCTGGTTTGATTATATATAGATGGTAATGCAGCACCATTTGAGAATTCTAGCATTGCAAATGACCAAATCAGTTAGTGTCAGCCTTCTGGTTTAGGATGTAATGTAAATTGTACATTTTGGGGGATGCGAAAATTGCATGGAAATTTGTTGGTTTTCTAATAAAAAGTATCCAATTAAAAAAAATGTTGGGGGGGGGGGGGATTTTCAGTTATTAATGCCAATATATGTTTGCATGCACAAGCATTGGTTTTAGTAAAACTGCTTACAGGTAATACTATCTGCTTTTGCAAATAGAAAAACGCCCAGTATAAGGACGATATCAATGCAAATAAGAACATGGCTGAAAAGCACATATCGGCTACCAAGCAGCTGGAAGGAGACCTAGCGTCTCTTATAGGTAAGTACAAAAGACCAGGTCATAGTGTTGAATTTGATATTTACTGTATGTTTTCTTTATTATACTGTATATCATCAGCAAAGAATATATAAACCCCAAAACAGATAATTACCATATTGCATCTTTTTTTTAGGCCCCTTTCACATGGACGGACCGTTCAGATCCGCCTGTCAGTTTTGACGGCGGATCTGAACGGGCGCTCCATGTTAGTCTATGGAGTGTCGGATGTCAGCGGAGACATGTCCACTGACATCCGATCCGCCAAAAGCAGACGTATGTCTCTACGTCCAGATCCGTCGCTGGATCGGATCGGGTGAGATCTAATGGAAACGGACACGCTGTCCGTTTTCATCCGTTCTCTGCATAGAGACCAGCGGCGCTCGCAAGCCCCTCCCCCCTCAGTGAGCAGAGAAGGACTTGTCACCCGCTGGCTAAGCGGAGATCAATGGAGAGATCTCCCTCTGAGCCGGCGGACAGAGGCGGACTCCGTGGAAGCGGAGTCCGCCTCGTGTAAAAGGGGCCTTATGGCCAAGTAAATTTTCTGCAGGTACAGAACAATACATGTTGATTTTGTCAGAATTCCCCGTTTTACCAGATCTCTTCTGTGAACTACAAAAAAAAAAGCCTCATGTAGTGTTGCTGAGGAGGGATTTGTAATTAAAATCAGGAGAGAAGTCTAGGATGGCAACGCCGCTCCTCCATAGAGGCAGTGGAGAGAGTGAGCGTTGTCACCCTGCAACAGGAAGTGCGTTACTGGCAGGATCACCAGAAATAACGAGAAAAGAGCCTGAAAAAAAGGAATCCGTTTCAAAAATATTCGATTTTTAGGTTAGATATGCTGAGCTGAGAATAGGCATTCAATTGCAGGCCAATCCGACCACCAGGGACGAGTGGAGTTTCACCATTGATTTCACTATCCAATATATTTTTACTGAAGCAGAAATCCTCAATTTCACTAACAAAATTGTGCTTAAAAATTTAGAGGTTCAAGGAAATAGGTGGTCAGAACAGAAGAGGAACCTCAGTACATAATGTATACAGATCAGCAATGAAAAGGGCAGAAATTGATTCTTCACAATGTTACCGTTTTTATTATGAATGTGGATTATGGATGTAGAAATCCTTTCGTGTTTCTGTTCATTTTAGAACACCTACATAAAGGCTGGGAAGAAGACAATTTCGTTTGCGATGTGAGTGTGGTTTCCTTTCTCTATAATGATTGGCGTAGAGATCTGATTTGTTAAGTTCTGCTTACACATGACTGTTCTGTGATTCAGTATTTTATTGTGGCATATCTATGCTAAAATGGGCCTTTTGAAAAATATCTGCAAACAGAGTGAACACTTTAAAGGCGAAGTTTACCTTTGGGGGAAAAAAAAAAAAAAAAAGTATTAAATGCACATCATTTTTTGCAGAAAAAAGCGTGCATTTATTATTTTTTCTCTTAGGAGCCAGCAAAGAATTGATCAGTAGATCGCGGGTGCAATGTCAGGCTCTTTCAGAGTCCTCCTTCAGCTTTCTGCCCGTACTTCTGTATGGACTTTCTGTTTGAAAGCTAGAGGAAGTGTCAATGGACTAGGAGGGCACATTTACAGTGAATGATGTGGCTGTGCAGATGGAGCCCCACATAGCCGCACTGATTTTAAAATGTGACAGCAGCCAGGGGGGAGGTGATCAGGGCATATGGGCAAAGGTGCTGCAGCATGTTACATGTTGCACCCTCAATATGGGTGTAACATGCTCCAAAAGTGAACTTAGCCTTTAGTTGGCTCAGTGTGTTCTTTATTACTTTGTTGTTGCTCCATTGAATAGTCTCCTTCCCCCCTTTTACTTCCTGTTCTAGTGAAACTGTTCTACCAGACAGGAAGTGAGGGTAAATTTCCAACAGCAACAACAAAATGTAACAAATTCCCCACTTCATCCAAAACAAAGTTTTGGCTGCACTTACACTTTAATATGCACCTTTTAGATTTACCTGCCTAAAAGAAAAAAATATCTTTAAATGTTTATTCTTCATCTTGATCATCATAAAAAAAGAAAATGTGTATAGAGCTAGTATCTACTGTATTTTCCTTTACAGTGTAATGTTTGCGTCATTCAGCTTTTGAAAATATTCAGTTAAAGTAATTCTAAGCCCTGGTTCACATTGGAGCCAATTTGGTATGCCATTTGACATGTCAAATCGCATGCCAAATCGGCAGCAATGGCACAGTCCCAATCGGTGCAGTGCCGCACCGATTCCCAAAAGAAGTTTCTGTACTACTTTTGGCGACTTCAGAGTGCGATTTTCATAGACATCTGTGCAGAAAACTACTGCTTTTGTGGGGAAAAAAAAATTAGCATTTAAAAAAAAAAAATTAGAGTGTATACAATTGCGACTCAAGTCATATTGTAATTGAATAATATTAAAAAAATACCTTTCCTTTTCAATCTGCAGCTCCTGTAATTTTCGGTAAAATTCAATGCAATATGGCAACCTGGAGGTGTTCTGTACACAGATGGTGTACAGAACTCCCCCTAAAAATAGGATTTTTGACTTACCATAAAATCCTTTTCTCCGAGTTCATTGCCAGACATAGCGCTTCTTTATTCAGAACCATAGGGTTATATCGCCCCTCTACAGGAGTCGGACACTAGGCAGGAAAAAAAAAAAAAAAGGACTTGGCTAGGCCCATCGGCAGTCCTAGGTGATATACACCCCCCTCTCTGCTATAGGCCTTCAGTTTTGTCACAAGCAGTGTCAGAAGCATTAAAAACTCCATAGAGGGGTGGGTGCTGTGTCTGTCAATGAAATAGATTTTACAGTAAGTCAAAAATCCTTTTTTCTCATTCGTTCATTGACAGACACAGCACCGTCATCGGATCGGGTGACGACGGACTCTACGGTCCGTCGTCACCCGATCTCCCATAGGGGAGAGCGGCGCTCTGACAGGTCCATCCCTGTGCAGTGTGCAGAGACGGACCTGTCATCTTCCTGCTCAGCAGAGATCGGTCCGGCGATCCCCGCTGAGCAAGCGGATATCCACGGGGCAGATCAGCACTGATCCGCCCGGTGTAAAAAGAGGCCTTAATGATATTATCCAGAGTGGCCCCAAACAAATGATCGCCTTAAAAAGGCAGATCAGCTAGGGCATTTTTTTAGAGGCCTGGTGTGCAGTCCAACACTTCAGTCACAATACCCGCCAAAGCACTACCGCTGAAACAGACGACTTAGAAAGCAAGGGAGCTGCGTCCAAAGAGGCATTGCAGACAAACTGCAGCCCCTGGACCAGCTGGTCTGCCAATTCAGTGAAGGCAGGAGGAAATGGATCACCCTCCAGGTCACGGCGCAACAGCTTCGCCCACTCTGTCAGCGTTTGAGACACCAGGGCAATTGCCAGGACCGGCCCGAAGCACCGAACTTGCAATAGTGAACATAGTGCAGCTCAGAGACTCTGCCTTCCTGTCAGCCAGATCTTTAACCACTTCAGCACCGGGCTATTTTTACCCCCTTCCTTACCAGAGCACTTTTTGCGATTCGGCACTGCGTCGATTTAACTAACAATTGCGCGGTCGTGCAACGTTACACCCAAACAAAATTGACGTCCTTTTTTTCCCACAAAATAGAGATTTCTTTTGGTGGTATTTGATCACCTCTGCGGTTTTTATTTTTTTTTGCGCTATAAACAAAAGAAGAGTGACAATTTTGAAAAAAAAACACAATTTTTTTACTTTTTGCTATAATAAATATCCAATTTTTAAAAAAAAAAAAAAAAAAATATTTTTGGTTTAATAAAAAAAAAAAAAAAAAAAAAAAAAAAAAATCGCAATAAGCGTATATTGATCGGTTTGCGCAAAAGTTATAGCGTCTACAAAAAAGGGGATAGATTTATTGCATTTTTTTTTTTAACTAGTAATGGCGGCGATCTGCGATTTTCGTGACTGCGACATTGCGGCGGACACTTTTGACACATTTTTGGGACCATTCACATTTACACAGCGATCGTTGCTATAAAATTGCATTGATTACTGTGTAAATGTGACTGGCAGGGAAGGGGTTAACACTAGGGGGCGCTGCAGGGGTTAATATGTTCCCTAAGGTAGTGATTCTAACTGTGGGGGGAGGGGACTCACAAGGGGAGGAGACCGATCGGTGTTCCTCCGTACTGGGATCACATGATCGGTCTTCTCGCCACTGACAGGACGTGGAGCTGTGTGTTTACACACACACACACAGCTCCACGGTCCCGCTGTTTAAACGGGCAATCGCGGGTGCCCGGCGGACATCGCGGCCGCCGGGCACGCGCACCGGGTCCTGAGCGACGCCGCGGGCGCACGCCACCTAGGCGGCCGGGAATGGGAGGACGTCATATGACGCCCACCCAGGATGGGAGATCCACCTTGTGGGCGTCATATGACTATGGGCGGGTAGTGAAGGGGTTAAAAGCCGGAGAGTCTTCAACCGGAATCATGGGGGCTTTGTTCAATCGAGAGACAGGAAGATCCACCACAGGTGGAGTCGTCTACTTCTTGAGAAGACTCTCCTCCAAAAGGATAATGCACAGTGAAGCACTTTGGGACCGCAAAGGGACGTTTTGGACTCTTCCATTCCTTATAGACAAATTTGTCAAAAAAGGAGAGATATGGGACTTTTGGCGCACGAGACAGCTCGCGAGTGCCAAAAGGGACCAGCACCTTCACCGCAGCCGTGGCTGCATCCTCCATTTTAAAGTTCACCGCACAGATTCAATCAGTGCGTCCACCAGTGCCTTCTCGTGCGCAGCCACCGGGGCAGAGGAATCCTCACTGTCCGAAAAATCTAAGAACGTGGCCGCAGACCCCGCAGGGTGGGCCCCGTCCACGGCAGCCGAATTAGATTCAGGATCTGATGAAACAGATGAAGTAGAGGAAGGCAGGGGACGCTTCTTGCTAGTCCGCCGCCCAAGAGCCAGGAATCCAGGGCTGCCGTCAGTGTGTCAACGGGACCTGCAGCCTCTGATAGGGGGGTCAGGTGGGGAAACATGCTCCCGAGACTCCATAGGGGAAGAAGAGACCCACCCCCCCACCTCAAGAGCAACCACTGCAAAGGGACGCCCCCCACGCCGGTAGTGGTACCGGAACACCAGGACACCCCACAGCAGAGAGAGGAGGAACCCCACCAGACTCGCCACCTCACCGGCGTAGCGCTTGCTGCCTCAGGTGTATATCCGCACACACATGGTGTCCAAGGAAGGAGGATAACACAGGTGTCAGCACCGAGTTAAAAGGAGGAGCTTCAGCCTACTAAAAAGGCCGTCTGGGCTACACAGTATTGGCCTCCGCTGCCTGAGCACAAAAAACACCAAATCATGGCTGCCGAGCTACACAAACATGGCTGCCAGCCATAAGAAGTCAGCAGGCACTAGGGGGAAAAGATGCCGACTACGGCAAAATGGCCACCAGCCGTGCTACACAAGGCTGACACAGACCCCAGGGAAGCCCCTGAAAGAGAAAAATGGAGGATCCGGGCACCAGACACCCTGGAGCGCCCAGTGCCTCGCCCTTCGCCCCCCCTGGTAAGCACTGCACCTGGCGGCCCGCACCCCCTGCCCACCAGTACTCAACCCCATCCCCCAGGATCCATCATGGCACCACACTACCCCATATAGAGGGAGGGGAAAAGGGGGACTACCAGGGGACCTCCAGGGACCATCCACCCCAGGAAGAGAGGGTGCAAGGGCGGAGGGAAACCTGCAGGACCGACCGACCCGGGGGGGGGGGGGGGCTGCGTCCACCGCAAACCCACCAAGGGGAGAGGGGGGACATTTACTCACCATACCAGGACCAGGTGGGCACTGCTCCAGACAGAACCTCCTCGCCACCGAAGTGTGGGGGATGTCAGCCAGGAGGAGCGCTGTGACTCGAGCCGAGACCCGGTTGTACGCGACCTTGCGAGACATTTAACTCGCAGGGCCAGCCAGTTGATTGTTGTTTTTTCTCAGGTGAGATCTGCAAACAAAAAAATTAAAATTTGCCAGGACTAGAGATCCCAGCAGGGAGCTAGGTCCTTACTCCTGACTAGGCAGAAAAAACTGCCTTTAGCAGAGAGGGGGGTGTATATCACCTAGGACTGCCCATGGGCATAGCCAATTCTTTTTTTCTGCCTAGTGTCCTACTCCTGTAGGGGGCGATAAAACCCTATGGTTCTGAATAAGGAAGCGCTGTGTCTGTCAATGAACGAATGAGAAATGCAATTTCCTGCTTGTGTAAATGGAATACTGATTTTCCCAAAACTCTGCATTAAGATACAAATTAGATTTGTGGCATCCCGTGCACCAAAAATGTAATTTTTGGTGAGATCCTCCCAAAGGGAAATCGGGTCTAAAGGAATGCAGGCCCTGCAGGTGCAGCAGCCGATTTATAATAATAATAAAAAAATAAAAATAAAAAAAAACAAACACACTCACACATGGACACAAAAAACAGACAAACAGCTATTCCTTTTGAATAACAAAAGGTAGAAATCTGCACCAGTTTGTTAAAATCCCTGCAATGTACATAGATCACCCAGCGGGGAATGTTTTTTTTTTTTTTCCCCTAAACAAAAGTGAAGTTACTCTTTATTGTCTATTAAAAAAAAATATTAAAACATGAGATGAAATAATAATGAATTTAATATATTTTAGGATTTTTCTGAAAGGGATCAAGCGATTTTGGATTCCATCATGGAGCTTTTAAAGAAAATTAATAAAAGAGAGGAGAAGGTTCAATATCTAAATCATAAATTACAAGAGACGTTTTCTGGACTGGCGTCTCTCTTACAATGTAAAACGGGTAGGTGTCAGTGGTAGTAGGTTGATAGAATAATACTGTAGAGATTTGGTATTAAAAAGTGCATCATGTTGGCCATAGTTTTTATCAATTCCCCCGAATGTGATCTAATTAGGAGGTTGAGGCTGGGTTCACACATATGCAAATTGGATGCGGCTTACACCTGGTCTGCAGCAGAATCGGATCCCATGGGTGTTCACACTCATGCGATCCGATTCCTGTCAGAGTTTGCAGATCGCACTGCGATATGCAAACTGATTTGGGGGTGTCTAACTTTTAACTGACACTCCCAGCAGTTCGCATAGGGCAGTGTGAACTGTCGCCGGGGGACATGCGATGAGGGAACCCGCAGTGCATTCCCAGAGTTCCCGCATCGCAGCAGTGTGAACCGGCTCTAAAGTGGAACTCAAAGCAAATGGCTAAATACCCAGTTTATATACAAAATGTTTACACAGTTTTAGGCCTCATGCACACGGACGTTTTTGCAGCCGCGTTTTTTGCAGCTTAAAAACGCCTGTCCATGTTAGTCTATGGCTTCATGCCCACCTAGGTGTTTTTGAGCTGCAAATGGCATAGGCGTTTTTAAGCTGTAAAAAAAACCCAGGACCAGTGCGTTCCGTGGCGCAGCGCTAGAGCTGTAAAAACGCGAATCGCGCAAAAACACACAAAAACCGCGCACCGGCGTTTTTGAGCTGCAGCGTTTTTTTGCTGCAAAAAGTTAATTGGACACTGTAATCCCTGTATAGGAAATTAGAGATGTGTAAAACGCCAATTAACGCTGACGCTAAAAAACACGCAAAAACGCCAATGCAAAACGCGGTAAAAGTCAAGTTTTTTTAGGCTGCTTTTTCCAGGCATCCGACCTAGCTTTACAGCCCGTTTTTTAAAACGTCCGTGTGCATGAGGCCTTAAATGTCAAAAGATATTTTTTTAAATCTGTACAGCTATCTTGTGATTTCAGGATTCAGAATACTTTTTTAATCCCAAAAGGGAAAATTACAAATTTACACAAATCTCCCACACCACACCCCCAGACGGGTGAGGCATTTATTTATTATTCCCATTTCACTCTCTACTTCTAGCCTGGTCATTGGACAGCGATACAACACCTCTGTCCAGGTAGCAGGGAGGTGATTGTGTAAAGAGAAAATATATATTCATGGCTGTGCAGTGTAGTAGAGGTACTGTATGTACATCACAACACTAGCTGAACAGAATTACAAATCCTTGGGAAGGTGAAACAGTCCAAAGAGTGAGGTTGATTTACTAAAACTGGAGACAGTCAAATATGGTGTAGTATAGCAACCAATCAGTTTCTAGAATTTGTTTTTTGTCAAATTGAATTGAAAAAGCTGAAGTTACAAGCAGATTGGCTACCATTCACAGCTTTTGCACTCTCCAGTCTCGGTTCACACGGATGCGACTTCTGTTGCGACGGTGCGAGTCTAATGCAAATTCTTGAGGGGATTTGGACTAACTGGAGATAGCATATTTATCGGCGTATAACACGCACCCCAAGTTTAGGAGGGAATTTTAAGGAAAAATTTTTTAGGAGGGAAGTATAAGGAAAAAAAAAAAAATAAATAAAAATGCTTACATTTAAATGCCCATCAATGCAGCCTTCTCAGTGTCCATCTGCAGCCTTGTCCGTGTCATTTTCAGCCTTGTCATTGCAGCTTTGTCAGTCATTTGCAGCCTTGCATTGCAGCCTTGTCAGTGTCAGCTTGCCGTTTAAAAATGGCGCTGCCGAGATACAGAGCGGATGTCCTGTGTATCTCGGCGGCTTTCGGCTATTTTCGGCGACTTTTGGCCGTTCTCATCGGCTTTCCTAGATCGGCCGAAAGCCGCCGGGAGCGTCCAAAACCGCAGAGAAGCTCACAATCGGTGGGGGGAATCGGCGTTTAACACGCACACAAGATTTTTCCCTGATTTTAAAAGGGAAAAAAAGTGCGTGATATACGCCAATAAATACGGTAATTCACACAGGAGAGCCAGTTCACACTTATGCGAATTCTATGCAGGTCAGATGCAATCCGAAAAGCATAGATTTGCATGTCATCGAAAAAAAGCATTATTTACAAAGAAGGCCATTCACATCGATCCGTTTAAAAAAAAAAAAGGGTCCTGTTTGAGTTTAGTGTGGGTGCGGTGCAAATCTAATCTCCAGCTATGCCCAGTCCCCCCAGAAATCTCATTCAATTCGCACCTGTCAACACAACTGGCATCAATTCGCACCGCATCAGTGTGAACTGGGACGGACCCTTTTTTGACCAGATCAAATTTGCACTGCATATATGGGAACTGCTTTCATTGGAAATAAAGCATTTTTTTTTTTTTTTAGATGACATGCAAATCTATGCTTTTCGGATGACATTTGTTCCACATACGTGTGATCCAGCACTCCTATGTTTAAACGTTTTCACTGTTTGTGCCTCCGTGCCATATATTCAATAATCTGGAGGTGGATGGAATAGGAAATGTGTGAGATTTATGCACATTGGCAGATGAGGATATACTGCAGTTAGATTTTTGCCTGGCCTGTTCAAGGTTCACGGGGACAAAGATCAGACTGGGAAAAGGTTTTCTTCTCCTTGCAAAGGTTATTTACACACCAAGTCTGAAGTGACCCAGTTTGGCCAATAACTGGCAAATTATAAGCAGCTTTAGTTTTATCCAGGCCACCATTGCACTAGTGATGCAATCAATGAAAACATCACTAAAATGTGAAGGTTCAAATCGGGACAGCTTTATGTTAGTTCTTCCTTAAATGTTCTTTTTATAAACATGTTCTTTAGTCTAACCTGACCATGCATGTCATAGTATGGATGAGAGACACAAAAAAAAAAAAAAAAAATCAAACACTCGATATGACCGTATCACAGGTTATTCAATATCTTCCCATGACTTTATTTCAGGAAAGGAAGGCATTCACTGAACCCCGCTGCCTTGAAACAAGGACATCCAATCTTTGAAGACATTTTTATATTTTTTACAGTCACATCAAAACAAAAAATGTATATATGACAAATCAACGTATAAAAGAAATACATAAAGATGCCAATGACTCACCTTCATGTATCCACAAAACAAATAAATATAATATTACAAGAACCCAAAAGACACTGTTATGAATGACCTTTATGTACAAGGAGCTCTGAGTGCGCCCTGCACAGAAACCAATACAGAATGGAAAGATGAAATGCTATTCAAGGTAGACCTGTCATTCACCATGGAGCTTTACCGAATGCAAAAACCTAGTAGACAGGACAGTTTTGCCATCTTAATTTGTTACTAGTCTGAATCATCACATATAGCAATTAAAAGGCATTTAGAAAGATGCCGTCTTCCAGCCCTCTTCGTGCCTCTCAATTCTGTCTGGGAGAGTAAGGCCCCTTTCACGTGGCCAGTTTGTTGCGGGTTCCGGATTGACCGGGTTGTGTGTTTCGCATTGGCCGCTGTCCGCCTACCATATGCTGATTGCACGTAGTCATACAGTGCGATTAGCTGCGATTCTGGAACAGATGTCTAAGCTTGGATGCAGTCACCTGCAACCTGGCTTGGACATCTGTCCTGGAACCTCAGATAATCGCTGTGTGTGGCTACGTGTGATCAACAGCAGTAGCTGTGAGCCCGCCATTAGTTGAACTGGGCTGAGCGGCCAATGATAAATAACCTGGTCATTCCTGCAAAATTCAGAAGCTGCAACAAACCGGTCGTGTGAAAGGGGCCTTAAGGCTGGGGGTTCAGACCTATGGGAATTGGATGCTTCAATTTCGCATAGCAGGAGAATGTGACCGGCTCTCTGTGGAGACAGTTCACATATCTCTGGGGCAGCTGCGGAGCGCATTGCACAGAAACGCTGTGCATCTTTGGCTCAGTTTCAGGGCCCCGATTTGTTCCTGAAACGGAGAACAAGGAGGCACAGCGTTCCTGTGCGATCTGCGGCCGGTTTAGGTGTGAACCGAACCTTAAGGACAAGTTTATGCTTAAAGCGGAGCTACACTGCCCCTGACGTTTTTTTTTCCACTGGTGATTGAATAATAAATGCTTTTGTAAATTATTAACTCACCTGCCCTGCTTGTCTCACTGTTGCCGTTCGTTTTTTCTGTCCGAAAAGCACTTTATATTTATTTCCGGTTTCTTCACCATCTTGCCTGTGGGCATTTGAATACTCCAGGGCATTCTCTTCCTGGATTTCAGCTCCTGTTGCCATCACAACGGTGGCGGCGTCGAAAGTCCCGCCCCGTTGTGATAGCAGAGACCGAACGTGACTGTCGTGATGACGTCACGTTCGGTTTCAAGTCTCGCGCGATCTCGGGCCAGGCCGCCGCACTGACTCCTTGGAGCTATGACAAGCTCCCAGGAGACAATGAGGGCTAGGGGATATTACGTAATAACCATAATATCCCCGCCCATATCCGAGGACCCGAGAACCAGGAAGCGAAGAAAACAACTAAAGGTAAGTTAAAAAAAAAAAAAAAAAAAACTACCGTTTCGGATCGAGGAAGGTGAGTTTTTTTGTTTTTTTTTTTTAATAGGTTGTAAAAACGGGTGGCGCTCCGCTTTAAGAAAGTAAACCAGCAGCCCACCCTCCTCGACTCCCTGGCCTAATCCAATCTAGACAGCAGTGACCTCTTCTGCTTCAAAATCTTCTCCAGTGCCTGCGACATAAATTTGAATGGGGTTGTACTCCTAGCCTCTTGTAGAATAAAAGAGTATGGCCACATTCAAGTTCAGAGGAACTCACTGGGCAGCACTGCTGAATATTATGGCCCAATGGGGGGGGGGGTAAACATCTGAGAAAGCCACCATTGTCAGCAATGGTTAGTAATCATCTGGGTTAGACACACTTTCACACTGCCTTTCTGATCAGGTCCGCCTGGATGCTCCATTCAACTCCTATGGGGTCCGCTGACATCCGCTGCTATCTGATCCGATCCTGTCTGCCAAATCCAGATGGATGGTGACCCATTTTCCATCCATCTGGCGGATCCGCTGAAAACGGACAGGCGGTCTGTTTTCATCCGATCTCCCCATAGAGGAGAACGGGACACTGACAGATCCCCAACTGAGTAAAACAGAGTCCACCGAGCAGACCGTCCGTGTAAAAGGACCCCAAAGGAGGATGTTTTTTTTTTGTAAATGTGAACTTATGCAGAGATCTTAAAAACAATTTAGTTAGTTGTATACTATACAGCACTCCCAGATAAAGCCCTTACAGCGGCACATTTTAGCTCCTAAGAAAGCTCAATGTTTTGTAAAGACTTGCAGAATGCGCTACTTTTCAGACAAGCTTTGACATACTAAAATTAAAAAATGACCCCATCTACTAAAGTCCTAAAGCAGTTTTGTGAGACTGGGAAGTTGCACAAATGTTAGTGTAGTTTCACTTCTACAGTGTTTTGTATTGCATTAAAATGAACAATGATGTACCTGTCAAAACACGTATCTTTAACCCATTGCACAGCTGCATGTACCAAGTACTCGTCTCCTGATGACAGCTTCCTTATAACAGTTAGCTCCACCCCCAGCAGCCCATCTGTCAGCTGCTGGGGGGTGGTCACGTTTCACACCTAGCCCCTTCCCCAGCCCATTCAATAAATGGTTTTGCCTAATCTAGATTTAAAAACACCCATGAACATGTCTTAGTTCTGCTACAGCAGGGATATACAATTAGCGGATCTCCAGCTGTTTCAGAACTACAAGTCCCATGAGGCATAGCAAGACTTTGACAGCCACAAGCATGACACCCAGAGGCAGAGGCATGATGGGACTTGTAGTTTTGCAACAGCTGGAGGTCCGCTATATCCCTGTTCTACAGGATCCTCCGCCATCCAGACCCCTGTAGTCAGCTGAAAATAATAACACTTTCCAGCACAGGAAGTGGAGCAGGTTGCTTTTTCCTGCTGTAAAAAAAAGATTATCCATTCTATAGGCAAATTTAGAGCAGCACTTTCACAGGTTAAATCTCATAGGGAAAAATTATTAACTTCCACTGAAAGAGGAACTCCATTACTCTAGGTTTATTGGAAGAGGATGGGGGTCACTGTAGCACGTAAATAACACGTGGCCTTTATGGACATTTCAGGGACACTTTAGTCTCTGCTTCCCTGTGCCTGGGTATCAAAAACTATCTTGTGGATTTGTTTGAATAGGTCTGACACCTAGTGGAAGCAAAGTAAAACACGTCTTAAATTCTTGAGACAAGCTTTAAAGTAGAGCTATGGGTAAAACTTACATTTTCATTTTGGGTAGAGTAAGAGAGGGTTAGAACCCTTGTCAGGACCCCCCCCCCCCCCCCCCCCCCCATGTCCCATTGAGGAGATTTCCCTTCACTTCCTGTCCAATAGCCAAACAGGAAGTGAGAGAAAATCCCTGCAAATTAAGGGAATTTATTGAGGACCACCAATGTCCCTTTAGGAAAATTTCACTTATATTACTTTTCTGGGGACAACCCAAAATTTAGGATTTTATTTTCAATGATAAATGGTAAACAAGACAAATAGACAGGGTGATTTTCCCTAACGGGGGGCACAGCAGCAATAAATATTGACAGGTGTTCTAACCCCTCTCTCCTCTCTCTATCTGAAGCTAAAAACGTTTGCCTCTAGTTATACTTTAAAGTAAAATAAAGGCAAAATAACCCCCCCCCCCCCCCCTCATTATGGATAGAGTAAGAAAGGGTTATAACCCAGGTCAGGTTTTTTTTTTTTTTTTTTCCCCCCACACCTGCGTCCCTTTGGGGAGATTTCCCTTCACTTTTTTGCCCCATAGCCAAAACAGGAAGTGAGGGAATCTCTGGTAGTCACCAAAACTAGTGTCCCCATTGGAAGACTCCCCCCCCCCCCTCCATCCCTGTTCTGGGGACAACCCAAAATTTAGGATTTTCTTTTAGTTTCACTTTTGATGAGAATAGTAAATATGACAAATGGAAAAGGATGAATAACCCTAACAGAGGCACAGACTGCAATAAAAACCTGACAGCTGTTCTAATCCCCCCCTCCACTCTATCCAAAACCAAAAAATTGTCTTTAGCTATACTTTAAAGGTGACTGCAGCGACAAATGCTGATTGCCCGACCCTCTCTGACTTCAGTACTTTCTGAAAGAACAAAATCAACATGACAGCCAGAAAACTAGCATTTTCAGATTACAAAGTCAGCAGTGGAAGTCTCCATGCAGCTTTAGATCCCTTTACAGCAAGCTTGCCGCTTTTTGAAAAAGGTGGGTCAGCGAATCCCCTACAGGGTGCCATTGTTCCCTACTACAGGGTGCAGTATGGAAGTTGTGGCCGACAGGGGGAACCATGGCAACCAGTGGGTAGCAGCATTGCTCCCAGCTCTGTGGGACAGTAAGGTTTTAACTCAACACCTGCTGAAGAAATATACCACTTCCTCTATTACAGGGAAATATTGTCTGAGTTTCTTTTAGAGAAGTTTCAGGGTAGCTTTAAAGTGATTTTAAACCAATTTTTTTTATTATTTTAATAACATGTTATACTTACCTGCTCTGGGAAATGGTTTTGCACAGAGCAGCCCCTATCCACCTCTTCTTGGTGTGTCACCATAGGAAGCCGCTTGCTATAGTGGCATAGCTGTGGGTTCAATCCCTGAGCTGAGCTGCCTGCATCTATAGACAGTATGGCTTGGTTCCGGCCATTGCTCCCTTGTCACAGGATTTTATTGACAGCAGTAGGAGCCAATGGCTCATGCTGTTGCCTCTCTGTCCTGTGAGGAGGGAGAGAGCCACTTCTTTCAAGCACAGCGCTAGATGGACATCAGGCTCAGGTAAGTAAGAGAGTACTGGTGGGGGGGGGGGGGGCACACACACAGAAGATTTTTTTTTTACCTCAATGCAAAGAATGCATTAAAAAGGTAAAACAAAACAAAAAAAAATAAAAAATTCTACCTATGCAACCACTTTAAACATCTAGGAGGCGGACTCCCAACCCTCTCCACCAATCTGTGCTTAGTGTAGTGTTGCAGCCAAGCAGCACTTTTCAAAATTCAACATCATAATCCACCACGGCCACCTTCTGAATATCACTACAGTGACAGTCCCAGCATACACTGCAAGCCAAACCCTGCCAGCTGCGTATTTACACTTTTCATTTTGGCGTGGTTTAGTCCACAGGGCACATTTCTAAAAGCTTGCAAATCTACAGGAATAAGGTTTTCCAACAGGAGGTTGAAATATACTGGTCATCCATGCATAGTGGAACCGACAACGGGCAATATGTGATGACAAATGTGATGTGAGGCAGCACAGTGGATTATGTCTCCGACAGGTCGTTCGCTACAAGTCAATCGATTAGCTGCATTCCCATTATTTTTTGGTCAGCCCAACCCCTGCAGGTGACGGGGCATTCCTGGGTTCTAATGTGTATTGGTCCAGCATACAAAATGGCTGTGTCCCGTAGACAACAAGTGCACTTCAAATATGTCCAGACATGCTGACATATTTTAGTCATTTGCCTTTTTTTTTCATAGCTTCCTGCGCCGTTTTGTCCATTAATGAGCACTGCCTTCCTCCAGACGTATCCGTGCTGGGTCTGTAAATTTGGCGGTCATCAGGTAGAAGAGAGTAGGCCCTGGAACCAGTGCGAGAAGAGGCAAGTCCCATTCCAACTTATCCATTCTGGAAATGGAGATGATCCCATATGCATGCACTAGCCAATGGCTGAAGAGGACAATCAATCTTTTCTTCTTTACCAGAAGATGCTTAAAAGACTGCAACAAAAGTAAAACAAACAAACAAAAACATGATTGTCTGTTTCTATTGCATCTATGACATACAAAACAATTGCAAACAAAACAATGTATATATTCTATACCCACATTGTACTACTGGAGAGTGTTCATTCATCCCCACTTTACTCTGGTAACAACAGCAGGTAATGGAAGCATGAGCAGTCCTGCCAAAAAGGACTATGGTTAAGCAGCCATAGATGGCACACTTATTTCCTGCAACCACTGGTTGCAGGGAAATAAAAAAAAAATAAAAAAAAAAAAACTGCTTTATTCCACCATTAACACAGTCGGTGTTGATGGGGGAATCCCTCCTGCTGAACTATTGTGTCCTCCTGGCAGGAGGGAGCCATCCCTGCCAGGAGCACATAGTGATTATTGCTAGGGGCTATAGAGCAGCTGGCAATAAAAAAAAAAAAAAATCACATGAAAAATCCAACAGGCTGGTTGTACCCAAATTGATCAACTTGGGTAAAATAAGCTTGCCTATACATATAGTTAGAATCTCAGCCGGTCCCTGCTGAACCGGCTGAGATTCAAACTGTCTATGGCTGATTTTACAGCAACCAATCAGGTTTCATCCTTCAATCAGTGCAAGGAAATTACTTATTATAGTATGCACATAAAAAACATGAGCATGCAATAACATGAGTGAACAATTAGTAATGCATAAAAAAAAAAAAAAAAATCGCATAGAATTAGTGCATAAAAATCCAAAACAACAAATAATATGATAAATAAATGTGATAAATTATTCCATGTGCATATAATGATATGCGCCTAAAAAAGCATGAGTGTGCAAAAACATGAGTGAACAATTAATATTACAAAAAAATCGCATGGAATTTAGTGCAAGAAAATCAAAGTCCAAAACTGCAAATAGTGTTGGATAATCTCCCAAGATCAACTTATAAACGTGATTAAAGGTGCATAAAATTGACCACGCAGTTCCCATCAAGATATAATAAAGTTTGAATGGAGGCTTACCAGATTCCTGGTCTTTAGTGCATGTATCCCATCAATCAGGATCCTCCAAGGGCAGGTGTCTCCCCTCCCAGCGGTACAGCTTCGATTTCTGGTCTAATGAAGCATGCGTCAAAAGCCACCAGGTGCCGGTAATTTTCCTCCCATCAATCAGATCCAAGAGGGGCACCAAAAAATACAAAAAGACCTCCAAATCGTGTTGTACCGTAAAAACAAACCAGGTACCCCTGATGACGTCACGTTGTGATGAAACGATCGTGAGGTAACCACGCCCACACGTCCTGCGCAACTGCGATCGCTTTCTAACTCCGAGGCCAGGAGTTTTTTATCCTTCTTTGCTACAACGTAGCTAGTTTTGCTGTAACAGACTAGTAGCTTGCTAGCCTGTTTTTTACCTATGCTGTACATCGTATCCATTGGTTGATTGAGCCCAATAAAGTAGCCATTTGTTTTTACGGTACAACACGATTTGGAGGTCTTTTTGTATTTTTTGGTGCCCCTCTTGGATCTGATTGTTGGGAGGAAAATTACCGGCACCTGGTGGCTTTTGACGCATGCTTCATTAGACCAGACATCTGGAAGCTGTACCGCTGGGAGGGGAGACACCTGCCCTTGGAGGATCCTGATTGATGGGATACATGCACTAAAGACCAGGAATCTGGTAAGCCTCCATTCAAACTTTATTATATCTTGATGGGAACTGCGTGGTCAATTTTACGCACCTTTAATCACGTTTATAAGTTGATCTTGGGAGATTATCCAACACTATTTGCAGTTTTGGACTTTGATTTTCTTGCACTAATTCCATGCGATTTTTTTGTAATATTAATTGTTCACTCATGTTTTTGCACACTCATGCTTTTTTAGGCGCATATCATATGCACATGGAATAATTTATCACATTTATTTATCATATTATTTGTTGTTTTGGATTTTTATGCACTAATTCTATGCGATTTTTTTATGCATTACTAATTGTTCACTCATGTTATTGCATGCTCATGTTTTTTATGTGCATACTATCATTGTATGCACATGTATTAATTTAACACAATTTTTGTTACATTTGATTAATTTTAGGTGTCCCAACTTAGTTTGTCACTGTACACTTTCACTATCTTAGATATAGTTATATACTTATTAATTTTGAGCGCTGCACTTTCTGTTCCCATTTTTTTGTTTAGTTCGGTATCTTGAGCTATAGTGTCCAGCTGCTCTAGTCATATAATTTTTTCCAAGCGCAGATTTCTCCACTTTTTTAATTACTTATTAGGCCCCATGCACACGAGACGCAGATGCAAACTCTGCTGAACGCATGTTTTAAAAAGCAGAAACCTGCGTTTAAAAACGCGCGTTTTGCTGTGTTTTCATGTCGCGTTTAGATGCGTTTGCGTCTATAAGCATTTGTAAAAGATAGCATCATATAGACCCTCCCCAAGCTCAGAAAGCATGTATTATTAACTATTTCTGCCATTTTGTGAGCAGCAGCAGAGAGAGCAGTTGTACACTTGCATTTGCCTCTCTTTCTGTGTTTTTTTTTGGAAATGGATCCCATATTGAATATATGTCAGGAAATGCTCCTGATGTTGCTCTTGATGAAGCAGCAACGTCGTCGCAAATTTGCATGAGAGGTCCAGAATCAGAGCTTGTCGATATTGGACCCATCCGTTGATGGCACAGCGAATGTCCGTTGGATATTTCACAAACATGTATGCAATTCACAAACATGTATGCATTAGTGAGTATATATGCTCTATGAACTCTAAACTAATTACGACATTTTAAACAATTTTTTCTAGTATTTTTTATGGTTTACCAGCATATTTCTCAGTTTTCTGGTCAAAAAAATTGGGTTCCTTTAAAAAGGCTTATAAACGCAAACGCGGCTAAACGCAGGTGCCTGCGTTTAGCCGCGTTTTGCGTCTGCAACGTGGAAAAGCAAAGTGTCTGAACGCATTTTTTTGCTTCTGGAAAAAACGAGGTTAAACGCAACTGCATAAAAACGGGAAAAAAATAGACTGTGTACATGGACACATAGGATAACATTGCATGCGTTCAGGTGCAGTTGAAAAAAGTGTCCAACTGCCTCTGAACGCGCGTTTAAAGCGGAAGTAAACCCATCGATTTAACAGTTTAAAAAAAAAAGGCATGCCAGGAATGCTAACTGCACATTGGCTGTGCTCTCAACCAAACAGTCAAACCATCCAATGGCTGGTGTCATAACGGATCACATGTGCAGCACTGTGGCAGTTGAAGATTAAACAGAGGCAAAGATGGCAGCTTCCTTGGCTGAAAACGATAGGGGGGTTTACTTCCACTTTAACTGTGTCTCGTGTGCATGGGGCCTTATAGTAGGAGCCTTAGATTTCCCCAAATTGTCCCTAGTGGCACTTACCACTTGAGCAACACAGTATATGTATGTAAACAATTTTACACACCACTGTCCACCCAATGCCTGTCAGATTTAATATATTCAAATCTTCTGGCAGTAAATGCAATAAATGGTCCCTTGAGTGTACAGCCGTGGCCAAATGTTTTGAGAATGACACGCATTCATTTTCACAAAGTCTGCTGCCTCAGTTTTTACGATTGCAAATCATCTGATCACTCTTCATAACATTGTGGAGCATATGCAAATTGCCATGTCCCTCTTTGTCATGAAAATGAACTTAAAGTGGTGTTTCCACCAAAAAAAAAATGGTTTTCACTCACCTCTAAATGCCTGTTGCTAGGGGGTCCCTCGTAGTCTGCCTCCTGCCTAGCCTCGGCTGGTGACATCACTTCCCCTTTGGCGCAGGAATGGCTCCCCAGTCATCTGGGACCTGTCACGTGTCCCAGATGACTGTGAAGCCACAACCGGGTGCCCACAGTTGCAATGCCGGCGCCGCCGAGTGGATGGGGGGGGGGGCTAGCGGAGCTTCGACCCCCCCGCATCGCTGGACCCTGGAACAGGTAAGTGTCCGATTATTAAAAGTCAGCAGCTGAACTTCCGGTTCCGGCGCCACATGGGACGGTCGTAGTTAGGCAGCGCTCCCGCCGACCCCCCCCGCGGGAGACATAACTCCGGGCCTAGCTAACATGGCGGCCGTCACCCCCGCCACCTCCGCAACGGCCTCTCCTCCGCCACAGGTCCCAGACGCCCAGACACATAATCCCGCAGCACCTGCAGGCATAGCACAGGAGGTAGTAGCCCTCCTGGGGCCCACTCTGGCGGCCACTGTAGATGCCGCAGTACACAGGGGACTGGAACAGCTACACGTGGAGCTGCAGGCCCAGGGACACAGAATAACCCAGACAGAGGAGAGAATCTCCCTCCTGGAAGATGACACAACGGCACAATCTGCATTACTGGCACGTATAACAGCAGAAAATAGGGAGCTATGGGAAAAACTGGACAGTTTGGAAAATCGCTCTAGGAGAAATAACCTCCGCATAGTGGGCCTCCCTGAGACTGTACCCAATAACAAACTAGCCAACATATGTGCTAAATTGATCCCAGAACAGCTAGGCCTGCGCATACCCTGCATAGTGGAGAGAGCCCATCGCATTGGCCAACAAGCAGACAACAGGCCCAAACCCAGACAAGTTATAGTCAGGTACCTAAACTACGCTGACAAGGAGGCCATCATGCAAACATTTCGCCGCACACGCTCCTTGACAATAGATGGGGCTAAGTTGCTACTTTTTGCTGACTACTCCATTGAGGTGATGAGACAACGAAAGGCCTTCTCCCCAATATGCTCAACACTACATCACAACCAAGTGAAATTCTCCCTAGCATACCCCGCAGTGCTCCGCATCCAAACACGATCAGGAGAACAACTGACATTCACCTCACCCGAGGACGCTGAAAGGTACCTTGACTCTACAGGCAATGAAATGGAACATACTGGATCCACCGGGGAATACCCGACACAGCCCATCGCCCCCCTCTCTACTCCGCGCAAGCAGCAACCTAGCCCCAACAAGCCTCCTTACAAACGGAGTCGCTTCACCCAACACCTGGATCGCTCAGGAAACCGCTGAAGTGGACCACCACCATCAGGCTCCTCTCAGGCACAGTATGAGTAGTATCACTTTATTTCTCATGCACATTGTTACCCCCAAGCGGGGATTTCCTATGAGGCGGGCATGAGGCCCTTTATTTTTTCTCCCATCCCAGCCGTGAACGACTCTCCCCTGGGTCAAAAAGGCTGGACCCCCTCACTTGCAGCCATGACACGTGGCATAAAACCACAGCTGGGCCCACCTGGTCCCAATGGTATTGAACCAGGCCTAAAAGCTTGAAAGACTGCCTGCACCAGGTGCATAATAGCGAGCAACATGATACGCTCCTTTACAGTTATGTTTCGATTCCAATCCCTAGTTGCTCTTTTTCTCCACCCTGGACAATGTTGTTTTATATGTATACCTACTATTAACTGCTTGTCTCTGCTCCCCACCTCCCCCCCCCTACCCCCCCCCCTCCCTACCACCTCTTCCCTTCCCCCCCCCTTCCCCCCCCACCCCCCCCTACCCCCCCTTCCTCTGCCCCCCCCGGTGCCTAATTGCGCACCGGTAATAGGTGCTGGCGAATGACGGGAACCCCCCCTGTCTGACTTAGCCAAATGTGGAAAAAAGTGAAGTTTTGGATGGTTTATGTTAAGTTATTTTTACAGATTCGTAACATGTTATATCCTCTTTTTTGTTTGGTACTGGTTGCACAAGGTTTAACTATGCTCTACATGCCTTCTATTATAGGGAAAGTACAATGTTTGGGTGACCCCTTGACTGACGAGGCGATGCCCGCACACACCCTAGATATCCTGTTTCCGACACGGATCATTACTAAACGCAGGACATGGCTTCTGCAGTTGACGGGAATCACCTAAAGATTGTATCCTGGAACGTCAAGGGACTTCGCTCTCCAAGTAAGCGTATGATGATTTTAAGGCATTTAAAAAGACTGCGGACAGATGTGGCCCTACTACAGGAGACACATCTCTCCGCAGAAGATCTGACACGTTTACGTAAAATGTGGGTGGGGACGGTCTATGGTTCACCCGCAGTGGGGCGCAAGGCCGGAGTGGCTATCTTATTACACAGGAACCTGAAACACAGGGTGAATGACGTCAGGGCAGACCAGTTAGGCCGCAAAATAACGATTCATCTAAATGTGACGGGCAGAGACATAGCGATCACCAACATATACGCCCCCAACACACCTGATACTACCTTTTACAGGGACATGACAAGCTGGATTCAAGCAGCACCAGAGACCCTACACCTGGTAGGTGGTGACTTTAACGCAGTAATGTCTAATACGCTGGACCGCACAAGTAATACAACCAGTAGAGACCCAACCAGGATAACATTACACCCGCCCCAGACTATTCTTGCTCAGACTATGACCTCGTTACAACTGACTGACATATGGAGGCTGACACACCCCACAGACCGAGAATACTCCTTCTACTCCCCCCCCCACAACTCGTTCTCACGAATTGACTATTTTTTCGCGACACCTGCTCTTATGCAGCTGCTCCGCAACCCGACAATCCTGGACGCTAGGATCTCTGACCACGGACCTGTTACAGTAGGCCTGATTGATACACGACCTACCTCCCCTGCCAGAATGTGGCGTTTCCCTTCATATTTGGCAGAAAAAGAAGACTTCCGTAACATGCTAAACACAGCCTGGTCAGACTATAAATCCACTAATGCCATTCACCTCTCGGACCCGAATCTATTCTGGGAAGCCGGGAAAGCCTTTCTTAGAGGGAAAATTATTTCCTATACTGCTCAGTTCAAACGGCAGTCCGCTCAGCGGTACATCAAGGCCAGCGAGGCCTTACAGGCAACACACGAACAACTTACCCTAAATCGCACCCCTGACAACATTAACAGTTGGAGAGAGGCCAAACGCGAGTTTGACTTCTGGTCCGAACAACAAGAACTGGCCAAAGCATCCTACACGACGCTGCACTTCCACAAGTTTGGGAACAAAGCGGGCAAATTACTGGCGAGACTATGCTCGGGAACAAAACGCCCCACATACATCTCGGCACTTCAAAACAAAGATGGGACACTACTAACGTCACCCCAAGACATAAATAGAACACTGACAGAATACTATACCGACCTATATTCGGCGGATCCTGACCACCCGATAGAATCGGAAGCCCTTCTGGCAAAGCTTAAACTCCCCAGAATCCAAGGGGATCTTCTAGACTCCCTCAATGCGCCCATCACCTTGGAAGACGTCCAAGAGACAATTAAATCCTTGGCCTCCTCCAAGGCACCGGGCCCGGACGGCTACACTGCCGAATTTTACAAGGCCACTAGGGACACTATCCCAGAAACCCTTACACAGGTCTTCTCAGCCATGTGGAAAGGGGGTCCCTACCTCCCCACTGGCACACAGGCACACATCAGACTGATAGGCAAAAAAGACAAAGACCCCACACTCCCAGGATCCTATCGGCCGATCTCGCTAATCAATGTCGACGCTAAAATCCTCTCAAAAATAGTAGCATCACGCTTAGCCCAAATACTTCCGTCCTTACTACATACAGCCCAATCCGGATTCGTTCAGGGTCGCTCTGCCACCCTGAACATACGCAAAGTCCTCATGGCACTTGAATACGCCAAATCAAATCCAAAACAGGAAGTAGCCATAATGTCGTTAGACGCCGAAAAGGCCTTCGACAATATTAGCCTCTCCTGGCTATTCAGGGTAATGTCACACCTTGGCTTCTCGGGCCCAATAATACCCTTTCTCCAACGAATGTACGAAGCACCCTCGGCACGTCTAGTTACCCCTGACTTTATCTCTAATACGATCCCCCTGACCAAAGGAACAAGACAGGGATGTCCACTGTCCCCACTCCTATTCAATATTGCGATAGAACCCCTATCAAGGCTACTTAACTCCCCAGATGGCGTCAGTGGAATCAACATAGGGAACCAGATCCTACGATCAGCCCTTTTCGCTGACGACATACTCTTGTTCTCCACAGCTCCCCTAACTGACTTTGCCAGACTTAAGGAAATCTTCCACACCTTCCGACAGTGTTCGGGGTTACGTATAAACTTTGACAAGAGCGAAATACTCTCACTGACAACTGAAACGACGCCTGACTGGAAACTACACTCGCCACTAACAATAGCCACACACCATATAACCTACTTGGGAATACGCATTGGCCGCGAACCTTCATCCCTCTACACTTTAAATTTTCCACCATTGATAACTAAGATTGTAAAGGAGTTGGAAGCTTGGGCAGCTCTCCCCCTCTCGCTCTTTGGGAGATGTCACCTTTTCAAAATGGTCTCGTTTGCACGTCTGCTATACCCCATGCAGACCATTCCACTTTTGCTTAAACACAAGGATGTGAATCTAATTCACAAAGCACTCTCTAGTTTTCTCTGGTCTCGCAAGAAACCACGAATATCTCTGCAAAAAATGTCTCTCCCCAAGGCGGAAGGGGGGGCGGGCCTGCCCAATATACGTTTTTATAACCTAGCATGTTTACTTAGACAGGGTCTTGACTGGCTAACTGGCAAATCCAGGTACTCTAACACTGACCTAGAAGAAGCAGCAGTGCTCCCACACAACCTGTCAGCCATCCTCCACTCTAACCCCAACAAGCTTCCAATCCATCTCAAATCCAATGTGATGGTCAGAGACACAATTATAGCTTGGAGGGAAACGCGAAAACTCTTGGGCCTCCCCTCGAGCATTTCTCGCCACCTACCAATTCAAGGGAACCCAATGTTCATCCCATCTACTCTTCATGATGTTTTTGTACAGTGGCAAGCTAAAGGTCTCAACAAAATTACCTCACTCTTTCTTACAAGCCCGGGCAGGTTCAAACCCTTCCAAGTCCTGGCTAGGGAGTTTTCTCTCCCAGCAACCCATGTCTTCTATTACTATCAACTGGTCAGCTACCTAAGGAACTGTTACAAAAATGGCACCGACCCCCTCCAAAAGTCCTTTATAGACTCTGTGCTCTCCAGCGGAGACTACTCTATCGCCACCCTTTACTCACACCTCATTTCACACCAGTCGGATAAATATCATCTCCAACCGGTCCAGAAGTGGGCCGAGGTGTTTGGCGAAGAGAACCTAGCGGAAAAAATCATGGAAGGATACCAACAGATACGCAAACTCACCGTCTCCGAAAACTGGCGTGAAACGCAATTCAAAATCATGCACAGAGCATATCACCCTTTCCGTACTGATAAAGTTGACCCAACGCGAGAAACCTGCCCATGGTGTGATACTCCACGACCTACTCTGCTTCATCGCCTTTGGGAATGCCAGCCCATCTCCACATACTGGGACTCTATACTCCAATACATATACGACATCACCAAAGTGCACATCCCGAAGGGCCATCTAATCTGCCTCTTCGGACATGCTACCCTATCACCCTCTGAGACGGATAATGCCCCACACCACATTCCCCATTGGGCCCAGCTATGCCTCCTGGTGGCACGCAGATCGATCATGCTACAATGGATCAAGGCGCCACCGCCAAACCTACAGATGACCAAGAAGGCCCTCCTCTCACTCTTCTACCTCGAAAGGCTGGACACCATAATGTCGAACTACACGTTTGATAACTGCAGTATTTGTAGCTGTTGACTTTTAATTTTATTTTTTATAAACAGGGACACTCCCTCTATGTTATGTTTGAAAAACCCACTAAAAAAAAATATAAAAAAAGTCAATTTTTTTCAAAAAAAAAAAAAAAAGTCAGCAGCTGCAGTCTTTAATCCCATAAAAAACATTTCCACTGCATTTGTGAAGAAGGCTTCAGGGCGCCCAAGAAAGTCCAGTAAGTGCCAGGACCATACAGTTGATTTTGATTAAGCTGTGGGATCGGGGCACCACCAGTGCAGCACTTGCTCAGGAATGGCAGCAGGCAGGTGTGTGTACATCGGCACACACAGTGAGAAGACTTTTGGAGGATGGCCTGGTGTCAAGAAGGGCAGCAAAGAAGCCACTTCTCTCCATAAAAACATCAGAGACAGACTGATATTCTGCAAAAGGTACAGGGATTGGACTGCTGAGGACTGGGGTCATTTTCTCTGATGAATCCCCTTTCCGATTGTTTGGGGCATCCGGAAAAACCCTTCTCCGGAGAAGAAAAGGTGAGCGCTACCATCAGTCCTGCGTCATGCCAACAGTAAAGCACCCTGAGACCAGTCATGTGTGGGGTTGCTTCTCAGCCAAGGCCAAAAGGCAAAAGTGATAACCAAGTGGCTTGGGAGAGAAGACATCAAAATTTTGGGTCCATGGCCAGGAAACTCCCCAGACCTTCATCTTATTGAGAACTTGTGGCCAATCCTCAAGAGGCGGGTGAACAAAAAAAAAAAAAAAAACCCACAAATTTCAGATCAGATTATAATATATAAATAACCTCTGTGCTAACTTTATTCTCTATAAACTACCATCACAATGTTTATACAGGCAACAAGCGGTGGTCTAGTATGCGAATACTCTGCTCCAGCCACGCTCATGGCTTATGATTGCTCATTAATGTTGCACTTACGAGCCAATCATAAGTCATGAAAAGAGGAAGAGCCAAGTGCCAGTTTTCTACAGAAAAAAAAACAACGCATATTAGAGCATCTGGAAGATAACGGGTTGTGCAGCCACTGCAAGATTCCTACACAAACATTATGATGCCACTCATAAGAATAAGGTGATTACACAGTCAGTTGAACAGCGGAATATTGCTAAATTGGACGTGTTTTTATATAATAAGGCCCAATTTTCACCTCTGCTTAGGGTTGTCAGCAGATTGCTATTGCAAAAATGTGTGGATCCACATGTAAAGAAACACAAGTGAGTGCAAACATCTGCGGCCACTCAGCCTGTACAAAGCAATGAGGGGGTGCCAGGAGCTTCAGCTATCTGCCGCTGTTTGCATGTACCAGGATATCCAGTGGTTAGCTGTGGGTAGGGACAGATAACCAGCCCTGGACATAGACAGTTTGCATCCAGGATTGGTCTTTTGTTCCTAACCACAAGTAAATGCTGGATGTGCAGATACATGCCATGGCTCAGGTCAGCCTGTCAGTGCCTTGTACAGGCTGAGAAGCCGCGGCCATTTGCCTGAGATTCCTGCCATAGAAATCTGCTGACATCCCTAATCTCAGATGTAAATGGAGCCTATCAATTGCAGATCTTATACACTAGAACAGGGGTCTGCAAACTTTCTAAACAAAGGGCCAGTTTACTGTCCTTAAGACCTTTGGGGGATGGAATATAGAATAATGCCCCATTGATGGTGTCAGTGAAAAGAATAATGTCCCATCCTTGGTGTCAGTGGAGAAATAGTGTCCCAAGGGCCGGATAAAGGCAAACAAGGGGCCACATCTGGCCCCCGGGCTGCAGTTTGAAGACCACTGCAGTTGAACAATGAGAAGAAGAGCAAAAGTAATGGTGCCGATTTCTTACCTCTATCTCTGAAGCAGACATGTATACCGCCAGGGTTATTAAAGATAATACCAGAATAATGTATGGAAAGGCATAATCTTAAAAACGAGAAGAAAGAAAACATCAGACACACACAAAAAAAAAAAAAAAAAACACAACAGTACTAGGTTGTAAAAGAACAGTAATATTAAAACATAATTTAGCTAAATGAGATGAGCCATTAAAAGAAAAAAAAAAAACACCAAACATTAATATCTAAAATGGCTATATAGCATTACTATGAACAATATTAAAATGTTGTAAAAGATATCTGTGGTGCTTTTAACAGTTTTGTCCATGTGCAGAATTTTAACTGTGTTTTCTCCTTAGCTTACCTTTTTTAGCACTTTTCTGAGGTTTGTGCGTGTTTATAGGCAACATTTTGACGTGTTTTTATGCACAATCTGCGCATTTTTAGACAGCGTTTGAACTTTTGCGTTTTTTTTTTTTTTTTATTTTGCCTGCACATTCTAACTTTGATGCAAGTGCATTACGTTTTATCTATTAAATGTCAAGTTTGGTTTTACACTATGGCGAGTATCTTTTTCGGATTTCGGAATGCGGTGTCTGAGCGAGGATCCTTGATTTCAGGGGAAGGATACGATCGTCTGTTTTGCCTATGTGCTGTATTAGCTACAAGCGATTCAGCTTGTGCAAGCTGGCAAGTGCGACATTCGTGTGGTGGTGGATAGTCAGTCACTTTGTTTGTCAGTGTGATTTGCCATCATCACAAGAAGGATTCCCTTTCAATGACTATTTGCACCTTTGTTTGCACGGGTGATGTGATTCCATTACATGCTACCTGTTGAAAAAAATAATAATTCTAGCCCATACCAGTTCTTGTGGACTATTAAAATCATAATACGATTTGACATTACTGGCTCATATGACATGGGCATTAAGTGGTTTATTATTACTACTTAAAGGGGAGGGCCAGCCAGGAAAAAAAAAAAAAAAAATGTAAAAGTCAGCAGCTACAAAACACTGTAGCTGCTGACTTTTAATAAGCAGACTTACCTGTCCTGGGTGGTCGTGATGTTGGCCCCCCGAGACCAACCGCCCCTCGGCCCCGCCATTCCAACTAAGGGAAACAAGCAGTGGCGTCTTGTGGCTTCACTGCCCGTTTTCTTCTGCGCATGCACGAGTCGCGCCGCGCTTTGTGAATGGGGCGCGCTGTGTTGTGGGACACACACAGTGCCCCATTCACTAGAAGACGTAAGGAGCAGAAGACTGAAGAACACCACGGAATAGGAAGATCTGCCTAGCAACAGCCATTTCTGTTGATTCTTTCTAAATTTTTATGCAGTTTTTTTTTTTTTTTTTTTTTTTTAGGGTGGCCCTCCACTTTAAGGTATTGTCTATCACTGTTTTTTATGTTATTAGCTCTATGGTTTATTTGTCACTCATTGCTATATATTAGTTGAGAGAGCAGCTCTATTCTTATCACCATACCGTTTTTCTGTGTATATCTCATATCAGAGTTGCCGCTTTTAGGTACTATTAGTTTACAGTGCAGTTATAATTAATTATTTTTATGGTTTTTTTATTAGCCAATATAGAAAACCATTATCTGTTGCATCATTTGTTGCTAGGCATTTCAGCTTTTCCATTAGCTTTTATTTCTTCTTTTAAATATTATTATTAATTTATTATAATGTTTTTTTGTTAGGCTAAGGGATTAGAGTTCGGATTATATATATTACTACTACTACTACTTGCATAAATACACAATAAAATAAAATAACAAATACCCTTTTGGGATTAGGGTGTTTTAGTTGTTGTTGTGGTTCTTTGTTAATTATTTATTGTTAAATACACAAATAAATAAAATAAATACTAAGTAACAATAAATAATTAACGAAGAAGAAGAACAACAACAACTAAAACACCCTAATCACAAAAGGGTATTTGTTATTTTATTAGTAGTAATATTATTAATAAAATATTTTTATGGTTAGGGGTTATCATTCATGTATTATTACATATTAATTTTATTTATGATGATTTTTAGCTATTTGTGTATTTATTTTACATCTATGTTATTCATAAATTATTACCATTTTATTTTTTCCTTTTTTTATTTGAGCAGAAAAATGCATGACAAAATGCGCACAAAAAACATGTGAATGGCGCGTTTTCATTAATTTCAATGAGAATAGAAATGCACCAAAAACACTCAAATCTGCCCGATTCGAGCTACAAAAAAAAAAAATAAAAAATAAAAAAAAAGCTCCAGAACTTTTGAGCTTCAGGCGACATGGAGTGGAGATGTGAACCATCTCCATAGAGAATCATTGATTTATTTTTTTCCCCTCCAGCGTTTGAGCCTGAGGTGTGAATGGGGCCTAAAGGATAGGAGGGTTTAATTGCACTTTATGGCTGTCAGAAGATTGGCCTCAACAACTTAGAGAGATATAAAATAGAGAGCAACTGAGCACGTGCAGAGCAGGGTGAGACAGTGTATTACTGGATTTTAAACAGTATAGGAATTTATTTTTAATGTTTTCCATAGCTATACCTGCTAAAAGGGCCAGCCTGAAGTTATCCAGTAGGACTTCATTTTCTGACTAAAGTTCCACTTTAAGTGAATAGAACTTATGGGTTTGAAATTTGTTTTATCACAACTGCACTGATGGTGGTCCAGTATGGCAACAAAGTGTTAAGTGGGCTGCTTCCAAACGCTGAGGAGCGGTCACTGAAACCTCAGGATGTGCAAGGAATGTCCGAGCCTAAATATTGAAGTGCTACACAGGAGTTTGAGACCAAAGGGTAGTATTTTATTACAAATGTGTATATAAAGTGCTTAAAGTAATTGTAAAGTCTGGTTTAAAAAAAATAACATACATGTCATACTTACGTCTTCTGTGTAGTTGGTTTTGCACAGAGCAGCCCAGATCCTCCTCTTCACAGGTCTCCTTTTGGCTCTCCTGGTTCATCCCTCCTGTTGAGTGCCCCCACAGCAAGCAGCTTGCTATGGGGGCACCCGAGCGAAGCTACAGATCCGTGTGTCCATTCAGACACCGAGCAGGGGTTCGGCCCTGCCGTCTTTCTCCTGATTGGCCAACTGACTGACAGCAACGGGAGCCAATGGCACCGATACGGTGTCTCAGCCAATCAGGAGGGAGAGTCCCGGGTGGCTGAGGGACTCGTGGACATTGCTGGACAGAGATGGGGCTCAGGTGAGTATTAGGGGGGCTGCTGCACACAGAAGCCCTTTTATCCTAATGCATAGAATACAATAAGATAAAATAAATCTTCTGACTTTACAGCCCCTTTTAGCCAACACGGGCCCACAAAACTCCCCCTTCATCAGGGCCCAGCTGTAGGCAAGGCAGCCTGGGAGCTCATAGATAAAGACTATACTCTGTTCAAGGTAGATTTCAGATTTCTATTGTACTACCCTCTTATTCCTGCTCCTTGTCTTTTTTTAACCGCTTGCCGACCGGCTCACGCCGATATACGTCGGCAGAAGGGCACGTACAGGCAGATTAACGTTGCCCTTTAAGTGGTTAGCAGGAGTATGCCTGCCGTGACTTCCGCGCGTGTGATCCCGTGTCCCGCGGACTATACGCGGTCATCTCAAGGAGAGGAAGAACTGGGAAATGCTGATGTAAACAAGCATTTCCCCATTCTGCCTAGTGACAGGACACTGTTTACAGCTCCCTGTAATTGGGAGCGGTGATCAGTGTCGTGTCACACACAGCCCCTCCCCCCCACAGTTAGAATCACTCCCTAGGACACATTTAACCCCTACAGCACCACCTAGTGGTTAACCCCTTTCACTGCCAGTCAAATTTACACAGTAATCAGTGCATTTTTAATTGCACTGATCGCTGTATAACTGTGAATGGTGCCAAAAGTGTCCGATCTGTCTGCCATAATGTCAGTCATGATAAAAATCGCTGATCGCTAAATATATACGTATTTTTTTTTTTTTATATATTTTTTGGGGATATTTATTATAGCAAAAAGTAAAAAATAATGTGTTTTTTTTAAATTGTCGCTATTCTTTTGTTGAAGCAGAGGTGATCAAATACCACCAAAAGAAAGCTCTATTTGTGGGGAAAAAGGACATAAATTTTGTTTGGGAGTCACATCGCACGACCGCGCAATTGTCAGTTAAAGCGACGCAGTGCCGAAACGCAAAAAGTTCTCTGGTCTATGGGCAGTCAAATGGTCCGGGGCTTAAGTGGTTAACTTAGAGAGAGAAAAGGTGCTCAGGGTTAGTGGGCAAGTGAATGAACTACCTAGAAAAGAGGATATTATTCATCTGTGGACTCCCAGGCTGCCTTGCCTACGGCTGGGTCATGATGAAGGGGGAGTCTTGTGGCCCCTGAAACATGTTGGCTTATGTACTCTAATATAATGACTCGGACAACACCCAACCTACCACTGTGTAGCAATGCAGGCACTCTTGGTGTACAAACTTACAATTTCTTCAATGCTACAACCTCTAGGCTGACCGTACGCATATATGCGGCCCCACTGGACTGGGCTTTTTGTTCCCGTGGGGTAGCATATTTGCAGATCTCCCTTTGTGCTGGAAGCACGCCGCATGGCGCTCCCCCAGTACAGAGACTGGGGTCTCGCCGAGAGTCCCAGGCCCCGTTCTAACGATCAAGACCCAGAACATCAAATTCAAAACAGAAACAGATTTCAAAAGGGCAATTTTCATCAGTTTATGATTTAATAAGCTTGTTAACTTACATAGTAATCCACCTCCTACTGCCTGGATCACTGTAAGGATTGGGAAAAAATACAGTGCTGCGTAGATACTTTTAAACCGATCTGACTTTCCCAGCCCACAGGCGATCTTCTTTATTAGCAGAGGTCGCAGCAGCATCATTAACACCAAGCAGAACGCATAATAAATAAAAACAATTGTGTACCTGTGGGAAACAGCAAGAAAGAGGTTTTACAAGTTTTTTTGTTTGCGGATATATAAAATTATTCAGACATAAGTCAGTGCATGTGGCTTTTAGCTGTTATCAGATATCAGTACCGACCAAAGGAACAAGCTCAAAAAAAAAAAAAAAAAAAAAAAAAAAAAAAGGAGAAGCTTTTGCTGCAAGGTTCTCACCCCTTTATCACTCTCAATGAGTGTAATCGATAACAATACAATGTTGAGTGAACAAAGCAGTATGGAAGACCCCATTGGAGCCGTTCTAGGCTTGTTTAAAATATATTATATTTGTTTAAAATATATTATATTTGTTACAATTTTTATATTCTTCTAATTTTCTGGGTCCAGATAAGTAATCTCTAATTCAGGTTATACTGTAACAGTATGGCTGCTGGGGGTGCTAAAAGTCCTGGTTTAATCATGCCGGATACTACCATCAGCTGTGAGCTTTGAGTGCTGCGACTTCCTGGCTATAGCACAGTGCAGGGATTGGGTCAATTGCTCTCCCCTTATTTTCCCTTCATCTGTTCAAGAACAGCCTTGTATTCTATTCACTGAATACAAGGTGTTCTGAGGATAAAACGAGGCATGGCTGGTAAAAAAAAAAAAAAAAAAAAAAAAAAAAAAGACAGGATCTCCGCTAGTCCGTTCACATAACGCCTTGTATTTAGTGAACAGGATACACATTTTTTTGTGAATGGACGAAGGGAAAGGAAGGGAAGAGTGAATGATCCCTGTACTGTACTATAGCAGTCAGTCCCAGAAAAAGAGTGCTGACTGCATGAATATAAATATTCTTATAGATATAGAATTCTTAGCATCCCCAGCAGCCATCCTGATATAGTATAACCAGTATTAAGAGGTAACCTATCTGGACACAGCAAAAGGCGTTCCATTTTAAATTCTGGGGGAATTGATTGAATTAGGTTAGTTGGCTTTAGTGCACTTTTGCATTAGAACCCTACTTCTCAACTTTTCTGAATATACTTTGCCAAGGCCGGGTTTACATATATCTGGCCGTGGTTCCCAGGCCGGAGTCCGGTGCATTTCTGTTCACAGGTTCATGTGCGAATCAGGTCTGAATTCGCACCTGAACCAGACCCGAACACACACACCAGACCCTTTTAGAATGCGGCCAAACTCGACGTGACGAGAGTTGGCCACAATAGCATGTCATGCGGTGAAACCCACATCCAATTCGCACATATGTGAACCTGGCCTTAATAGTGTGCCTTAAGTAACTTTCACCATGTGGCCTCCTTGCACTGCCCCTTTATTTAAAAATGAATGTTAAAATAAAAAAAAAAAAAAAAAAAAGTAAAAAAATTAAATTTATATATAGATAGATATATAGATAGATAGATAGATAGATAGATAGATAGATAGATAGATAGATAGATAGATAGATATAGATCTTATACACATTACATTAATAAATAACGATTTCGAGCTCATGCCTCACCATGTTATCATGAGCACCATATTATAAAATTATTAGATTTTTTTTCAATAATATCCATTTAATAAATTGTGTAATTTTATCGTAAATAGCGGGTGGTCATACTTACCTATAGCACCTACAAAGTTCCATGTGTACAATGTAGTTCTAAAGGTTTTATTTGATTCCTTGGGCAATTTTGATCCATATAAAATGAACTGAAAAATTAATTAAAAAAAAAAAACTGGGCCCCTTCATGATCAAATAATGTGTTAGTATGTGCCACATACTAGCACATTAAGACAGACTTGCCTTAAAACTAAGCCCTGCAGCGACACCGTCCATTCAGAGCTCAGTACACAAGCGTTGGTGACGTCACTTGCTGCTACTAAAGTAAATATTTCCTAAACGGTGCACGGTACAGTAAGTATCTACAGGTAAGCCTTATTACACACTTACCTGTAGGTATGAATGAAAGAGCGAACTTTACTACCACTTTAATAGATTATCACAGTACAAATCAAGTGCTAAACAATGTTTGCGACTCCTCACCAACAGGCCTCCACGAATGTGTCATTACAAAAGGTGTAGTAATGATGTCACTACTAAATAAATGTTTTTTTAATAATTTATTGCATGCTAAAATCAAATGTTATACTTACAGAGGGTAAACTGCTTCTTGTGTACAGTGCACAGTGTTGACATAGTCTGGACTGGGATTATACAACATTGTGTACCAATCAGAAAGCTTCTCCACCCCACAGGAGCGAATGTGCAAGTATCCAACTGGTTCATTGACCAGTAATGTTATTAGGGCAGCTACTGTGCATTCAAACAAGGCTGTGATGTGTTGGAAAAATGCACTAGAACTAAAAATAAAGAACAGCAGACTTTAATAAAGAAAAAGAAGTAAAAGGAAGGTAAAGTCAATAGAATAAATGTAATTACAAGCAAAAAGCTAAAACACACAACTACCATATATACTCGAGTATAAGCAGAGTTTTTCAGCACATTTTTTTGTGTTGAAAATGCCCCCCTTGGCTTATACTTGAGTCAAGCACTCTTCTGCAGGAGAGAATGACATTTTCTGACCCGACTTTGGGGCCCGTATCTCAGGGCCACTTGGTGCTAGGAACCCCATCTTGGCATTTTCTGACCCGACTGTGGGGCCCCAAAATCGGTTTGGAAATTGTCATTCTCTGCTGCAGAAAAGTGCTTGACATTTTCCGAACCGACTTGGGGCCCCGTATCTTGGGGCCACTTGGATCCCATCTTGGCTATGTTGTAGTGCTAGTTCCACTGGTTTGCACACCAAATTTGGGTTCCTAGCACCAAGTGGCCCCAAAGTCGTCAACTGTGTCCATCTGCAGCAATGTAATTTCGAGATCCTTTGCGTCCAGAGACCCCAAATTTTGGCTGCAGCTATGGGGCATCCAAGAACCCTTGAAGTTCAGGGAACCCATGGCTGCAAATGGGCACAGTGAGGCTGCAAATGGGCATTGTTGACCCTCTTTTCCACTTACAGTAGCTGCGCATTTCTCACCCTAGGCTTATACTCGAGTCAATAAGTTTTTCCATTTTTTTGTGGTAAAATTAGGTGCCTCGGCTTATATTCGAGCATATACAGTATGATTATTACAGCAACTGATGACAGCCTCAAAGCAAACCATAGTGAAGGCCTGGAAGACCACGACGATTTGTACGCTTGAGACCAAAAACAGGATGACCCAAGCCATGGATTCACAGTAAAAATAGAGGCTACTATTCTGGACACAATCCCTAAACATCGCAAAGTTTGGAAGCCATGGGTTCACCACTTCCTTCCACCTGGTTTTGATTCTTCTCTCTTTGAGCCTTGACACTTTGTTCTATGCTGAAGCCGTTACTTGTGATTGTGTCTCGAGCCGAGTGTCTGACCTCCCCTCTTTCCCTCCTTTTACTCATTTCCTTGCTTCCCCGCCCCCCCCCCCCCTCCTGCTCCTCCTTCATCCTTTCACCTCTTTTCTACAATTTCTTGAAGTATGTTAGGGGTTTTCAGACTAACCTATACCATGTATTACTGGCTCTGTCTTTCACATTATATTTACACTTATACGATTGTCTGCAACACTTATAATGGTGGGCTTGGGCCCCTATCTTTTCTCCAATCAGGACAAACTGTTCCATTATAAGACAGCTCTGTTTTGTTAGCCTTCATTTTAAACTGTTATTTCAAGGTTTTTGTATAGCTTTCATGATCACATGCACATTGAGCGCTGTTGTTATGTGCATACTGCAATCAATAAAAACTATCGCACAAGAAAATACTCAACTATGTTAAAATGACAGTGTCAGAAAGAAAGAAAGAAAGAAAGAAAGAAAAAAAAAACACACACACAAAAAGTGCTACCGGCAAAAGGGGAGAGAAAATACTTACTGTACTTTTTCCACTGCCCACACCACTCTGCTAAAAAGAAATCCACCGCTGAAGTCCACTTCCAGGAGTGTCAAGTCCTCCCAGATCACTATTGGGGTTGATTTACTAAAACTGGAGAGCGCAACATTTGGTGCAGCTCTGCATAGAAACCAATCAGCTACCAGTTTTTTTTTTTTTTCAGTTTTTTTTGTCAAAGCTTAATTGAACAAGCTAAAGTTAGAAGCCGATTGGCTACCATGCACAACTGCACCAGATTTCACACTCTCCAGTTTTAGTAAATCAACCCGTGTCCTGTAGTCACGTGGAATTCAGCAGAAGGAAACACTGTGTGGTGTTGAATGGAGTGGCTTTTTGGCCATGCGAGCAAGGCAAGTATTCACTTTTCTCTTTTGCAGATTTTTTTTACACTGACAGGGTCACTTTAATTGTTCTATCCACCAAAGGCTCTGTAATTCTGTTCAGCTAGTCTTATGATTTACGAACTTCAGCCACATCACAGTCAGCCTGGAAATTGACTATTTCTGGTGCTGCTTTGCAGATTCTTGTATCACTTGTTTCCTCATTGGGCAGAGCTTTTTTTTTTTTGCCGATTCACTGTCCAAAACAAGTACTGGAAGAGATGTGTTTAAATAGTACCCCATGCCCTATTAAGCAGCATGGCAGAAGAGAATAAATCAAAAAAAGGGACTGAATAGAATTACAAAAGCTGTGGCAGGTGAAACAATATAACATTTTTCATTTTCAAACATGTGTACTAGCCATCTGCCTTGATTTACTCTTTGAAAATACATATTCCACAATGGCTTTTTAAATATCAGTCACATATCGATGACACAGGGTTTTTTTTATTTTCCTAAAAGAAATGATTAAAAATAAAATAATAAAAAAAAAAAAAAAAAAACACATTTTTGACATTACAACAATTAAACAAAGCTTTCATTTTCTGTCTTGCATTAAAGACCTATATTGTCAAAATCCCTCATGTCTGAATAAACATCACAGCTCATTAACCGTTACTTTAGAAAAGCAATGATTTGTGTGATATAAGAAACTATAGGAAAAACCTCTCACCTCTTTTTTCCAGAGTACCACTCAATGAAAAACCAGTGTAATATCAATGGCAGCATTGCCATGAAGCCCAGATACAGCCAGTCATAAAGCTCCGGAGATCCAGTACATTGCCGGCAAATGCTGCTGGGATCAGACCTCTGCCCTCGTGGGCAAGCCTGGAAATCAGAAACACATATTAGGCTCTCACAATGAAAAATACACGATTTCCACAGATGCCAGATCAGCTTTCAAACATGGAATTGCTTCGACTCCTACCTCCATGACAAAATCATAGCTTAAAGGCATTGTGCACTTTAAAATGTTTTTGATATTTTAACTAGGTATTAATGCAGTTAGAGTTTGTGCTGTTTGCCTTACCATGTAATGATGGGCTCAAATGTTGTGTCTGTAGTGTCATAGCCAATCCATTCATCTATGTCCATTATTAATCCACCTAGCTTGTCCTGATTTGCCAAAGGGACAAGACAACTTCCTGTTCCGGGTCACACAGCATCTAATACATGTGTTGCCATCTGCTCTGTGTTGCACCACAAATGTGGGAGTTCTAATGGCATAAAAACATCTTCCAGCTGCATGGTGAGCTCTCTGCCCAGATAGAAAGCAATTGTTCTGCAAGTTTCAAAATGACTTGCTAAGCTATCGCTATACTTGCCAGGCTTCACAAGTGTGTTGCACAACTGCAGCAGGTCCACACTGCACAAGATCAACTTTCTTTGCAAACATTCTGTAAGTTTTGGTTCAGTTATGGCAGGGGTGCCCAACCAGTGGCCAGAGGGCCACATGTGGCCCGCGGAGCCCTCTGATGTGGCCCGCGACCTCCTTCTCTGGGATGGCGCATTGGCAAACCCAGATCATGGGTTGCAGACCCGCCATCCCAGAGCATCTGTGTTGTTAATGAAGCCGGCGGTAGAGAAAGCAAGCGGCTGTGGAGCGTAGCTGTGTAAGCTGATGCTTCCTGTAAAGCGCCGGTTCCTGTCACAGGCAGAGTGATACCAAATGCATTCTGCCTGGGAAGGCAACAGCAGACGATACCTGAATAGAAGACTGTTATTAAAGGTCAGTTTATTACTAAAATTGCAGTGTATGTAAGGGCATATCTGTGCAGTGGTTACTGGGCTGCTTTCAAACTGATCCGCAGGTGTAGTGCACCATCAGGTTACCTGCACTAAAGCATAGACTTATCTTATTACCTGCGGGTTTTGTGTGCTTTCAGAAAGTGCACCACACCTGCAGGATATAATAGAAGTCTATGGCAAAGTGTAGCTAACCCACAGGTGCACTGCGCTACATTAGTATGAAAACAGTCGTAGGCCCCTTTCACACAATCGGTCTGACCCAATCAGACCCTCCATTCACCTTTATGAAACGGCAGATGTAAACAGATTTGTGTCCATTTACACCTGCCTACCTCCAATCTGATCCGGTTTAAAAAAAAAAAAAAAACAGAAGAGGATCAATCCCCTTCCGTCTGGGCGGATCGGAGGACCCATAGAGTAGAGTGGGCTGTGTCCGTGTCCGCTCTGCATATGCATAGCGGACACGGACCTGTCATCCATCTGCTCTGCTCATTGTGGCCCACGACTGGTTATTAAGTCGCTTAAGTGGCCCTCACTCTTCAAAAGGTTGGGCACCCCTGAGTTATGGTGTGCAATAGTCACCCCCCGTCACTGTAGCTGAATGTTCATGCTGTGTAGACTTTTATAAAATTTTGCAACAAAGTAATTTTTCTTCTTCACTGATAAGGTGATGAGGCTGCACTGATAAGGCACTGATTATCAGTGTAAATGTCCTGTCACAGCATCACATGGTAAAGGGCTGCTGTGATTGGCTCTTTGACCCGATCTGTGATCAGCTGTGTCCAAAAGACACAGTGATCACAGAGCGTGCCCGATGTGCATGGCGGGGGGGTGGGTTTGGACATCAATAGACGCCCACCCAGAACTGGACGACTGCGCTGTAGCCGTCTTTCGGCTATAGCACAGTTAACAAGTGGAAGCGAATGTAGACAGCTGACAAAAGCCCAGGCGCCAGGATGTAATTTATAGTCTTCATGGCGACCTGGGATTTGTTAAGCCCTGGTTATATTCGTTGTAACATTTAAAATGATGATAGTGTTCCTTAATTATTATTATTATTATTTTTTTTTTTTAAAGCTCTTTGCTTATTATTTATAGCTAAATTTAACCACTTCCGGACCGGCTCACGCTGATATATACGTCGGCACTTTGAAGAGGGATATCTTTTTTATGGTAGCAGCTAGCTGCCATAACCCCAATATCCTCTTCTTCAGTGTGTGGTCCGGTTTCCGATAATAGTAATCTCTGCGGCAGATTCGCTGCAAGATCACTTTTATCATTGGCTCTCCCTGTCGCTCTTCGGTGCCCTCCGCCGCTTACCGGAGCAGTCGGTAGCGGCAGAGGCGATCGGGTCCTCTGCCTGGCTTGGTATGGAGATGAGTGAGGGGGAAGATGGCCCCCCTTCCATCCGAGCCCTGGGCTTCCAATTTTGGGAGGGCGTCCATGGACATCTTCCCAGAAACCTGGGGTGCGCATCCAGCGCACTCTGACTGCTGTGTCTTTCGGATAATCACAGATCACGGTAAAGGGCCAATCACAGCAGCCCTTTACCATGCGATTATCTGATTACATGTAAATAGACTTGCCGGTTATCGGGAGCCCTTTCCTACCACGCGGTGTCTGTGTAAGGAATGGAGAGCCGTTAACTAGCAAGACTCCTTGTTTACAATGATATCAGCCCATGCCACCTACCAGTGCCCATCAATGCCTATCAGTGCCAATCAATGCCGCCCGCCTCCTCAGCAGGGCTAGAAGTGGAGAGGTCTCTCTCATACAGCTCAGAGCCAGCCTGGCATTAACAGTTCTCCCTCCCTCGCACGGATGGGAAAGGAGAAACCACGGGAAGTGTGAAGCTAATGACGGAGCTGCATTTGATCAAGAAAGCATACAGAAGGGGAGGGAATAGGCAGGAGCCAGGGGGAGAAGGCGCAGATCGGCTGTCTCCTTTCACCTCCGTGCGAGGGAGAGGGAGGGAGAACTGTCAAGTTGGCTCTGAGCTGTATGAGCGAGATGCTCTCAGCTCAGAGATCCAAAAGGGTGAGCTCCGTCGAGATCCCTTGGAAGTTCGCCCCTGCCCGCCACCAGGCCATTCAGAAACCGATGCGCGCTTTGCACATGTGCAGTAGGGAACCAGCTATGAAGCCGAAAGGCTTCACTGACGGTTTCCCTTACAACGAATGGCGGCAGCAGCACCCGAGAGCTGATTGGAAAATCAGCTGGGTTACCAACATTGTTGGATCCCTGGAAAGGCAAATGTCCTAATATTAAAAGTCAGCAGCTACAGTATTTGTAAGGGGGAGGCGTAACGCCTCTTTAAAAAGTGTTACTAAACCTTTTTTTTTTTTTTATGTATATACTTACCTGCTCTGTGAGGTGGTTTTGCACATAGCAGCCCTGAGCCTCCTCTTCTCTGGGTCCCACGCTCCTGGCTCCTCCCTCCTGCCAGGTGCTCCCACAGAAGTTGGCTCAGCCCCCCCCCCCCCCCCCCTGAGTCTAATTGGCTCACTGGCTGATTGACAGCAATGGCTCCCGCTGCTGCCAAAAGCCAAAACAGGAGTGCGAGTCTCCGGAGAGCCAAGGTTCTCGTGGAACATTGCTGGATTGAGAGAGGGCTCAGTTAAGTATTGGGGGGAGAAGGGGGCTGCTGTATACAAAATTTTTGTTACTTCATGCGTAGAATGCAAAAAAAAAAAAAACTTGTGCCTTTACAACCACTTTAAACAAATTGTGGCACAGTAGCTTAGTACTTTGTTACTGTGTTGTATTGAATAAAACAAAAAAAAAAAAAAAACCTTTACAGATACTTGAGAGTGAACCCTGCCCCAATAGCTGCATGGAACAGACCTGTAAACTTCAATGCACATTTAGAAAGGAATCGGCAAATGATCACATTGTTACCTTACAACTCTGTAAACTCACCCCGCACTCTCCGTACGTTTCATTGGAACCATTGGAGAAAAGGATAGGTTTTCCGCAATAGAGGCCAATGCATGTCTTGCCTGTTTCCACAGCTGAAAATTACAAAGGATATAAATAGATGTAAGAAATATCACATAACCAGGGAAAACACCATTCAAATAATGATCTGAAAACTTAAAGCTGGATTCCAGGCAAACAGCTAAAATACACATATGTAGTCTTATTTGCCCATCCAGACCCAAGACTTACACATCTCTGCTGGTCTGAACACCTGACTTGTCTCTGCTGCAATTAAGTAACACAGGCAAGTATTGAATAAAGAGTGAGGTGAGAGCAACAGAATGATGAGGTCATCTCTCTGCTCTCTCCTCCTCTAAGCATGTACCCAGTCTCCCACTGAGAATGCAACAAACTTGACTGGCTCAGCAGTATTATTTCTCAGCAGTAACAGAGTGACTATTAGGAGGTAAAGAGCATCTGTCTACCTCGAGTGTTATAATCTCCAAAGATTGTGTGCATAACTAAAATGGGAGTGTAAGAGTAGGATCGTTGAAGTGGTTGTAAACCCTTACATATACCAGTGAAGTGACTGGCCTCAGGTGATACAAATCCTCCTTTATAAGTTGTACATGTTTATCTTTTTTATGTTTAAAAGGGGTTGTAAACATTCCTGTTTTTTCACCTTAATGCATCCTATGCATGAAAAAACACCCGTCAGTGATCGTCCCCCCCCAGCCCCCACGTTTTACTTACCTGAAACCTCGAACTTGACCCGGGGGTTCTCGGCTCTTGATTGGGTAGATTTATAGCGGCGCAGCTATTGGCTCCCGCTGCTGTCAATCAAATCCAATGACGCGAGTGCTGAGGGGCGGGCCGAGTCCTGCATTCGGCCTCTATGGACGCCGAATGCTGGACTCGGGAGCATGCCCGCAAGGTAACCCCCTTTGGGGAAGCGCTTCTCCGAGGGGGTTATCAGATGTGGGGCGGAGCTGCGAGAGCCGCCGGGGGACCCCAGAATAGCAGGTTCGGGGCCACTCTGTGCAAAATGAGCTGCACGGTGGAGGCAAGTATGATATGTTTGTTATTTAACCTTTACAATCACTTTAAAATTCAAAGCCATTCACAGCTCTGCCCCCAGCTACATTACTAACCTAGTCCAAAAATACGAACCAAGCCGCTCTCTTCGGTCCTCCCAAGACCTCCTGCTCTCTAGCTTCCTTGTCACCTCCTCCCATGCTCACCGCCAGGTTTTCTCCAGAGCTTCTCCCATCCTTTGGAACTCCCTACCCCAATCTGTCTGACTGTCCCCTAATCTATCCATCTTTAGACGATCCCTAAAAATCCTTCCCTTTAAAGAAGCCTATTCTGCTTCTAACTAATACACTGTTTTACTTCCTCCATCAGCTCATCCCCCGACAGCTATTACCTTTTGTATCAATTGACCCTCCCTTTTTAGATTGTAAGCTCTAATGAGCAGGGCCCTCTGATTCCTCTTGTACCAAATTGCAATGCAACTGTAATGTCTGCCTTTATTTTGTTAAGCGCTGCGCAAACTGTTGGCGCTATATAAATCCTGTATAATAATAATAACAATAATAATAGTCTACAGCCATCTGTCACCTACATCCATTCAAAGTGCAGAATTTACACCAGTGAGGAGAACTCTGAGAGCTAATTGGAGGGAAGGGAAGGGAAGGGAAGGGCCCCCCCCCCCCCATTTAAACAGCAACAAAGTTGAGGCTCTTTCAGAAGTGATTCTTGCTAATAGCAGAGAAACAAAGTAGCAAACAGAAATGACACCTCATGCTCTTAAATGAGACAAGTACACACTATAGAGCAGAGGTGGGGGACTTGAGTCACATGACTTGACTTAAGTCAGACTTGAGTCACCCGTTTGAGGACTTGCTTGACTGAATCCAATAAATGACTCGACTTGACTTTGACTATATGACTTGCAATGACTTGGCAAGTTGGCACCATAACACTACCACCACTAACTAACACTACCCCTAACCGTAACCACCACTAACACACTAACAGCAAGCCGCCGTCTGTCTGCATGACACGCTGATCAGGTAGGCAGACGGCGGACATTGCAGTGTTCAAAAGCCGCACCTCCTCGTCTGTGATAGACGGAACACTCAATTTCACAGCAGGCAGTGTTCAGCCTATCGCAGACATCCTCTCATCCTCGTCTGTGTTATGAGGATGAGCGGATGTCTGTGATAGGCGGAACACTGGATGCTGGGAAATTGAGTGTTCCGCCTATCACAGACGAGAAGGAGGCGCGGCTTCTGAACACTGCAATGTCCGCCGTCTGCCTACCTGTTCATTGTGTCATGCAGACTGGAATGGCCACCGCCCGTTGGGACGCCGCCGATCAGGTACACGGCTGCCTGACCATAAAGTTTATAATATACTGTATAATTTAATATAAAGTAAATATATAATAATATATATATAAAACTAGTGAGAAGCAATTTAATATATAAATAAGTAATATTATATACACACTAGTGAGAAGTCATTTCCTTGTTCCTCATCCCTGCCATTTTTATATGGACAACCACCTCTACATATCCTCTTCTTTAATAGAGAAGATATCTTGTCAATACTAGGTTTAGTAAATTGTATATACATAGTATATTTTTATATAGTATGTTTTTTAATTCTGCTGTAGTACAATGCACAATCAAAAAATAAAGCCCACATCTTTGGTTCAAAAAGAATCTCACTCAGAATTGTTCATTAGGTCACTTGTTTTACATATGTTAAACATTGTGTTTATATATGAAACTTGTACATAAGTGCTGCTGATGCAATCATAGCGATTATCACACTGACCTGCACTGTAATTAAATGTTATTTTATCAGGGCATAATGCAGAGGATAAAACTACCACTGACTATAAATGTATAGGGTGCCATTTACAACGTATATTAAAACCCTAAAACTGATCCATTGCACACCCCCATATCTGGCATTTTAAGTGGCTATTCTCATCACCAGTCAAGTGTCCAGATGTTAAAATACTTTGTTAATAGTTTGAAGTTCAAACTTTGAACTTAGTTATTTTCCCCCTCAGCAAGGACTACATTTTTTCAGGCTTGTTGGCCATTTAATTGCTGAGTGATGGGTGGGAGAGGGTGTCTGCTGTTTGGGCATTCAAAGTGTTTCTTTAATATGCCAAGAAAAAAAGCACAAAGCAGTTTTGTTAATGTTGAAAATAAAACAAAACCTTTCCTGAACACTGACTTTTAACTCATTTAACCACTTGCCTACCAGGCACGAACACCTCCTTCCTGACCAAGCCATTTTTCAGCTTTCAGCGCTGTCGCATTTTGAATGACAATTGCGCGGTCATGCAACGCTGTACCCAAAGAAAATTTATATCATTTTTTCCCCACAGATAGAGCTTTATTTTGGTGGTATTTGATCACCTCTGCGATTTTTATTTCTTGCGCTATAAACAAAAGAAAAAAGGGACAAGTTTGAAAAAACATTAAATATTTTTTACTTTTTATTATAATAAATATCCAATTTTTTTATTTTTTTTTAACAAATTTTTTCCTCAGTTTAGGCCAATACGTATTCTTCTACATATTTTTGGTAAAAAAAAATAGCAATATGCGTATATTGATTGGTTTGCACAAAAGTTATAGCGTCTACAAAATAGGGGATAGATTTATGACATTTTTATTATTATTTTTTTTTTTACTAGTAATGGTGGCGATCTGCGATTTTTATCGTGACTGCGACATTGCGGCGGACATATCGGACACATTTGACACATTTTTCGGACCATTCACATTTATACAACGATCCGTGCTATAAAAATGCATTGATTACTGTATAAATGTGACTGGCAGGGAAGGGGTTAACACTAGGGGGCGCTGCAGGGGTTAATATCTTCCCTATGTTAGTGATTCTAACTGTGGGGGGAGGGGACTGACTGGTTGAGGGGACCGATCGGTGTCCCTATGTACAAGGGACACACCATCGGTCTCCTCTCCAGTGACAGGACGTGGATCTGTGTGTTTACACACACAGATCCACGTCCTGCTCAGTTACTGGGCAATCGCGGGTGCCCGGCGGACATCGCGGCCGCCGGGCACGATTTTCGGGTCCCCAGCGACGCGGCGGCCACGCGCGCCCCCTAGTGGCCAAAATAGTAGCGCCGTCATATGATGGCGGCCCGCCACAAGAGCCGCACCGCTCCGCCGTCTTTTGACAGTGGGCGGTCGGCAAAAAGTTAAAGGTGGAAATGGGGTAGATCAGTATTTTGACTTGACCAAAATAAATGACTTGACTTGCTTGACTTCTAGCAGGGACTCGACTTGACTTGCTTTTCACCACAGTAACTTGGGACTTACTTGAGACTTGAAGGTTAAGACTTGAGACTTGCTTGTGACTTGCACGTGTGTGACTCACTCCCATGTCTGCTATAGAGGAATATGTTTTGTTCATATTTCATGTTTGAGGTTTACAATCACTTTAAAGCAGAGCTCCACCCAAAAAGGGGAAGCTCAGCTTGTTTGCACCCCCTCCACTGCCACATTTGGCACTTTTTTTGGGGGGGGGGGGAGTGGGTACCTGTTTTTCACAGGTACTCGCTCCCACTTCAGGCTCAGATCACAGCGGGGAACTGAGATGGAAGTTCAGCCCCTCCTCCTTTCCCTGCAGTCTTCTGGAACACATCACAGGCCCCAGAAGTCTATGGGACCATTCACGAGGCGCATCACGGCTCGCACATGCACAGTAGGAAACCGGCTGTGAAGCCACAAGGCTTCACTTCCTGTTTCCCTTACTTCAGATGCCAGCGCCTGCACCCAAGGCCGATTGAAGAATCTTCTCCTGTGAGGATATCACTGGATCCAAGGGCAGGTAAGTGTATACTAAAAAAGTCAGCAGCCTGGAGCTCTGCTTTAAGCCTACCAAACTAGATTTTCTCACATTTTTGAAAACGCTGCAGGTGTAAGTTGGACTTTCTAGATGTAGAATGGAATTTACCTTATCTATCCACAGGCGGGTTGTGGGATGTTGGAAAGATAGTCAACACGTGTTAGTTTTTCTGGCCAATACAGGGTTCTAGTGATCACAAGATCTCTATAGTCCAGAACACACATCTTTGGGTCAAGAGAGCAGTGAGGCTTAAAAAAGGAGCCATGTCCCCCACCCATGCAAATGTTTATTTTTTATACACAATAAACATACTCACACACCCAGCAAATCCAGCGGCGTTCTGTTGTGATCCATCACCGTGCACCAGGTCCAGCGCTGCCATCTTCCTTCACATCATCATTGGAAACCAGCTGTCTTTCTTAGCTTCTTGCATCTGCCCCCCCCGCGATAATGCACCGCAGCACAACCCATCAGATTGCACTAAAGCCTTTTGGGACACATGACGCGAGTATCCCAGGCAAGCCGGGGCTTCATCAGGCCGGCAATTGCATAAAAATACCTGCAATTGTGGAAACTATGTAAATATTTGGCAGTACAACATGAATCTTCAGATAAAGGCTCCTTTCACATGAAAGGACAGATCGGGTCCACCTGAAAAAAAAACTGACAGTCGAACCCAATAGATCCATTCTTCTCTGTGGAGCGGTGGTTGTAAACCAGGCATGTCCAAAGTCCGGCCCGCGTTTTGGTTTTGAACGGCCCGCGTGTTTTTTTGGACATTTATATCTTTTGTGGCCCCCAACGATGTGGCCACAAAATATATACATCTCCAAATGCCTTGGAGGGGACAGGGAGGAGGCGGGATGAGTGCCGTGCACACAGGAGTATTTCCTGTTTACATGGCGGCCTCTGTAATAGAAAGTCCCGTCTCCAGCGCTGCCATTAGACGATTGTTCTGTCCATCAAAGGAGGCGGGGCTGTCTATTAAAGAGGCCGCTGAGAAAACAGGAGTTCCTCCTGTATCAAATCTTTTGGCGCTCGTGCCGACACCCTCCCTGTCCCCTCTGAGGCTGCAGATGGATGGGCATCAGTCAGGCTGCACTGATTACAATGGTGAGTCTGCAATCCTGGCCATGATGGGGGGGGGGGGGCTGCGTTCCTGGCCATGATGGGGGGGCTGCGTTCCTGACCATGATGGGGGGGGGGGGCTGCGTTCCTGACCATGATGGGGGGGGGGGGGGGCTGCGTTCCTGACCATGATGGGGGGGGGGGGGGCTGCATTCCTGACCATGATGGGGGGGGGGCTGCGTTCCTGACCATGATGGGGGGGGGGGCTGCGTTCCTGACCATGATGGGGGGGGGGGGGGGCTGCGTTCCTGACCATGATGGGGGGGGGGGGGGCTGCGTTCCTGACCATGATGGGGGGGGGGGGGCTGCGTTCCTGACCATGATGGGGGGGGGGGCTGCGTTCCTGACCATGATGGGGGGGGGCTGCGTTCCTGACCATGATGGGGGGGGGGGGCTGCGTTCCTGGCCATGATGGGGGGGGGGGCTGCGTTCCTGGCCATGATGGGGGGGGGGCTGCGTTCCTGGCCATGATGGGGGGGGGGGGCTGCGTTCCTGGCCATGATGGGGGGGGGGCTGCACTGATGGCAATGGTGGGGTGCTGCACTGATGGCAATGGTGGGGTGCTGCACTGATGGCAATGGTGGGGTGCTGCACTGATGGCAATGGTGGGGTGCTGCACTGATGGCAATGGTGGGGTGCTGCACTGATGGCAATGGTGGGGTGCTGCACTGACCCTTATTTTGCTTCATAGTTCTTTATTTAAAATTTACGTTTTGTTCCCTCTTAGTGAAGGCGCGCGTTATACGCCAATAAATACGGTATAGCCAAATAACACGCCCAAGCTCATCTCTTTACTCACACACAGCCACAAAGGCAAGAGAATTCTTGTTGGGAAATGTATTATTGCTCGGACTAACACACAGACTGAATTTTAATGGTTCAAATAATGTCAGGGAAAATGGTTGACCCTCACGCAAAAAAGTTTGGACACCCCTGTTGTAAACAAACTTCTATCCGTTTACACCCACTGACATCTAATCTGATGTGATCCACAAAAAATTAAAAAAAAGACAGATGGGGATCCATTCCCCTTCAGTCTAGCGGATCGAATCAGATGGCAGTCAGGCGTAAATGCACAGGGGGTCTGTTTATATCTGACCACCCCACAGGATGAGAGCGGGTTGTGTCTGCTCGGCATATGCGGAGCGGACATGGACCAACGAATAAATCCCCCGCTGAACAAGCGGACTCTTAGTGGTGCCTGCCCTCTGTGTGGAAGGGGCCTTTTTTCCATTGAAGAATGATCACATCATAGCAGAAAAGTGCGACATTTTAGAGCCACGCAGGAGCCCTTCGTAAGGCAGGCAATTTCCATTACTATTAAAAGGATAAGTTCAGATTAATAAAAATAATAAATGCAATATTTTTGTAGGTTAAATGTGCATGCATTATTATTTTTTTCTCAGGAGCCTGCAGAGCATTGCACCCATAATCAGCAGATCACATGTGCAATGTCAGGCTCCTGCAAAATCTCAGCATAGCTGTCTGCCCGAACCCACCCATATGGGCAAACAGCTACTGGAGAACAAAAACAATCAATGATCTATGAGGGTGCTCACCAGTGCCCATGCAGTTCATTGAAAACAAGCTGTCTGTCATAGTGGAAGATGGGACTTGTAGTTCATTCATTCACAGAACTCTGAATGAATGATGCAGCTGTGTGGGTGGAGCCCTGCACAGCTACACTGTTTTTAAATTGTGACAGTGCATGCAGGGAGAGGATCCCCCACCCCCTGTCACAGGGAAAGGGGGGAAATCAGAAAGTGCAGGGGAAAGGTTGCAGAACATGGAACACCCTAAATATAGATGCAACATGTTCAGAAAGGTGAACTTATCCTTTAATAGGAAATAAATCATAACACAAAGAGATTTCCCAAAAAAGGATAGTCTCAAAGCGGACCTTCACTACCCAAATCCTCTATAGCTCCCTGCATTCCCTCTCCCCCTCCCCGCAATATAAATCACTGTTTGTTTTACTTTTTTTGCCCCCACCACCATTCTTGCCCAGGTAGGACCGATGTGTCCCTGCTCCCTCAGCCTCCTGGGATATATCCCAACCACATATCTCAGGAGCAGGGACAAACAACAGTCAATGGGTGGAGGTGGCACACATCATGGGGGGGGGGGGGGGGGTAAGGCTAAGGCTGGATGCCTGAACCCGGACATGTCAATCAGTATTCAATAACTAAGGAGGACCAATACAGTTGTGTGGGACCTTCGCTATTGCAGCTGGTCTGCAGATTGCAGCAGGACAACACTGGATGGACAGGACAGTATGGGCAACTTCACACCGCGCCTGGGGTAGGGGATGCTAAAACTAGGTGGCTGAGCCATGGTTTTACAAACTGCCCCCCTATAACCAAACACTGCGGGTGGGGGTGGAGGGGCTTATACACATGTTGTGGTCATGGCAAAAATGTTACCCCGTCTGGTGCGGCCCAGTCATGCAACTGGGGCTGTGCTGCACCCGCATGGTGATGTGGGCTTTTCAGGGTAAAACAGCCAGTAAGAAAAAGAAGGAGGCGTGTGACTGCCTAGCAAATACCCTCTGAAAAGTGATCCGCTGGGAATTGCTTTTGAGGGGGGCAGCACAGCCGCTGCTGCAAATGTAAATAATTCCAATCTGGAGGATAACCTGGCATTACAGGTAAGTAGAGACTGAGAAAAAAAAAAGAGAAGTTCCTTTTTATAATCCTCCCGTTTATATCTAGAAAGAAATTCATCTTTGTGAACAATTATAGGAAACCCTTAAATAAAGGGCATGTCCACTTGGCTGTGACTCCCCCCCCAATATATTGCTTCTCATCTCTATTACAGGACCAAAGCCCCCCTCCTGACCTCCCCCTGCAGTCCCATCCCCCAAACTGACCCCCCCTGCGTGCTGTGGCTCAGTGGCCCCCCTGTGTGTCTGTTATTGTCTTCTACTCCTATCACAGCTCCATACACTCACCCATCAAGAGCCAGGGTCAGGATCACCCATCTGCAGGCATAACCAACACTTCCGGGTCTGAGTCTGCGGATATCGTGACGTCCTCAACATCACGTGATATGGGATGGGACGTGGTAGCTGCAGAAACCATCTTTACCCTGGGCAATGTTGGCAAGCCTTGTGTAATTGGAAAACTGTTTATTAGTACAGTGAGAATTACATATAGATTCTTGTCGGTCACTGCTCGAGACAAATACTATTGTTTTAGAGCCGAAGTAAAGCAGAAAAAAGTTTTGCCCATAATAAAGATGGCCGCCGCCAGTTTGCTGCCCTGGCAGTCCTGCGGTGAAGTGTCATGTCGGCGCTGAAGTTTCGCTTACCCCCGAATGATGGGCCGGTGTTGTCGGTGGTGGACATGCACACGGGCGGGGAGCCGCTGCGGATTGTTCTGAGCGGAGCTCCGGTGCCGGAAGGGAGCACTGTGCTGGAGAAGAGGCGCTGGGTGCGGGAAAACATGGACTGGGTCCGCCGCCTGCTGATGCTGGAGCCCCGGGGGCACCGGGACATGTACGGGGCTCTGCTGGTGCCCAGCGAGGTGCCGGAGGCCCACCTAGGGGTGCTGTTCATGCACAATGAGGGCTACAGCACCATGTGTGGGCACGCCGTCATCGCCCTGGGCCGCTTCGCTGTGGATTATGGGCTGGTGGAACCGCAGGGGCAGGACACTCCGGTCAATATACACTGCCCCTGCGGAGTGGTGCAAGCCTATGTCTCCCATAATGAGGGGCGCAGTGGGCGTGTACGCTTCCATAGTGTCCCAGCCTTCGCTCTCTGCACAGGTAATTGTTATCATCGTTTTGGTATTTATTATAATGATTACGTCATCTGTGCCAATATATGTGATCACATCACCCCCTGCGCTGTTACATCACCCTCTGTACTGTCTGTTATCACATTATCCTCTGTCCCGGAGGCCCTCGGTTACTAGCACTTCCACTGTACAGCTTTCTTTTTTTTTTTTTTTTTTTTTTTTTTAACATGTCAAACAGGAATCTGGCCCTCCAGGCCTTGTCACGTGGCCCTCGCAGCCAGAATGTGGCGGTACGACTTTCGGCTACCTCCAGCTCTCACCCTCCACTTCCGCTCCCTGCGAGGTAGGAGAGAGAGAGAGATGCAGGAAAGCCTCAGGGAGGAGGTTGGGGTTGCACACTGTGCATATCGCACCTTAAAATCTGTACACAGCGCACCCCTGAACTCTGTAAGTTAACACACTCCTGAACCTTGCACCCAGCACATGCCTGAACTCTGCATAACACACTCCTGAACTCTGTACACAGCCCAGGCCTGAACTCTGCACTCTGTACACAGCACACGCCTGCACACAGCACACGCCTGAACCCTGCACTCCGTATGCAGCGTACTCCTGCACTCTGCATGTAACACACTCCTAAACTCTGTACGTAGCAAAATACTGAGCTCTGCAGTATTGCACTCTGCACTCTGCATGTAACACACTCCTAAACTCTGTACGTAGCAAAATACTGAGCTCTGCACATAATGGACTCCTGAACCCTGCACTCTGTACGTAGCATAATCCTGAGCTCTGAGCTCTGTACACATCGCACCCCTGAACTCTGTACGTTAACACACTCCTGAACCCTGCACCCAGCACACGCCTGAACTCTACATAACACACTCCAGCACACACCTGAACATTGCACATGCCTGAACTCTGCGCACAGCACGCGCCTGAACCCTGCACTCTGTATGCAGCGCACTCCTGCACTTTGCATGTAACACACCCCTAAACCCTGCACTCTGTACGTAGCAAAATCCTGAGCTCTGCACATAATGGACTCCTGAACCCTGCACTCTGCGTAGCATAATCCGGAGCTCTGTACATAACACACTCCTGAACCCTGCACTCTGTACATAGCATTTTTTCTGTAATGGTGAACCTATCCTTTTAAACTGTATAACTATATTGCATATTTATGTGTACATTGTAAGTACATGGATCCATGGGTTATAGGTGATATATCATGGATATATTGCAAGATATTAGAATATACTTCTAAATGTACCCAAATCTTTATTATTTTTCATTCAAAAGATGTTTGGATCTATACAAAACCAGATTAACAAAGAAGGCAATATACAATCAGCAAGGTACATAGAGAAAAGTAGGGCACCATGCTTTATTATTTAATTTATTCTTATACCATACATATTTTATTTAAAGCCTTACTATGACTTTTAATAGTTTTTTGGCCCAAAAAAACACTTTTATTTGCCAACAGCTGGACTGGTTGGGAGTGCTGGCATTCTCTACATGCAGTATACGTTATGTTTGAAGATCATAACCTCGTCCACCCATCCCTTCAGCCAATCGGAGGAAACTTTGTGATCATTCATAAAAATACAAGGCATCCTCAGCCGGACTCGGTCTCGTACCAGGAGTGAAAGTGGAAAGCCCCATCCCACTGCCAGAACACAGTGCTGTATACTCTATGAAGCTGGTGCTGCACATAGTTTATATAGTGCTCCCAATAGGCACATCTGTTAGTAAAGAAAATTTTTCTTTTGGGTCAGCTTGGCCCAAACTAACTATTAAAAAATTCATAGTCTGGAGTTAGGCTTTAAAGCAGTAGTAAAGTCTGCTTTGTGATTTTTATTTTACATTTTTTGTACCTACAGGTTAGCCTTATTACAGGTAAAATTAATATCTCCTAAACGTGCACTGTTTGGCCCCTTTCACACTTATACGACTTGTCCCACGATTTGGGACTGCAAAGTAGCATGACAAGTTGTTCCCCATGATTTCTAATGACAGCCATTCATACTAGTACGACTTCAAGTCGTTCCGACTTCAAAGTAGTCCCTGCACTACTTTGGTCCAATTTTGATGCCACTTGCATATCGATTCCTTGAAATCGCGCGACTTTGAAGTCGCACAAGTGTGAAAGGGGCCTTAAGGAGATATTTACATTGGATGCAGCTGGTGACCTCTCCGGCGCATGCACTCTGAGCGGCACCTTCAGAGCATGGTGCCAGAACCAAGGGCTCCCACACGAATATGACGACATGGCGGATTACCCACTCGGGTCTTCTTCTGTCATAAAATCCCTGCCTGTCAGCTTTTTTTTTTTTTTTTAGTTATTTTTTTTAAAGAAAATTTTGTTTAATTTTGCTTTAAAATCTTAACAGTATAAGCAGTGGTGGCTGGTGCTCAAAATTTTTGATGGGGGTGGGGCGGCAAACCAACCTGCCCCCCTCACTTGCCCGTATGCCATCCCAGTGGGAGACGGATGGTAAGACGGTGATCAGAGGCCTTACCTTAGCAGGCAGATGATGAGTATTTGGGGTAGGGATGCTGCGCCTCGCTCCAGCTTGCAGAGGGAAGAGCTGGGGCCGTTGCTTCTCCTGGCCAAACAGGAAGCGCGTCCTGAGACCTGATTGGCCGGGAGTCCTAAGACTCCCTGGCCATCCGGGTCTCGGGGTCCCGCTTCCTGATTGTCCTGGAGGAGAATCGGGAAGACAGTAGCAAATATTAATTAGCTATTGTCACACAACTGGGTAGGCTCAGGGCGTAGTGCTCTGCGCCCCGAGCACACCCTTTTTTGAAGCCAATTAGAGCCTCAGGCTCTAATCATGTGCTTTAAAAAAAAAAAAAACATTGAAATCCATGGGTCTGGTGCCCTGCATGTAGATTGGTGGACGGGCGCATGGATTAGGGGGAGCGGCGCCCCTTATGGACAGGCCACCACTGAGTGTAAGGCAATCTTTATTCTTTAAACAAAATCTCTCTCTTACACTGATGCTCTGCTGATGTTTTGTGTGTGCAGATGTCCCGGTTGATGTTCCCAGCTATGGGACAGTAGTAGTGGACATAGCATATGGAGGAGCCTTCTATGCCTTTGTAAGTGCAGAGAGGTTTGGCCTGGATGTGTGCACCTCTAAGACGAGGGATCTGGTAGATGCTGCAGCTGCAGTGACTGATGCTGTGAAGGCTCAGGTAGGGTACACTGCCCGCTCCTACCAATTCACTGACCACTTCTGTCCTTTGTGCCCAGTAATCTATTCTCCTGTCCCACCACTGATGGATTAACAGATACTAATATTTCTTACTTCAGCACATAATAAAACTAACACCTCTTCTCTCTCTTTCTTTGTAAACATTTACTGAATGGTCTCTTTGATTTATTTTTCAGGTTAAAATCAGCCATCCAGACAGCGAAGATCTGGCTTTCTTATATGGCACAATACTGACTGATGGAAAGGATGAATACAGCGAGGAGCCCACTGCCAATATCTGTATATTCGCAGATTCCCAGGTAGCAATCTATTGACCCAAAGCAAAAACCACCTGTGTGAAAGGACTTAAAGTGGTTGTAAACCTCAGACATTAAATATGAACAAAGCGTATCCCTCTATAGTGTGTGCTTGTCTCAGTTAAAGCGGAAGTAAACCCATCGATTTAACAGTTTAAAAAAAAAAAGGCATGCCGGGAATGCTAACTGCACATTGGCTGTGCTCTCAACCAAACAGTCAAACCATCCAATGGCTGGTGTCATAACGGATCACATGTGCAGCACTGTGGCAGTTGAAGATTAAACAGAGGCAAAGATGGCAGCTTCCTTGGCTGAAAACGATAGGTGGGTTTACTTCCACTTTAAGTGTCAATTCTGTTTGCTGCTGTGAGCATGAATCCGTTCTGACAAGTTTCCTGACACCAAGAGGAAAAAAAGGTTACAGGAGAGGGATCTCCAGCAGAGTGACAGTCTCAGTTCTGTTCCTGTGTGCTGTGTGAAGGGGGGTGTGTCTCTTCCCTCCAATCAACTCTTAAGCCCCATACACACGGTAGGATTTTCGCATGGATTCTGTCCGATCGGACAATGTTGTTGAAAAATCCGACCGTGTGTATGCACCATCGGACAGTGTACGTCGGATTGTCCGACGGACAAAGTCCTATCTCCTGCTGGATAGATTTTCCGACAACACGGTCCAATCACACCAAATCCGATCGTGTGTACCGTTGTCCGACGGACAAAGTGCTACGCATGCTCAGATCACATTACAAGACCAAAGCTATTGGCTACTAGCCTCTACGTAGTCCCGTCGTAGGCAACAAACGTCACCACGTTCAGAATGATCGGATTTTCCAACAACTTTGTCCGACCGTGTGTACGCAAAACCAACATCGGACAAAGTATGACGGACATGATCCGACGGACCTGGTCCTCGGATAATCCGAGCGTGTGTATGTGGCTTTAGAGCTCTCCTCACTGAGCTCTGCCGAGTGTAACTTTTAGATCTTTGTCCCCTTTTTCCTGAACATTCAGACAAGCTTTATAATTCAGCACTCTAAACGGCTGTAGAGAAGACAAAACTGCAGATAAATGGGTACACTGAAGTGGTTCAGTTATCCTGACTGGGTGTCATATGACGTCCAGCAGGATAACATGCCAGCGCACGCCCGCTGCATTTCAGTCTGACACGCTGCATCGCTGATCATGGTAAGAAGCCTCTGACAGAGGCTTTTTACCACGTGATCAGCTGTGATTGGTCACGTGATTCTTACCACGTGATCAGCTGTGAGTGCAATACATAGGGGGTTATTTACGAAAGGCAAATCCACTTTGCACTGAAAGTGCACTTTAAAGTGCAGTCGCTCTCAATCTAAGGGGTAGATCTAAAATGAGTGGAAGCTCTGCTGATTTTATCATCCAATCATGTGTAAAATGCTGTTTTTTTTTTTATTTTCCTTGCATGTCCCCCTCGGATCTACAGTGACTGCACTTCCAAGTGCACTTTCAGTGGAAATTAGATTTCCCCTTAGTTAATAACCCCCATAGTCTTTATTTTAGTTTTTTGTCTTGTTCAGCCAGTGGGCTGAGAAAAAAAACCTACTCGCTTTCCCCATTCCACACACTCGATGTGGATAGACAAATCCTCCCTCTGAGCTGTTGTGTTCTGACAGTGGGAAAGCTACCATGCCGTCAGAATGCACTGATTAGTGCTGCAGGTTGTAGCTGGCAGCACTGATTGAGCTGCAGAAACCTTACAGGATGCTGTAAAGAAATCGATCAATACATTAACTTCTATACAACCAACTTACCCATACATGATCAAAATTTGGCTGGTACCTGCTGAACCAGCTGAATATCGATCCATGTATGGCCAGCTTAAAGTGGTGGGACACCCTGAAAACAAAAACTTTTAAAAATGTTCGTAACAATTTCAAATGAAAAAAAATTAAAACATTTTTTTTTTTTTACTTACCAGAAATGTCTGTTGCTAGGCAGATTGTCCTAATCTGCCTCCTCCAGCTCCGCTGTGATCTTCTCTTCTTCCGTCTTCTATGGAATGGGGCGCAGTGTGTTATGGGAACTGTGTCCCACAACACATTGCGTTCCCCATTCACAAATCCCACTCGCGCATGCGCAGTAGGCCGCGCAAAGCCGTTTCCCTTACTGAGGATGGCGGCGCTGGATCCGGAACGCCGAGGGACATCTCGGCCTCCACGAACAGCATCGCGGGCGCCCTGGGAGGGTAAGTGTACTTATTAAAAGTCAGCAGCGACTTTTTTTTTAGCTGCTGATTGACAGCTGCAGGAGCTAATGTATCCTGCTGCTTACTCTGAGCCTATGAGGAGGGAGAGAGCTGCTGCTTTCACGCACAGCGCTGGATCGAGATCAGGCTCAGGTAAGTATGGGGGGGGGGGGGGGGGGGGGGTTCGGAGGGGAGCTGCATCAATAAGGTGTTTTTTATTTTTTTTTACTTTTACTGTAGAGACTGCATTAAGGTAAAAAAAAACTCCAGCCTTCCGAACCACTTTAATTGTTAGGGTTTACATACACTTTAATTTGCTCTGAAAGATAACCATGTGTAAGGACCTTGAAGGCTGGCAAGAAATATTCTGTGCACGTTAAAATGTATTTCCAGAAAAAGACGGCCACTACCGAATAACTAAGTCCTTAGTAAACCGGAGGGGAAGTAGCCAGCATTTTTAGCAGAGGTTAGAAATAGAAGCCATCAGGTCAGGTCTCCTTTAAGTGGGGAGATGGTTACCTAAATCCCTATGAACTGATTTAACATGAGAGCTTGCTGAAATAAAAAACAGTTGGACATGTTTTAAATATCAGTACACAGGCCTATTCATTTGGCAGGGTTTGTTACAAGCTGCTCCAGGGATCAGTGCTGAAAGGAATGCCAAGAACGGCTCAGCCACACAAACCCAGGAACTTAACTGAGTGTCAAACTGTCAGCAGGTCCTGGTGTTTAAAGTGGTTGTAAACCCACACATATACCCAGTGAAGGGACTATTCTCAGGTGATGCACAGAGATGAAACAAATCATTCTACATAAGTTATACCTGTCTGCAGTCTTCTCTTCTCTACATCCATTTTAAGTGCTGAATTTATAAAGCATGTCTGTGAGTTTAGAAAAAAATGGTCAGGGAGCTGAAGTTACACTCTGCAGAGCTCAGTGAGGAGAGATCTGAGAGTTGATTGGAGAGAAGGCATACACACTACACACAGCGCACAGGAACAGAGCTGAGGCTGTCAGCTGGAGATCCCTCCTGTGTCACCTTTTTTTCTACTGGTGTCAGGAAAACATGTCAGACAAACTTGTCGTGCTGAAAGCAGAGGAACTAAGCGGCAGACTTGGAGCTCCTAATTGAGATAGAGTATTAGGCCCCTTTCACACTGGGGCGGTTTGCAGGCGCTATTGCGCTAAAAATAGCGCCTGCAAACCGACCCGAAACAGCGCCTGCAAACCGACACGAAACGGTGCGCTTGCAGGACGCTGGAAAATGTCCTGCAAGCCGCATCTTTGGCTCGCTATAGGAGCGGTATATTTACCGCTCCTATAGCGCCCGTTCCCATTGGAAACAATGGGGCAGCGCTCCGAACCCGCCCGCAAACCGCCACTGCAGCGGCGGTTTGCAGGCGGTATTGACCCTTTTTCGGCCGCTCGCGGGGGGTAAAACCACCCCGCGAGCGGCCGCAAAACGCCGGTAAAGCGGCGCTAAATATAGCGCCGCTTTCCCGCCAGCGCCCCCACCGCTCCAGTGTGAAAGTAGCCTAACACTATAGAGGGTTATGCTTTCTTCATATTTCATGTCTGAGGTTTACAATAGGGTGTAGTACACCCCTCACATTTTTGTAAATATTTTATTATATCTTTTCATGTGACAACACTGATGAAATAACACTTTGCTACAATGTAAAGTAGTGAGTGTACAGCTTGTATAACGGTGTAAATTTGCTGTCCCCTCAAAATAACTCAACACACCCATTGATGTCTAAACTGCTGGCAACAAAAGTGAGTACACCCCTAAGTGAAAATATTCAAAGTGTCAATATTTTGTGTGGCCACCATTATTTTCCAGCACTGCTTTAACCCTCTTGGGTATGGAGTTCACCAGAGCTTCACAGGTTGCCACTGCAGTCCTCTTCCACTCCTCCATGATGACATCACGGAGCTGGTTGATGTTAGAAACCTTGTGCTCCTCCATGATGCCCCATAGATGCCCAATAGGGTTTAGGTCTGGAGACCTGCTTGGTCAGTCCATCACTTTTACTATCAGCTTGTTTAGCAAGGCAGTGGTTGTCTTGGAGGTGTGTTTGGGAATGATATCATGTTGGAATACTGCTGTGTGGCCCATTTTCCGAAGGGAGAGGATCATGCTCTGATTCAGTATGTCACAGTACATGTTGTCATTCATGGTTCCCTCAATGAACTGTAGCTCCCCAGTGCTGGCAGCACTCATGTACTCCTCACCTGGTTGCCGCCACACACACACACACGACGCCATCTGAACCAAATAAGTTTATCTTGGTCTCATAGGACAAGGTTCCAGCAATTCATGTCCTTAGTCTTTTTGTCTTCAGCAAACTGTTTGCAGGCTTTCTTGTGCATCATCTTTAGAAGAGGCTTCCTTCAGGGACGACAGCCATGCAGACCAATTTGATGCAGTGTGTGGCGTATGGTCTGAGCGCTGACAGGCTGACCCCCACCCCTTTTATCTTCTGCAGCAATGCTGGCAGCACTTGTACGTCTATTTCCCAAAGACAACATCTGGATATGACGTTGAGCACGTGCACTCAACTTCTTTGGTTAACCATGGCGAGGCCTGTTCTGAGTGGAACCCGTCCTGTTAAACCGATGTATGGTCTTGGCCACCGTGCTGCAGCTCAGTTTCAGGGTCTTGGCAATCTTCTTATAGCCTAGGCCATCTTTATGTAGAGCAACAATTCTTTTTTTTTTGTTTGTTTTTTTTTTTTTTTCAGGTGTTCAGAGTCCTTTGCCATGAGGTGCCATGTTGAACTTCCAGTGACCAGTATGAGAGAGTGAGAGCGATAACACCAAATTTAACACACCTGCTCCCCATTCACACCTGAGACCTTGTAACAGTAACGAGTCACATGACATCGGGGAGGGAAAATGGCTAATTGGACACAATTTGGATAGTTTCACTTAGGGGTGTACTGACTTTTGTTGCCAGCAGTTTAGACATTAATGGCTGTGTGTTGAGTTATTTTGAGGGGACAGCAAATTTACACTGTTATACAAGCTGTACACTCACTACTTTACATTGTAGCAAAGTGTCATACATGTATGTGTGTCTGTCTATCTATCTAATTATAATATTTTAGGGTGAAATCTCCTGCTTTTTCATTCCCCCTTTTTTTTTTTTTTTTTTTTTTTTTTTTAACTTTAGGTTGATCGCAGTCCTACTGGGTCTGGTGTGACCGCTCGGATTGCCTTACAGTACCACAAAGGTCTAATACAACTGGATCAAACAAGGACTTTTAAGAGTGGAGCCACCAAATCTTTATTTACTGGAAAGGCTGTTAAGGTATTTTAAAGTTGAAGAGCACATTCTTTATTAATTAGAAATCCTTTAACAAAAATAAAAAATGACGGGTCCATGCACCCAAAAGTGATATTTTTGCTATGAGGGGAGCCTGGTGGGCTTAGTCAGCCCCTGGTTTCTTATATATCAGATATTCAAACATGGGAATGTCCCTGCCATCAACGTTCCCTTCCACTTGGGAGATTTGGGCATTCCAGCATCTCCTGCTGCATTCTCTAAAATTCAAAATACAGTAAATAAAACCCAAACAATAGCGTAGAACCCTTTTTATAACATTTACAGCAGGTGGACAGACCCAGAAAGTCAAATGCAGAGATCTTGAGAGAGATCAGAAACTATCATGTTGTTTAAGTTTACTTAAAGTAAATAATTATAATGATTTAAAACTGAATATACCGTAAATATTCTTGCATAAACTCGCAAAAAACCTTGTCGTGGGCCCCCACACACAGGTTTAAAGTGGTTGTAAAGGCAGAAGGTTTTTTTTTAATGTATTCTATGCATTAAGATAAAAACCTTCTCTGTACAGCAGCCCTCCTCAGCCCTCCTAATACTTACCTGAGCCCTATCTCGATCCAGCGATGTTGCAGGAGAGTCTTGGCTGCCCAGGACTCTCCCTCCTCACTGACTGAGACAGCAGTGCAGCGTGCCCATTGCTGTCAGTCAGTGGGCCAATAAGGCGAGAGAGGGGTGTCTGAATGGACACACAGAGTAGCTGCCTTGGTGCCCCCATAGCAAGCTGCTTGCTGTGGGGGGTACTCTGCAGTAGGGAGGGGCCAGTTGAGCTGGTGAGAGGGACCCGAGAAGAGGAGGATTTGGGCTGCTCTGTGAAATTGGTTTTGCACAGAGCAGGTAAGTGTAACATGTTTGTTATTTTTAAATGGAAAAAAACAGACTTTAGTATGACTGTAAATGCTTGTTAAATCTAGGGGTGAAGGGAAAAGATGCAACACATTATTCCTCACTTTGCAAGGCTCCCTCTATATGAGCAACTGGTCCCACGCTACCTCCTCGAAGGTGCTCCTGGCTGCGGTGGCATGCTTGCTTCCACATACAGGGCAGGAGTGCATTGTATGTGATCACATCAAGAGATTGTCCACAATCCGGAGCATCATGGAGAAGGGGAGCACGACTGCGCCTGCTGGAATGAGCAGTAAGGTAAGTAATGCAGCAGCCCCTTCCTGTACCCGTAGCAGGGGAACTCCACTGAAGGATATTTTCTCAGCCAGGGTTAGGCTTCGAATTTCCTGCTGCTGTTTGCTAAATGCTGGGTTCACACCTGTGCAGTGTGGTTTGGGTGCAGCATGATTGCATCTGCGTTTTTCACATTGTTTTGGATGCAACTTCTATTAGATCGTGTGTTTTTATGAAAGGACTTTAAAGGACGGTCTAATAGAATTCAATGCAAATGCACCTTCAACCACGTGAAAAATGCAGATGCAATCGCGCTGCACCCAACCCGCAGATCACTATTGTCAATGCAGCCTTTGGAATCTGTGGAAGGAAAGAACCCATCCGTGTCGATCCCAATAGATCCCTAGGTTTAAAACCATGGAAATCTTATTTAATAACTTGGAGCTGAACAAGGGAATGTATAGTCATATTTTTTTAAATACTATTTTAACCACTTCAATACAGGGCTTTTAAACACCCTTCCTTACCAGAGCACTTTTTGCGATTCGGCACTGCGTCGCTTTAACTAACAATTGCGCGGTCGTGCGACGTTACACCCAAACAAAATTGACGTCCTTTTTTTCCCACAAATAGAGCTTTCTTTTGGTGGTATTTGATCGCCCCTGCGGTTTTTATTTTTTGCGCTATAAACAAAAGAAGAGCGACGATTTTGAAAAAAAAACACTATTTTTTACTTTTTGCTATAATAAATATCCAATTTTTTTTTTAAAAAAACTATTTTTTTCCTCAGTTTAGGCCGATACGTATTCTTCTACATATTTTTGGTAAAAAAAATCGCAATAAGCGTATATTGATCGGTTTGCGCAAAAGTTATAGCGTCTACAAAATAGGGGATAGATTTATTGAATTTTTATTTTTTTATTTTTTTTTTACTAGTAATGGCGGGGATCTGCGATTTTTTTTTTTTTTTTTTCGTGACTGCGACATTGCGGCGGACACTTCGGACACTTTTGACACATTTTTGGAACCATTCACATTTACACAGCGATCGTTGCTATAAAATTGCAATGATTACTGTGTAAATGTGACTGTCAGGGAAGGGGTTAACACTAGAGGGCGCTGGAGGGGTTAATGTGTGTCCCTAATAGGAGTGATTCTAACTGCAGGGGGAGGGGACTTAAGGGGAGGAGACCGATCATGTGATCCTCCGTACTGGGATCACATGATCGGTCTCCTCCCCGCTGACAGGACGTGGAGCTGTGTGTTTACACACACAGCTCCACGGTCCCACCCGGTCCCGTTGTTTTAACGGGCAATCGCGGGTGCCCGGCGGACATCGCGGCCGCCGGGCACTCGCACCGGGTCCCGAGCGATGCCGCGTGCACGCGCCGCCGGCGGCGCGCGCGCGCGCCCCCCTAGGCGGCCGGGAATCCGAGGACGTCATATGACGCCCACCCAGGATGGTAGATCCACCTTGTGGGCGTCATATGACTATGGCCGGGTATTGAAGCGGTTAAGGACACAATTAAAAATTGTAAACGTTTATTTTTTTTGTTTTAGAGATGTATATTTTAAGGCCCCATGCACACGAGACGCAGATGCAAACTCTGCTGAACGCGCGTTTTAAAAAGCAGAAACCTGCGTTTAAAAACGCGCGTTCTGCTGTGTTTTCATGCCGCGTTTAGATGCGTTTGCGTCTATAAGCATTTGTAGAGATAACATCATATAGACCCTCCCCAAGCTCAGAAAACATGTATTATTAACTATTTCTGCCATTTTGATCAGAGTGAGCAGCAGAGAGAGCAGTTGTACACTTGCATTTTCCTCTCTTTCTGTGTTTTTTTTTTGGAAATGGATCCCATATTGAATATATGTCAGGAAATGCTCCTGATGTTGCTCTTGATGCGGCAGCAATGTCGTTGCAAATTTGCATGAGAGGTCCAGAATCAGAGCTTGTCGATATTGGACCCATCCGTTGATGGCACAGCGAATGTCCGTTGGATATTTCACAAACATGTATGCATCAGTGAGTATATATGCTCTATGAACTCTAAACTAATTACGCCTTTTTAAACCAATTTTTCTAGTATTTTTTTTATGGTTTACCATCATATTTCTGAGTTTTCTGCTCCAAAAAATTGGGTTCCTTTTAAAAAGGCTTATAAACGCAGGTGCCTGCGTTTAGTTGCGTTTTGCGTCTGAAACGCAGAAAAGCAAAGTGTCTGAACGCATTTTTTTGCTTCTGGAAAAACGAGGTTAAACGCAACTGCATAAAAACGGGAAAAAAATAGACTGTGTACATGGGCACATAGGATAACATTGCATGCATTCAGGTGCAGTTGAAAACAGTGTCCAACTGCCTCTGAACGCGCGTTTAACAGCGTCTCGTGTGCATGAGGCCTAAGTCACATTGACGCTTCCAGTTTGTGGTAAATATTCAATAATATTATTGGACAGTTATCAGTGTCAAAAATGATGTTTCGTTTACAAAATGCATATATAGCCAAATCCTTCTTATTTTTCATTTTTAGATAAAGTAGGGAAGAGTTCAAACCTTTGGCATTTTATTTTTTAATGTGTCCCATAGGGGAGATTTCACTTATTGTATTTATCGGCGTATAACACGCAAGTCGTGGGTGCGTGTTATATGCCGATCCCCACTGTCTGACCCAAAAAATATCGAGCGGCGCAGAAAAAAGACAGAGCGCCGCCAAAAAAGACTGGTCTTTTTCGGCAGCGCTTGCGCCAGAAACCGCAGGGAGGCGGGTCGACGTGAGGCGGGTCGGCTCGGGCTTTTTCACGGCGCTCTGTCTTTTTCGGTAACGCTCGCTCGGTCTGTCTCGGCGGCGGGAAATGTAAACGTGGGCAAGCTGCAAATGACACTGGGCAAGCTGCAATTGACGCTGATCATTCTGCAATGATGGACAAGGCTGCAGATGCACACTGATAAGGCTGCATTAATGGGCATTTAAATGTAAGTTATTTGTTTTTATTTTTTTTTCCTTAAACTTCCCTCCTAAAAAATGTTTTCCTTTTTTAAAATGCCCTCCTAAACTTGGGGTGCGTGTTATACGCCGATAAATACGGTAATTTCTTGTCCAAGAGAAGCAATAAAAAGTGAGAAGAACTCTTTACAAAGTGAGTGAAATAGTTTTCCACTGGAATAAGTGACCCCTTTGGAAGATTTATCCTCCTATTTCTGCTCTGGTGACAATTATATTGTTGTTTTCCCATCAGTGACTATGGTCACCAGGACATAGAGAGAGGGCTTTCTACATAGCGGGGCACAGACTGTAAAAACCTGGGTAGATGGTGCTGGAACCCTAGGGCGACTCCACTTCCACAAGATGGTGTGGAGTTGGTGATCTGAAGCGTTTTTACACTGTACAGTCAGCTATCGTGTCAGAAGGGCTTCCAAGGCTGCTTCAGCGTGGAACCAAGAAATTTGACGATATTCTATTAAAAATGGTTGAGCAAGGCCTGTGTCTGTACACACAAAAAAGTTTTGGCTATGCATACACTATAAAGGCTAAGTTTTAATAACTTTTTTTTTTTTTTTAAATTCCAGCTCCCCTATGTACCAATATATGAATATAACATTAATGTACTTCTTTTGCAAAAATAAAACAGCTTTCAATTAATTCTACACCAGCTTACCTCACTCTCTCTTCATAGCTTTTTAAACACACTGCTCATATACTTCGGCCGTACTTCCCGGAAAGACTTCAGGTCATGACACAGGAAGGAGTTGACCAGCTGATCTCATTAGCACACACCCTGCAACATCTACCCTCAGCTGGTCAACTCCCTTTCTGTGTCATGACCTAAAGTCTGACCAGGAAGTAAGGCAGAAGTAATCGAGCAGTGTTTCTAACCACTTCAGTACCGGGCATTTTCACCCCCTTCCTGCCCAGGCTAATTTTCCGTTTTCAGTGCTGTCGTACCTTGAATGACAATTGCGTGGTCATGCAACACCGTACCCAAATGACATTTTTATCATTTTTTAATTTTTTTTTCCCCCCACAAATAGAGCTTTCTTTCGGTGGTATTTGATCACCTCTGCGGTTGTTTTTATTTCTTTCACTATAAACAAAAGACAAGTTTGAAAAAAAAACACAATATTTTTTACTTTTTGCTAGAATAAATATCCCAATTTAAAAAATAAAAAAAAAAAACGTAAAAATGTTTTCCTCAGTTTAGGCAGATATGTATTCTACATATTTTTGGTAAAAAAAAAAAAAAAAAAAAAAATGCAATAAGCGTTTTATTGATTGGTTTGCGCAAAAGTTATAGCATCTACAAAATGGGGATAGATTTATGGCATTTTTTTTTTTTTTTTTACTAGTAATAGCGGTGATCTGCGATTTTCATCGTGACTGTGACATTGCGGCGGACATGTCGGACACTTTTGACACTATTTTGGGACCATTCACATTTATACAGCGATCAGTGCTATAAAAATGCACTGATTACTGTAGAAAGAGGTTAACACTAGGGGGCGATCAAGGGGTTAAATGTGGTACCTAGCGAGTGATACTAACTGGGGGACTCGCAAGGGGAGGGGACCGATCAGTGTTCCTCTGTACTGGGAACACACGATCGGTCTCCTCTCCCCTGACAGGTTTACATGCATAGATCCAAGTCCCTGCTCTGTATTACTGGCAATCGCGGGTGGACATAGCGGCGGCCGGGTACGTGCGCCGGCTCCCGAGTGACGCAGCAGGTGCGCACCCCCTAGACAGCCGGGAAGCTGCGGATGTCATTTGACTATGGGTGGGAAAGGAAGTGGTTAAATGGCTATCAAGAGAGTGAGGTAAGCCTGTGTAGAATTATTATAAAGCTGTTTTATTTTTGCAAAAGAAATACATTCATGTTATATTGGTACATAGGGGAGCTGGAATTTAGGGAAAAAGGTGACATTTTTCCTTTTAAGTAACATTGTATTGGTTCATGGCATTGGAAGCATGCTGAATGGACTTGAATGGTTATTTTCTTCTGACACAATCATCTCTTTTACTCAGGAGACTGTATGCGGGGAACATAAAGCTGTGACCGTGGAGGTCTCTGGCCACGCCTACTACACTGGAACAGCAAGCTTTGTTCTGGAAAACGAAGATCAGCTGAAAGACGGGTTTTTCCTTAAATAATGACCCAATCCTAGTCAAGTGTCATTATTCTATAAGTGGCTTGTACAATCATTAGAATTTAGTTAGGGCAAAACTACATTGATTTCAGTTTAGTGCTAATGAGTGATCCGACCTCATTTGCCAGACTTTAAAGCTGAACTCTAGGAAGATCTATAAGACATCCCTAAGGCTACTTTCACACTGGAGCGGTGGGGGGGCGCTGGCGGTAAAGCGGCGCTATATTTAGCGCCGCTTTACCGGCGTTTTAGCGGCGCATTGGGGCCGCTCGCGGGGTGTTTTTACCCCCCGCGAGCGGCCGAAAAAGGGTCAATACCGCCCGCAAACTGCCGCTATTGCGGCGTTTTGCGGGCGGGTTCGGCGCGCTCCCCCATTGTTTTCAATGGGACCGGGCGCTATAGGAGCGGTAAATATACCGCTCCTATAGCGAGCCAAAGATGCGGCTTGCAGGACATTTTTGAGCGTCCTGCAAGTGCACCGCTTCAGTGTGAAAGCCCTCGGGCTTTCACACTGAAGGAACAGCAACAGCTGTTTTGGGCCGGTTTGCAGGCGCTATTCTTAGCGCAATAGCGCTTGCAAACCGCCCCAGTGTGAAAAGGGCCTAAATGTTGTGTTTTTTTTTTTTTTGTTTAATGCCGAGCGGTATAAGTAGCTTAATATGACTTGGTATCAGCCTCTTGCAGTCTCTGTACAGCAGAGCTTAGAGGGGGAGAAAAAAAGCAACACAAAGAGCCAATCAGGTCTGTTACAGTGCAGGGAACATGCTGATGGGGGAGAGCGAAAAGAATAAAGCCGGGTACACTCGATCAGCATATTGTACAAAAAAATATTGCATTCAAATCGATCGTATGATAATCTGATCGTTAGTACACAGCTTTCATCTGAAATTTTCCAAAGGGACAAACGCAAAAAACTTCTTGTACGATTTTCATTTAATCAGTTTAGTTTTCATCCGTAAATACTTTACATCACTTCCAAATTTTTATTCTGCCGTATGAGAATTTCGTACTTTAGTAACCTGTTAGTTTTCGATATGGAGACTAGCATGCAAAAAAAAACGGATGATCATTTGTCCGATAATCTCATTGTGTGTTCCTGGCTTAACAGAGAGATGACCTCATCAATGTGCTGTTTCTCCTTTCACTGTCCAGTCACAGGGTAGGGCCGTCAGCCAGTTTTTTGACCAGGACCAGATTTTTCCCGCAAATGTGCACAGTTACTTTGACCTGGCACAGAATTGTGCCAGGATTGTACGCTGAGCTGCACATACAAATGAAAAGTACTAACAGGCAAAGAGAAACCTCTATGACAGAAGAGATGTACACAGTCTTTTTTTTGTCGTAAAAAAAAAAGCCTGCATGCCAGCACTTTTTTACAAAGGCAACTTTACTCCCACTTTAAGGCTCCAAACACGCTTGTATGACTCCAAAGTTGCGCCGACTTAGGATCGCAACTTTGATGCAACTTTATATGGGTGCAACCTTGATACGACTTTAGTTTTGACCAGTGATAATAGATAACTGTTCCACAACTGTTGCATTGTATATCCTTCAGGTGCGACTTTCATGCAACTTTTGAGGGTTAACATTACACTCTATGGCCCTCACGTTGGACCAAAGTAGTGCATGAATTACTTTGAAGTGACTGCAGCTTTAAGTCACACGTGTATGAATAGTTATCGTTGGAAAACATGGGGAACGACTTGTCATGCAACTTTGATGTCCAAAGTTGCATGACAAGTCGCACAAGTATGAATGGAGCCTAAAGAAGCAGCCAGGAAGCAACAATTGAGAATCCGAATCTCCACTCTTAAAAAAGTTACCATAGTAACACTACTCTGGGGAGGTGATCGGAATTTTTTTTTTTTTTTTACACACTATGATTGTTTATAACTGAATTTTACAGTTATAAGCAACCATTTTTTCTGAATGAAAACTGTTCATTCAGTGTTTACTATGTTGATTGGCCACAGCTAATCTCATGTTACAAATGGGCTATGATTGGCCCTGTCTGTACCATGTGATCACTGAGCTCATCACAATAGTACACAATGAAAGGCATGAAACAAAGCCTTTTTATTATGTACAGTGGTCATGTGATTGGCGACAGCAATCACATGGTACTGGCAGCGGGGCCAGTTCAGTGATCTGTCATCGGCTGTGTCCGGTGGTGACAGATCGTTCCAGAGTGCAATTCTGGGGGAGCATCGTATGACGTCCTCCCAGGATAAGAGGGCTCCCACTCAGCTGTCATATTACCATAGGCTGGACTGAAGGGGGTTAAAGACCAGATGAAAGAACATTGGCTGGCCATAGCAACCAATCAGATCACAGATGTCATTCTAGCCAGGGCACATTACAACAGTTAATATCAGGTAATATCAGTTTTTCCTTTGCTGCTGCTAGGACATTTTATACTTTAAAACACATCAGCTTCACATATTTAATGGCCATTAACAGCTGCAGTATATAAAGTGGATAGGTTCATCGCTAGAAAACGCATCACTCCAGTACCAAATCTTAAACTTTGGCAGCACATATTAACAGCGTAGTCGGCCTATGATTGAATTTAGTTGGTGCTCAGTCACACCACCATGCACTGCACGCATTTTTAGGCATCGTGGCAAGCTGCAATAGTCAACCTATTCACAGTGAATGGGCTTCATACCTCAACACATTGGATCTTGATGCATTTCTTCTATTTTGCAACACAGTACGTTGCAATGCACTTTGTGCGTTGGGTTGCCATTTAAAATGATTAGTAACACAATGTACATAATGTATTACCATGTGTTACTAAAGCACTTTGGTGTGAATGAGCCCTGAATACTAGGGGATTTAAGCATGTTCAAATTACCGTGTTATTGCAAAACGGGGAAAAAAACCTTCACAGTTTTGAATGGCACCCCAACGTCTCTGAATTACAACACAGTGCACCAGGGGGTAGGTCTCTGACAGCCGGGGCTCACAGGAAGTGGGTTTAATGATACTGGCTGTCAGAAGAGGACCCAGGGCTGGGGCTCAGAGTGGTGTGTCTGAAGGGTACAGCACAATGAAGAACAATAGCTGACTTTCTACTACAGAGCAAAAATAGTTCAGCTTTACTTGTTGGCAGTCGCCTGCTGACCACACTAAATCCAATGTGCTCCTAATGTGATGAATGCCAGAGAGTAGTTCAATCTCTCAGTAGCAGAGATGTTTAAGGTAGGGCTGAAACAACTAATCGATTATGAAATGAATCGATTAATCGGCCAGTAATATAATGGAGTTAAAACTAAAATGAGCCCTTTATAGTACAAAAAGAGCAAATAATTGCTACTATAAATATTACTTTCATAGTTCTACAGTAAACAATTGAACCCCTTACAGTAGCGATTTTTTTGTACTATAAAGGGCTAATTTTAGTTTTTTAACCCCATTATGTTACTAAATGTCTTAGACATGATTCACATCTGTGTTTTTTTTTTTTTTTTTTTTGGTGCTTTTTGCAGAAACGCACTACAGTTCATTTAGATAGTTTCCCATGAGACACGTTCACATCTATGCTTTTTGTCAGCCGCTGCATATTTGGAAAGGTTCAGGGACTCAAAAATTAGCTTTTTTGGTTCAATATACTTCAACGGAGAAGCTGCAGAAAAGCATGTAATGCGTTTTTGTAGCAATTTGTGTTTTTTTTAAATTGGCCAAAAAAAAAAATGCGAAAAAGGCAAATCGCAGCAAAATCACGTGTGCAAAAAATGAAACAGATCAAAAGCAAACTGCATAGGTGTGTCACATGGATCAATTTTCAGATGAGAATATTCAGACGAAAAATCTTTGTATATTCGCTGAATGAAAGAATGTTTGAAATTTTCACTTGTTTTTAACATTCTGTTTTTAATAAAATAATTTTAATTTCTGAACGAAAACCACACACACCACCCGAAAATTCCTTTGACCAAGAAGTTTTCTATTTCCAAATTTTCCCGTCACTGTGGTTGAAAATGAATGTCGATTTAACCTCACTAACGATTAGAAAATCGAATGAACGTTCTTAACCACTTGACCACAGGGCTCTTAAAACCCCCTCCCTGCCCAGACCAATTTTCAGCTTTCGGTGCTCTCACACTTTGAATGACAATTACTCAGTCATGCAACACTGTACCCAAATTTATTTTTTGTCCTTTTTTTTTTTTCACACTAATAGAGCTTTCTTTTGGTGGTATTTAATCACTGCTGGGTTTTTTATTTTTTGCGCTATAAATCAAAAAAGACTGAAAATTCGTTAATAAATAAAACAATTCTTCGTTTCTATTAAAATGTATTGGCGAGAGTACTGTCAGAGCAACGCTGTGGGCACTACACATCCAGCTCACAGCGCTGCTGCAATCTCTTCCCCCCTCTCCGCTTCTCCCCTCTCACTGTACCGATCGGTACAGAGAGGGGAGGGAGGAACCGGCTTCATGACGTGACGCCGGTTTGTTTACATGTGATCGCTCCGTCATTTGACGGAGCGTTCACATGGTAAACGGCCGCTATCGGCGTCTGTTTACCGTGATCCGTGATGCACCAGGTCCTCCGGACCCGGCAGTCACTGATGTTCCCGAGGTGTGCACACCAGGGGGCGCGCGGGAGCAAGATTCTGGGAGGACGTCCCACAGACGTCCACCCAGAATAAGCCAACCGCGCTATAGCCGTCTTTCGGCTATGGCCCGGTCGGCATGTGGTTAAAATTAAAATTTTTTTTTTTTTGAAGGAAGACATTGTTTTTTTTTTTTTTAAATAAAAAAATTTGAGTTTGATATTTACCAGATTCACCCTTTAATAGTATATACAGTATATCTCCTCAAATAATATATATCTCGTCTAATGGTATATACAGTATATATGTCCTCTAATAGTATATATCTTGTCTAATAGTATATACAGTAGCTCTCCTCTAATAGTATATATCTTGTCTAATAGTATATACAGTAGATCTCTTCTAATAGTATATATCTTGTCTAATAGTGTATATACAGTAGATCTCCTCTAATAGTATATACAGTACAGGTCTTCTGTCTGTTATTCTCAGAGTGGATTAGATATTTTGCTTCCTAACTATACAGTTGGTCATTTATATTTACCACTGCATAGAGATATATATTTAGGTTTCAAAAAAATGCACGGATGTGAACGTGATCCATAGGAATGTTAAATGGACTGTAGTGGGTTTCTGCAAAACTAAAAACATGCTGGAAAAAACGCATAGATGTGAACCAAGCCTCAATGAATGCCTAGCTGTACACTAGTAGAATCTGGTTTGAAGTTTGTTTTAAGGACGTTTGTTCAATTTTCTAATGGTTAGTGGGGTCATATCAACATTTGTTTTCAACAAGAAAATTTAAAGGAGTTTACATGTTTTTTGTTTGGTAAAAATCCATTCATTTCAAAATTGAATGTAAAAAGCAAACAAAATTTAGAACAATTTTCAAACATTTGTCAAGCCATCCAATCTACTGAGAACTGTACACATTGCTGTATGTTAGGCAATCTACTAGTGCAGTGATGGTGAACCTTGGCACTCCAGATGTTTTGGAACTACATTTCCCATGATGCTTATGCACTCTGCAATGTAGTTGAGCTTCATGGGAAATGTAGTTCCAAAACATCTGGGGTGCCGCCAAGGTTTGCCATCACTGTACTAGTGTATAGTCAGCTTTATAGTTGGGGAGAGCAGATAGTCAGACTTGGGGTGGTCTTTGGAGAGCCAGAATCTGATGAACATTCAGGGAGTGCATACCCCCCCCCCCCCCCATACACAGTGCTTAGAGTTCTCATTGTAACAATATTATCTGCCTGGGCACCAAGGAACAGCTAAAGATGTACTGTAGGTAATTGTGATGTTCTCTTTACTGTAGATCATCGTGTAGTTGATGCTTGTGTCACAGATTAGTGGCTTTATTCTCCATGGGTGACCAAACATTTTATAGTTTAGTTTTTGTAAAACACTAATACCATGATTGTACATGTATATCATGTTATGACAATGCATTAATAAAATACCTTTGCTCAGTGAAGTATTGTTTTGCTTCTAGAAATGAATGTGGCACCTAAATGTGTTTTCCAGTTTTTGGTGGAGTCGTGAAGGATTATATCCACTTGGTCACAGAAGCCCTCACTCATGACTCCCAGAACATTGTTATACGGTGAACCTCATGTTGCTGTCTGTGATTTGCATTCTCCATATATTCCTGTAGCAGATTCTCTAGGAAGTCGGGGATACCAGCTGAAAATATGACAGCATTTTCCTGCTTTTGAGGTGTGTTATGTCAAGCAGTCAAAATAAATGGGCTGTAGTGCACCTCAACATATGAACATTCAAGTCCTGCAGCATTTTTTGCAATGGATCACAACTCTCACTGAAGAGGATTTTAGAGTCATCATTGGTGTCGGTGAACACAATAATAACCCCTTACATTGGTGTCAGTGACCGCAATAGTACCCCCCAACATTGGTGTCACTGATTGCAATAATACCCCCAACTATTGGGGTCAGGGGATGAAAAAAAGAACCCCTTAATATTGGTGTCTGGATGAAAAAGAAAAAAAACACCTAACATTGGTGTCGGGGGATAAAAAAAAAAAAAAGAATATTGGCGTCAGGTGGTTTATTTTTTTTTTTCCATCCCCTGATGCCAATATTAGTTTTTTTTTTTTATTTTTTTTTTATCTAAACCCCCCCCCTTTATTGGTGGTGTTTTCTAACTCCCCTTCTATTGGTGGTCAGGTCAGTGGCAGTAACATTTTTAGGGAAATTGTGGTGCTATTCTTTAGGCCACGTCTTTTATACAGTTCAGCCACACATGCTTTTTGCTGCGTTGTGTGCTGGTTCCTTCCTAATACCTGTTCTCCCAGGTTGGTAGGGGTTCACTTTATATGCCCCCTGCCCTGGCGATTGTGTGCTACACTCCTATGATGAACACAGTGGGTGTGGGACAGTTTGCAGAATGCAGGGGCTCTGTCTTACAGAATGAGGCACACTTGGCAACTGTGCTCTAAGGTCCATGTCACACTCTCCTCCTTGTTGCTGGCAACCACAGGAATTGCTAAGGAATTACTCACCTGCCCCAATGGTTAGGCCATGGAGTGACGCCATATGCGACTGCTCTTGGTGAATTATTGCCAGGATCACTAGTGTGACGTGAGTCTAGGACTTATCCGCTACCTGGGCCTTTCCAGTCCTCTCCTGTCAACGTTTTCACTTGGCTTCCATGGTGGGACCTCAAAGAGACCCTCTAAGCCAGTGGTCATCAACTCTGTCCTCAGGACCCACTAACAGGCCAGGTTTTATGTATTACCTTGGGGAGATGCAGACTAGAATTCCACAATCACTGAGCAGCAAATGATATCACCTGTGATGTATTGCAGTTATCTTGCAAACCTGGCCTGTTAGTGGGCCCTGATGACCACTGCTCTAACCAACCTATTATTGCATTCACAGAAAAAATTGGTAGCCTCAAGTGATTGTAAAGGTACACTTTTTTTTTTTTTTATAATTAACATGTTATACTTATCTGCTCTGTGAAATGGTTTTGCACAGAGCAACCCTGATCCTCCTCTAATGGGGTTCTCTGCTGGTGCTCCTGGCCCCGCCCTTCCTGATGCCCCTATAACAAGCCGTTTGCTATGGGGGCATTTGTGCGGACTCAATCCTGAGCCGGGATGTGTGTGTCTATTGACACACTGGCTTTGATTGTCAGCAGCAGGAGCCAATAGCTTCCGCTGCTGCCTCTATGTCCAGTGAGGATAGAGCAGCGCTGCTGGATTGAGATCAGGTTCAGGTAAGCATTTGGGGGAAGCTGATCACAGAAGGTTTTTTACTTAATACAAGGAATGCATTATAGTAAAAAAAAAAAAAAAAAAAAAAAAAAAATCAACCTATACAACCACTTTAAAGTAGAAGTCCACCCTAAAAATAAAATCCCTGCATCTACAGACATCCACCATCTAACACAAACCTATCTAGCCCTATAAAGAAGAAATCGGTATACATACTTTTTTTTTTTTTTTAATGCCAATCGAGTCTGGTCTCTAGCGGTGGAAGCTCTGCAGAGGCTAGATAGGTTAGTGCTAGATTGTGGATGTCTGAAGATGCAGAGATTTCAGTGTTAGGGTGGACTTCTACTTTAAAGTGGTTGTAAAGTGAAAAAAAATTACTTTTACCTACAGGCAAGCCTATAATGAGGCTTACCTGTAGGTAAAAAAAATCTCCTAAACCTGTACGGTGTAGGAGATATTCCCCGTGCAATGCGCCGCTGACTGCAGCGGCGCATGCGCACGGGGGATTCTCGGCTGAAAGGCCGGCAGAATCCGAACCCTGCCGGGAAGAAATCTCCCGTGCGCATGCCTCCCGCGAGTGACGATATCACGGCTCCAGCCACTCACAGCGCTGGAGTCGCGATACCCGGAAGACACGCCGAGGCAACATGTCAGCGACCTCGGCGTGGACCAGGTGAGTCACCGACGCCTCGTTCTAAGGTAAGTATTTCATAATGAGCTAGTATGCGGTGCATACTAGCTCATTATACCTTTTGCCTTACAGGTGTACTAAAAGAAAAAAACAATTTCAGCGGGTTTACTACCGCTTTAAGGCTTGGTTCACATGTATACAAATTGGATGTGTTTTGAACCGCATCCAATTCGCATGACCTGTGAACTGGCAGCCTTCTCTATGGAGCCGGTTCACATATCTGCAGGTCGGCCGCAGTCTGTTTTTAAAAAGAGTCCTGTGTGGTTTTCAGTCCGGTTCAGGTGCGATTTTCAAGTAAAAATTTGCACTTGAATCTCACCTCAACTGGTGCACAAAACTGAACCAGACTCCTCTTTAAAAAAGGCAGCGAAACCGCAGCCGGACATACACTATAGTGTCAAGAGTATTGGGATGCCTGGCTTTACACGCACATGAGCTTTAATGGCATTCCAGTCTTAGTCCATAGAGTTTAATATTGAGTTGGCCCACCTTTTGCAGCTATAACAGCTTCAACTCTTCTGGGAAGGCTGTCCACAATGTTTAGGAGTGTGTCTATGGGAATGTTTGACCATTCTTCCAGAAGCGCATTTGTGAGGTCAGGCATTGATGTTGGACGAGAAGGCCTGGCTCTTGTTTTTTCCCAACAATATGAGATTGTAGGCCACACCCACCCACAAACAACTTTCCCCAGATACAATTTAACTAAATCAAAACACAAACATCCTAGAAACAACTTAGAAATCAGAGGGATTTGGGCAGGGGAGGAAGAGCATAAAATAGCCGCTTTTGCGGACGACATACTATTCTACATCGGGCACCCAAGGACCACCCTGCTGAAGCTACTCACAACCTTAAAACAATATGGGGAATTATCAAATTTTAAAATTAATTTAGCCAAATCAGAGATTTTGAATATAAATATGACTAACAGGGAAAAAAAGGAAATACAGAAAGAGTTCCATTTCCCCTGGCAAAAAACAATTAAATATTTGGGTATAAAATTAACTAACTCCCTTGATAAGATCTATAAAACTAACTATATACCTCTTCTGAATGAAATCAAACAAGAATGTAAAAGAGTTATTAATAAGCCAGTATCCTGGATTGGACGCATAAATATCCTAAAGATGGTCCTTCTCCCCAAAATAACGTACAAATTTCAGATGATACCCGTCGCACTATCACAAACATACCTCAGGAAACTCAAAACCATAGTGATGAACTTTATATGGAAAAACAAAAAGCCAAGAATATCCTTTCTAACATTAAAACAGGAAAAAAAAAGAGGGGGACTAGGAATACCCGATATTCAACATTACTATAATGCCGTAGTGTTATCCAGAGTAGTGGAGTGGGTTAAGGACACAAGGGAAAAAAGGTGGGTGAGCATAGAGAACACACTGTGTAATGCACGTCTGAAAGATATAATATGGAACCCCCCAAAATTTAGAGGAACAGGAACCAATATTCATGCACTGACACAAAACACTTTAAGAATCTGGGATAAAGTTTACAAAAGCTTAAACGGAGAGTTTAATTCACCTTTAATAGCGTTAAAAAATAACGAGATGTTTGCACCAGGGAGTGAAAAAACAGGGGGTAATTGGATTAAAAATGATAGGGCACAATTAAGGGACATAATGGAGAACGGAAAAATAAGAACACTACACGATTTAGAACACAGGAAAGAGCTAATGGTGATAAGTGAGTGGCGGTATCAGCAGCTAGGTCAGTTCGTAAAAAAGTTACCACAACCAAATAGATCAGAACTAGATTTGACACAACTGGAGCGGATATGCACAGCAGAGAATACAAGAAATACAATTTCTAAATTATATAAATTACTGATGACGACTGACGAGCTGGTGATCCCTCCATTCATTGCCAAATGGCAAAGGGAATTAGGAGCACAGAAAAGCACTATGAAAATAGGGAAAATAATGCAATTGACACACAACTCTGCGGTAGACATGAAGACAGCAGAGGAAAATTATAAATGCCTAACAGGCTGGTATGCGACCCCAGATAAAGTAAGTAGATATCAAACGGGAAAATCCCCTGAGTGTTGGAGAGGGTGCGGGGAAGTTGGAACTATGGCACACATCTGGTGGCAATGTCCGAAAATTAAAACGTTTTGGGTAAAGATAATAGACTTGGTAAAAGAAATTACTAAAAAAACACTGGAGTATGATCCGTGGGTTATCCTGTTTCATGGAACAGATGAAGGGGTTGTGAAATACAGGGAATCATTAGTACCACACCTTTTAAACGCTGCAAAGCGACTTATACCTAAGAACTGGAAAGGACTGGATAGCCCACAAATCTGGGATTGGATAGACGCAGTAGAAGAAACCTATAGGATGGAAAGTTTGAGGGAGGAGGTGGAGGAAAAAGACATAGGGTTGAAAGGAAAATGGGACTGCTGGAGAACCTTTAAAAAGTCATGGAGCCACGCGCAAGAACTAAGGCAATAGTATCAGCACGAAAAATGGAAAAGTATATACAGGCAGAGTAGGAACATATTGACAGATAGAGAGGTCCGAGGTGGGTGAGGGAGGGGAGGGTGGAGGGGGAGGGGGGGAGGTGGGGGGGAGTATGGGGAAGGGGAAAATATAGAGGGGGTAAACAAATAAAATCAAATGTAAAACCCTGATGTTAATTACAGAATAATATTACCATGGGGGAAAACAGATTTATTTACTTATATATAAAAAAAAAAAAAAAAAAAAAAAAAAAAATTGCCATAAATAAAGTGACTTAAGCCACAATGATGTGAAAAGGAGAAGGGACAGAGATGAACTCTCAAGTTGAATTAAGTCTCTCAAAAGATATCGCTGAAGTGGCAAAAAAAAAAAGGAAAAAAAAAAAAAAAAAAAAAAAAAAAACACAAACATCCTTTTCTTGGCAAGAAATTGGCTGCGACACCTTTATTGGTTTTAAACAATGTAATATTTCATAACTCTTTTATTATACCATAACTTCATAAATCCACCAAACATATTTCTATCTGCTCAGTTATTAGAACTCGAGCAGTAGCAGAATTTAAATATAAACAACAGTCCCCACAAGGCGGGCTTGAGTATCAAGCCCGGCTCCCCCCCCCCCCCCCCGACCGCTGCGGCCACGGCACTCTCTATACTGTACTGCAGACCCAGATTGAATATATCCAGACCCACGTCTGATAAATGGACTCCATCAGGCCTGGATAACCACCTTCGAGGTCCACATGCCTATAAGATAATCCATTAATCGGGGGCATACATTTTTCAAGAGCCCTATTGACTCTTTTCCTCTTTTTTTTTTTTTTTTTTTCCATAACCCTCCTCTGGTCTGAGGAGAGCCATGAAAACAGAGGGACTATCTCCGAAAAAAGTAAAGTTGTACCTGGGGAAGTGATACAAAAGTAATGGAGATCCTGTTTGATCATGAACAACAAATCTAAAGTCCTAACGTTACCCAAATCATTGCCCCCTAAGTGAATAACCAAAATGGATGGCATGGGCCATAATTAACACAACCTCGTTAGGTGAAAATAAAGTTGATGCCACTGAAAGCCTCTACAGCCTCTACAATACAACTTGAATGAATGAATGATTTGTATAGCGCTGCAAATGCGAACTGAATCGCCTCAAGGAGCTTGGTCTGTCCTGTGTAGTCCTGCTTCTTAGAAGAGGTGGGTCTTGAGTTTTTTTCTGAAGGCCCGATGGTTTTCTTCCATGCGGATGTTGGTGGGTAGAGCGTTCCATAGCCGTGGTCCTTGGACTGCGAATCTTCGTTCTCCCTTCGATTTGTAGCGGGACTTGGGGATGAGGAGGCGGTTTTGGTTTGTTGATCAGAGGCTGCGATTGGGTATGTAGTGTTTTATTTTCTCACATAGGTATTGAGGAGCGTTTCCTTGTGTACATTTGTGGGTGAGGCAGAGGGTCTTGAATGTGATCCTATCCTTTACCGTTAGCCAATGGAGGGTCCTTGGGGATGGGGAGATGGATTTCCAGGGTTTCTTTCCTGTGACTAGTCTTGCTGCTGTGTTTTGGGAGACTTGTAGGTGTGCAATCTGGTAATTAGGTAGTCCTATGCAGAGGGAATTTGCGTAGTTGAGTCACGAATTGATGATTGTTCCAACTACTACCGCTTTCTCCTTTTCTGGAATGAAGGAGATGTGTCTGCGTAGCAGGCGGAGAAGATGGTGGGATCCACTGACTACTGATCCTATTTGTGCATCCATAGTCATCTCTGCGTCAAAGATGACTCTGAGACTTTTGGCTTTGGTGCTTGGAAGGATGGTCTGTCCAAGGATGGTGGGTGGTGTCCATGGGGTCTTAGTTTTTTTTAGCAGTTTTCGATCCAAAAAAGAGTCCGGCTGCAGGGACAAATTCGGTGAGCAACTGTGTTGAGCCGCTCTCTTTCGTGCCCAGTATATAAAAGAATGTCCCAGAATCCAGACTGTGTGCTGAATACCTGAAATTCAAATAAACAAATTAGGTCTAACATATAAACGAAAACAATGGGACTTCCATCTCCCCATTTCTTTAATGTCAGATTCTGGTAACCCCACCGGGACGCCTCAGAAGCTGCACCTATCCTAAATGAGTGAGAGGAAAATTTGAGGTTGGTTAATCCCATCTGTACCAAACATTTCTTAAAAACTGCATCAAACTGGTGTAGCGGTCACACTTTCACAAGTGTGCGCCATGTATGGAAATGTAGTTTTTTCCCTCAGAACAGTAACGGGGTTCTGAGGATTAATTGTGTAGGTTAACTTTGGCATCAGTTTGGCTGGGCTGTACTAGGGTTCTGTCTGGTCATGGGAACAGTGAGGTGCACATGACAGGCCTAGAACCAGGATTGGTTGGACGTCTTAGGTATCAGCCTTCCCCGGAGCCAATCAGTGTGTGCGTCTGGCCCCGCTGGGTAGTCTGGGGAAGGGTACTTAAGGTGCTAAAGTCACGTGTCTGGGGTTCAGCCGCAGTCCTGTTTCCTGGTACTGGACCGGGGTAGCCCCTTGAGGGGTCCCGGGCCTGGGAGCACTTGCCGTCCCGCAAACATGGTCAGTTTGACTAGCCCCACAGACCCGCATGGTCTGGGGCAAGGATCCGTCCGTTGCCAAGTCTCGGAGCCGGTTAGCCCGAGGCCCAGTAACTGAAGGAGGATTCAAAGCGTCCCGGTGGGCTCTGCTGGCATATCAAGAGGAGCCTGGTTACTGAGTTGCATGGACACTAAAGAATCCACACTTCTGCAGTACTACTAAGGAGACGGAGAAAGTTCCAGGTACTGTGGAAAGGTTCCTATTCACCTTCGGTTGCACGTTCATTCTGTGTCAGAGACTTTTGAAAGTTTCCGGATAACATTGTCAGCTGCTATACCTCTGGCTAGAGGCATATCTGACTTAGAAGTACCCAGCAGCAAGTGGCTACTCTCTGGGTTTGATTTATGACATTTGTGGATGTCAGCAGTTTAAGGTGCCTGAGTTTTTTCACCCTTGCCCTCTATTCCTATCTGAGACTGTTTTGTTGGATGTTACCACTGCAAGAATAAAAACCTTAAAAAGGACTTTTATTGTGTCAGCATCCAAAGTATCAACCCTGGGAACCCCTGGACATTCGTCAACAAGCCAAGCGGAGGTAACCAGTAAGCCCAAAATTCAAGGCCGCCCCTCTGAGGGTTATGGCCGATACACTGGAATTTCGTAAGCGGCATTGAATTAGCATGAATAAGAAAAAAAAAACCCTTCCGAAAGGCCTAACTCCCATAAATTGTCTAACTGCCGCTACCGGGCACAAGGATACGTCATCCTGCTCGCTCGCACAAGTTGACCCGCCTACCCTTGCCGCATTGATCAGTTATGGACTGCTGCAGCCAAATATGCAATCCCGAGTGATCAACCACCACTTGTTCAAATCTAATTCCCGAAGTCCCCTGCTTATTAGCTGGTACTAATTCTGAGATACGCAAAGCACCAAAAAAAGCTAACACAAAAGCAGTCTTGAAAAGTAACGCTTCATAAGTAGAGAAGCAAAGAATTTCAGTAACCCTGCAAAGGCCACGAAGGATGTCTAAGGAGATAGGTCATCGACTATATGAGACAAAAGTCAACCTTCTGTATCCCTTCAGTGCCTGTTTAATGGAAAAATAATACATACAAGGTTGCAAACCCAATAGCCGAAAGAAAAATTAAATGCCAGCCAGCGTTTTTGTCACATAACTACATGAAAAATGCTGCTGCATTAACTGGGATAAGAAGGCCAAAACAGTTTCTTCAGATGGCTCTCTGAAACTAAAACCTTCAGCACTTGCAAAGGACAACCAGCTTCTCCAGGCCGCTGAGTAACTGGACCAAGTCTTGGGAGCCAAGGAACCTTGAATAGCTTCTGCTACCGCAATAAAATCACGTCCCACATGTGGTCTGGGCACGGGACGCCTGTCGCATCTGCCTCTGGAAGCAAACTCCGGAAACGGTCCATCTGCAACCGGGACAAAGAATCAGCAACATCATTCAGGATCCTGGGAGTATACTTAGCTTTAAGCCAAACATTAAATTTGAGGCATCTAAAAACCACCTGTCTTAGCAATTTGATCACTAGCCTTGAACTGGACGAAAGACAATTAACCGCATAGAGCACGCCTTTGTTATCAGTCTCCACCAGAATACGCCAATTTGCAAAATCCGGGACCCAACATTCAAAAGCCACCAAAATCGGGAATAACTCCATCAAAACCACATTCCGGGTGAGACCCGTCTAAACCCACAACTCAGGCCAAACTGCACAGCACCAATGTGTTCTCCAGATAAAGCCAAAGCCTTTAGATCCTGCTGCATCTGTAAACAATCGAAAATCTGAGGCCATCACCAATTTAGATTGGAAAATGAAACATTTCAGGAAACTGGCCCAAACCATCAAATCTTCTTTAACCACTTGCCGACCGGCGCACGACAATACGTCGACTGAATGGCACGGACAGGCATAAGGGCGTACAGGTACGTCCCCTTTAAGATGCCGCTGTGCCATTGGGTGCACTGGTCGGGACCACCCGTGAGGCCAGTCGCGGGTCCCGCGGACGCGATCGTCTCACGGGAAGGCTGAACGGGGAGATGCGGAAATAAACAGCATCTCGCCATTCTGCTTAGCAACTAGTGACGCCGATCTCTGCTCCCTGTGATTGGAGCAGAGATCAGCATTCACTAGCTGACAGCCACGCCCCCCCACAGTAAGAAACACACCTCTAGGCACACTTCACCCCTACACTGCCACCTAGTGGTTAACCCCTTCACTGCCAGTGTCATTTACACAGGAATCAATGCATTTAAATAGCATTGATTGCTGTATAAATGACAATGGTCCCAAAAATGTGTCAAAAATGTCCGATGTGTCCGCCATAATGTCACAGTCACAATAAAAATCGCTGATCGCTGCCATTACTAATAAAAAAAAATTATTAATAAAAATGCTATAAAACTATCCCCTATCTTGTAAACGCTATAACTTATGCGCAAACCAATCAATAATCGATTATTGCGATTTTTTTTTTTTTTTTACCAAAAATATGTATAAGAATACGTATCGGCCTAAACTGAGGAAAAAAAAATGTTTTTTTATATGTTTTTGGGGGATATTTATTATAGCAAAAAATTTAAAAGAATGCGTTTTTTCAAAATTGTCGCCCTTTTTTGTTTATAGCGCAAAAAATAAAAACCGCAGGGACAATCAAATACCACCAAAAGAAAGCTCTATTTGTGGGGGAAAATGGACGTCAATTTTGTTTGGGAGCCACGTCGCACGACCGCGCAATTGTCAGTTAAAGCTACGCAGTGCCGAATCGCAAAAAGGGGCCTGGTCCTTTGGCTGCAAATTGGTCCGGGGCTGAAGTGGTTAAGTGGGGTAGTCAATCTAATGTGATCCAGTGGGGATTTCATACCAGAAATTGACAGATAGAGGAGCCAAGAAAAAATCCTGCCAACCGGCATAATTCTGCAGGCAAAGGCCAAGATCCCTAACGGCGATTGCATCTCTTTCAACCGAACTTTCTTCTTTTTCAATACCCAAGCAATCAGCCACTTCAATTTCTTCAATTTCACCTCCACAGGGGACACCTGATGTATGGAGAGACTCCGCTGGGAATGCCTGAAGTACGGAGGGACTCTGCTGGGAACACCTGATGGTATCTGGTGGCAAGTGACACACTCAGGGCTCCCTCTGATTCTACATTATGGTGAGTTGAATGATATATATTTTATAGTATAATATAATAATAGAAATAATGCGCTTTAATCATCCTGACACCATAACAACCATGGTGCCAGGATGACTGAAGCGCTAACACCAGGTGTTTGGAGTATCTTTATCTGCTGATTGTTAAACTTTCTGAAATACACATAATTCTATTGTGGTGTTGCATGACAAATTTTTTCCCCAGCTATGTCACACCTACAAATGAATGCCCCACCCGCTAATTATAATAAGAATCTGCCCACAGACAAAAAAGTGTCCCTATACATTTTTTTACAATGTTGGCAAATATGTTGGTGATAGAGGGTGCTGGTTTATAACCTCACTCCTTATTGGTTGTTGGGGGCGCTGGTTTATAACCTCACTCCTTATTGGTGGTCGGGGCGCTGGTTTATAACCTCACTCCTTATTGGTGTTTGGGGGCGCTGGTTTACAACCTCCTTCCTAATTGGTGGTCGGGTGCTGGTTTGTAACCTAATTTTTTATTGGTGGGTAGGGGGCAATGGCGTCCCTAGGGGGGGGGCCAGAGGGGGCCTGACCCCCCCAAAATGATGCTGTGCCCCACCATGTGCCCATTTTTTTTTTTACAAAAAGGCAATGTCTTTTTGTTTGCATCCGTAGCGGATGCGCCACATCTTACTCAGGCTGCCGCTGGAGTAACACAGTCTCTATTGAGAGGGGGAGTATTCTTCTAGCCTGGACGCGTGGGTAAGTGTGTGCACTGCAGTACACTGTAATCACTGAACTGCATTATCTCCATCCCTTCTCTCCCCCATCTGTCGCTCCCCCTCTCCTGTTCTTTCAAGACCTTCACAACTTACTTTCACTTTCAGTTAGGCAGGTAATAGACTATGCAAATTTCTTTCCTGCATCCACAGAGTGCAGGAAAGAAACTTGCATGATTCCCCCATTAACACAGACAGTGGTGACAAGGGGAATATCCTTCCTGCCCAGCAATTGTATTCTCCCAACAAACAGTCATTATCACTAGTGGCTATAGCAACCACTAGTGATAATCATAAGAGTATCTGTCAGGCTGGTTGTTCCCAATTTGATCGATCAACTTGGTACATTCAGCCTGCTCATTAATGGTTCAAACCTCAACCAGCTGAGATTTAAACTGCCTATGGCTGGTCTTAGCACTTAGGCAGCCCATACATTGATCACTTTTTTCATTTAACTAGTAGGTTGCATGAAAAAAAAAAAGAAATGATCCAATTCTCCCATCTACACATTATAGGTGGATGGGGGAATCCTCCCAGTGTGGACCAGTGGTGGAACTACCAGGGTTGCTGTCCTGTCCCGGCTATTCACAGCGCTGGTCTCTGTCTCCATGGCAGCAGTGGCAAATTGGAACCCAGTGCTGGTTACTTTATGGGGCTAATGTACAGGAGAGCCAGCACAATGTGTTAGAGATGGGCAGGGCATGTTCAAAATCCCACATGCCCGATCCCGCCAGGAAGCCCACACTGCACGGCGCTAAGCACAAGCAGTGAGACATTTCCTGGTCCGCAGCTGCACAGATCAGGAATGTCTCACTGCCTGTGATTATCCTTGTGCAGTGCAGCTTCCTGGCGGGATCGGGCAAGTGGGATTTCAAACACACCCGAGCCCATGTCTAATGGTTGTAGACAGTTGACCTCCCTGCAGGTTGCTTAGCAGCAGTGCAGCCTTCTCTGACATGCTGATGGTGATGCAATCCAGGTGATGCTCCTAAATCCTAGTGTTAAATATCATAGTTATTTCATTGATCAAAGCTCACACCTTATAGGCATAGAGCCCACACCTTATAGGCATAGAGCCCACCCCTCACAGGCATAGAGCCCACACCTTACAGGCATAGAGCCCACACCTTACAGGCATAGAGCCCACACCTTACAGGCATAGAGCCCACACCTTACAGGCAAAGAGCCCACACCTTACAGGCATAGAGCCCACACCTTACAGGCATAGAGCCCACACCTTACAGGCATAGAGCCCACACCTTACAGGCAAAGAGCCCACACCTTACAGGCATAGAGCCCACACCTTACAGACATAGAGCGCACACCTTACAGGCAAAGAGCCCACACCTTACAGGCAAAGAGCCCACACCTTACAGGCAAAGAGCCCACACCTTACAGGCATAGAGCCCACACCTTACAGGCATAGAGCCCACACCTTACAGGCATAGAGCCCACACCATACAGGCATAGAGCCCACACCATACAGGCATAGAGCCCACGCCTTACAGACATAGAGCCCACGCCTTACAGGCATGGAGCCCACGCCTTACAGGCATGGAGCCCACGCCTTACAGGCATGGAGCCCACGCCTTACAGGCATGGAGCCCACACCTTACAGGCATGGAGCCCACACCTTACAGGCATGGAGCCCACACCTTACAGGCATGGAGCCCACACCTTACAGGCATAGAGCCCACACCTTACAGGCATAGAGCCCACACCTTACAGGCATAGAGCCCACACCTTACAGGCATAGAGCCCACATGGCTGCTGAACATATGGTGGATGTGGTTGTACCGTTGATGCTAATAAATACTGTGTTTATTAGATCTGACTGGGAGCATCACCTGGATCACATCCTGATCAGCATGTCAACAGAGAAGGTTGTACAGCATTACTGCTGCTAGGTGACCAGCTGGGGGCTCGGCTCTCTACAACCAATAGTGCCAGCCTTCCCCTGCATGCACCGATAATGTCACCAGCACTAGGTCCTAATAGACTGCTGCCGCTGCCAAGGACACAGATGCAAGACCAGCGCTGTCAATAGCAGGGGCAGGACAGCAAGAGGAGGCTGGGGAACACCACAGTGGCAGAACACCAAGGCCCGGTGGCAAGACAACCTTTGCAACCCTGATAGTTCTCCCACTGCTTTGGACCCTTATATTTTCTTGGTATGCTGGTGACATATATCTCTTGTTTTCTGCAACCCTGGGGATCGTAGTAAAATTGCATTTTATAGTTGCCCCCCTACTTTTGTCCCTGTCCCCCCATGTGCCCCCCCTAAATATGAAAGCTGGAGACGCCACTGGTAGGGGGTGCTGGTTTATAACCTCATTCCTAATTGGTGGTCGGGGGTGCTGATTTATAACCTCACAACTTATTAGTGGTCGGGGGTGCTGGTTTATAACCTCATTCCTAATTGGTAGTCGGGGGTGCTGGTTTATAGCCTTATTTTGTATTGGTGGTCGGGGCGCTGGTTTATAACCTCACTCCTTATTGGTGGTCAGGGGGCGCTGGTTTATAACCTCACTTCTTATTGGTGGTCAGGGGGCGCTGGTTTATAACCTCACTCCTTATTGGTGGTCGGGGCGCTGGTTTATAACCTCACTCCTTATTGGTGGTCAGGGGGGCGCTGGTTTGTAACCTCACTCCTTATTGGTGGTCAGGGGGCGCTGGTTTGTAACCTCACTCCTTATTGGTGGTCGGGGCGCTGGTTTATGACCTCACTCCTTATTGGTGGGTAGGGGGTGCTGGTTTATAACCTCATTTTTTTTATTGGTGGTCAGGGGGCACTGGTTTATAACCTCACTCCTTATTGGTGGTCAGGGGGCGCTGATTTATAACCTCACTCCTTATTGGTGGTCAGGGGGGCGCTGGTTTGTAACCTCACTCCTTATTGGTGGTCGGGGCGCTGGTTTATAACCTCACTCCTTATTGGTGGTCGGGGCGCTGGTTTATAACCTCACTCCTTATTGGTGGTCGGGGCGCTGGTTTATAACCTCACTCCTTATTGGTGGTCGGGGCGCTGGTTTATAACCTCACTCCTTATTGGTGGTCAGGGGGCGCTGGTTTATAACCTCATTTTTTTTATTGGTGGTCGGGGGGCGCTGGTTTATAACCTCATTTTTTTTTTTTTTTTTATTGGTGGTAGGGGGTGCTGGTTTATAACCTCACTCCTTATTGGTGGTCGGGGGTGCTGGTTTATAACCTCACTCCTTATTGGTGGTCGGGGGTGCTGGTTTATAACCTCACTCCTTATTGGTGGTCAGGGGGCGCTGGTTTATAACCTCATTTTTTTTATTGGTGGTCAGGGGTGCTGGTTTATAACCTCATTGTTTATTGGTGGGTAAGGGGTGCTGGTTTATAACCTCCTTCCTATTGGTGGTCAGGGGGCGCTGGTTTAGAACCTCCATTGTTTATTGGTGGGTAAGGGGTGCTGGTTTATAACCTCCTTCCTATTGGTGGGTAAGGGGTGCTGGTTTATAACCTCCTTCCTATTGGTGGGTAAGGGGTGCTGGTTTATAACCTCCTTCGTATTGGTGGTCAGGGGGCGCTGGTTTATAAGCTCATTTTTTATTGGTGGTCAGATCAGTGGTAGTAAAATTTACAGCAGAGAGGATCCCATCACCTGACACCCAATTTCCTGCTCTGCACATTTATCAGGTGTCAGGCCACGAGTTGGGTCTAATGACTGTGCTGGCCCAGCTCCTCTATGTGCCAGTGAGGAAGAATACTATAGATGTGAGTGACAGATGGCGGTGTGCGGCCACCCGGGTGGTCCATAGAATGAAGTGTCCGGTGACCGGTGCTCTTTAATGCCCCTCCACTCTCTTTGCGTAGAAGGCGCCCGGCAGAGCTGGCGTTGCCCTGGTAACCGGTGTGACGTCACCCGCAGATCCCGGCGAGCTCGCGCTGGCAGCATCCCCGGGACGGCGAGCAGAGGAGGAAGCGGGCCGCCTGAGGGATGCCTCCGCCCGGCCACACCGCGACCCATGGAGCTCCACCTGGCACTACTCGACAACCTGACGGCGCTGGGCGGCCCGAGCAACACCGGCACGGCGGCCGGGGGAAGGGACGGCGCCTCCTTCGGTACCAACCGGAGCTCCCCGGAGCCGGGTGAGGAGGAGGCGGCGGCGGCGGGGGGAGGGAGCCCTCTGGTGCACGGGGTAGCCGTGGCATGCCAAGCTCTGCTGCTGCTGGCCATCTTCCTGCTGTCGTGCCTGGGCAACTGCGCCGTTATCCTGGTAATCGCCAAACACCGGCAGCTGCGCACCGTCACCAACGCCTTCATCCTGTCCTTGTCACTGTCCGACTTCCTCAGTGCCCTGCTGTGCCTCCCCTTCTCCTTCATGCTGCTCTTCTCCCGGGGCGGGGTCTGGCTCTTCGGGGACCGCTTCTGCTTCGCCAATGGCTTCTTCAACTCTTGCTTCGGCATCGTCTCCACCCTGACCATGACCCTCATCAGCCTGGACCGCTACTACGCCATCGTCCGCCAGCCCCGCGAGAAGATGGGGCGCGCCAGGGCTACACAGCTGTTGGCCGGGGCTTGGCTGGCGGCTCTGGGCTTCTCCTTCCCCTGGTACCTGCTGGCCAAGGAGCAATGGGTGGTCCACAAGAGGGGCTACTACCACTGCATGTACGTGTTCCACTCCGCCGGCTCCAGGCTGGGGGCCACCTACAGCATCTCACTCATCGTCCTCTGCTACCTCCTGCCCTTCGGCCTCATGTGCTTCTGCCACTACAACATCTGCAAGGCCGTGCGGCTGTCGGAGATCCGCGTCCGGCCCGTCACCACCTACGCCCACCTGCTGCGCTTCTACAGCGAGATGAGGACGGCCACCACCGTGCTGATCATGATCGTCTTCATCATCTGCTGCTGGGGGCCCTACTGCGTCATGGGCCTGGTGGCCGCCGCCGGCGACTACCCCTTCACCCCGCTCATGGACACCGTGGCTATCTGGATGGCGTGGGCCAACGGGGCCATCAACCCGCTCATCTACGCCATCCGCAACCCTAACATCTCCATGCTGCTCGGGCGCAACCGAGAGCAGGGCTACAGGACTAGGAACATCGCCGCTTACCTGTGCACGCAGGGTCAGAGCCGGGAGGTCAGGGGTAGGGCCGACCCCGTTCGAGATCGCTACACCAACAGACACGGCCAAGGCAGCCGGGTGTCCTCGTCTAGTCCGGCCAACGGTGGGGACGTGGCCATGTGGGCCTGCAAGAACCCCACGGTGCTCTTTTGCCGGGATGGCCAAGCGGACACCATGTCGGAGCCTCCCGGCATTAAACCTGAGACTGCAGACACAAGCCTTTGAGGTTTTCTTCTAGTATTGCCCACTGGTTGGGTGACAAACTCTGTTCAGGTAGACCGCTTGAGGAGAACAAAAATGTTCCACCGGATTATCAAGTATTGGATCAGAATATCCTTATCTGTGATCACCAGGATTTCTTTATGTCCACCATATCAGTTTTACAACCCAAGTATTGGCAGCGAGGAGCACAAGGCTATACAAGGTTACAGACCAAAATTCAGTCAGGTATTGACACAGCATTCTGTATTCATATGAAACGTGCAGCATCGGAGGATCGCACAATCAAATGGGAGACGTAACCAGCATTATCTGATTTTTTTTTTTTTCTGATTGGACGTGGCCAGCAAAACCAGGAGAATCCTATTTTCTCAGCCGAAAACCATCTTGTTTTTTGGAAAAGTTTACAGCAATGTGTAAAAATGTGACGCTCGTCTCCACCTCTCTGATAAATGTATGGCAGTGCAATGTCATCTGATTGCTTTCCGTTCTTATTCTCTTATGTACTTGAATTGTAAGCGCTTAAGCTGGCCATAGATGGTTTGAATCTCGGCTGGTTCAGCAGTGACCGCCAAGATTCGAACCATGTATGGGCAGGCTGATTTTACCCAAGTTGACCGATACAACCAGCATATCAAATTTTTCTACACATGGTTACTGCCAGCAGCTATAGCCGCTAGCAGTAACTATTGTATTCTGCTGGCCGGGAATGCTCCTTGCGCCTCCCGCTGGCAGAATACAACAGCGCAGCAGGAGGCATTTCCCATTAAACAGTGACTGTGTTGATGGGGGAATTGGGCGATTTTTCTTTCCTTCCACCCACAGTGGAAGGAAAGAAAATCATTTAATCTATGGAAAGCCTTGGGGGTCATTCTGATGAGCGGCAGTGCTTGCCATTCCTCTGAGGCCTGGTTCACACAGGTGATTACTTCTGTGTCCCGTGCTTTGCCATGTTTTGCTGGCACAGGATGCACAAGCGTTGCATGAATCCCCATGCCAGCAGTCCCATTGGGACATGTGGCTGCTCGGACACAGCTGCTGTGTCCCAATGTGACACCCACGTGGATGGGGGTATGTGTCCTCAAACTCACCCTGGGTGCATTCCTGGGCCATGAACACGCAGGGATGTCACACTGGGACAAGCCGCATATCCCAATAGACATCTGTGGGACTGCCGGTGTTCTATCGAATAGTGCCCTCTGACGAAAAGTGCCTGCGCATGCACAGTATGGAAGGGCAGTCCAGCTGATTTCCGGATCAGCTGGCGTGGCGTCACCATGGTGCATGCGCACATCGTAGGAGGCATTTTTATGATGGGCACAATTGAAAGCTATGCAAACAGCGGAGGGAGACTGTAGTTTTCAGATTGTGCCTTGCTGTTGCAGAGCGGGTTTGAGGGTATGTTGAAGGGCGGGTTTTGTCTTTGTTGCAACTCCCCCTTAGATACAGGCAAAACCCGCCATTCAACACACCAAACCCCTCCCTGCAACGGAGACCAAACCTGACCTTGAACACACTGTAAACCCACCCCGCAACAGCGAGGCACAATCTCACAACTACGGTCTCCCTCGTTTGCTTAGTTTTCAATTGTGCCCGTCAAATGGTATCGCCCGTCAAATGGTATCGCATGGGCAATTTTCGACAGAGGGCACTATTCGATAGAACACTGGCATAGGGATGCACGCAACATCTGTGCATCCCCGTCTTGGCAAAACATGACCCTGCATGGGACATAAAAGTAATTGCCTGTGTTTTTTTTTCAACTTGCTGATTGTGTTCCCTGTGCGTGTATAACCTGCTTTAGAATCTGTTGACCCAAACTGCTGAGGGTGAATCTTCAAGTGTTTTACGAATTTTCGTGGGTAATTCAGATCACCATTGTCTATGGCTGGTAATGCAGAGTATCGGCTGGGTAATGCAGAGTATATGCAGGGTAATGCAGGATATTGGCTGGGTAATGCAGGGTATGTTTTTACAAGTGATCGCTCCGTCATTTGACGGAGCGATCACATTGTAAACAGTGGCCGGGTGTACCAAGATGGCCGCCGCTCCGGAGCTAGGCCGAAGCCGCTGCCTTTCCTAAGGCCGCGGGGTGTACAAAGATGGCCGCCGAGCTCCGGAGCTAGGCCGAAGCCGCGGCCTTTCCTAAGGCCGAGGCCGCGGATCGCGGGGTGTGCCGATCCGAACGGGGTGGCCCGTTCGGATCACGGATCGGCGACGATCCGTTGCACCCCTACCATTGTCAACATAAAACTGAGAGATGTAGCTGGAGTTTGTCTTTGGGGCCCCTTGCACACAGGGCCATCCAGCTGCAGTGCGCCCCTCCCCCCCGACGTTTTAGTGCACCCAGAAGGAACAGGTGCAACGTCCAGCCCCGCAGCCTGTCAAAATCTATCAAATGTTGTGGTTGGACGTGCCTGAATGCTGCAACAACTGATACCAGCGCTTGGGGCCCTATGCATTTAGGGCATTCGTCCCTGAACACATAAGGCCACCATGCGCAAGGGGTCCAAATTTGTCTCTTGTCACCACATCACATTTGTCAGATGGAGTTGGGCTATGAGTCTGCAGTTTTGTCTCTAGATATATGGCCTGATTGATGTGTGTCCTACAAATCCATTGCCATCTAATGACCTTTGATGGTTTTTGTCTAAAGGTTGTACAGACACAGTATAATATTCCATTTGCCTATCTATATCCAAGTTGCCAGTAAACATGAACGGTCGGTCGGGCTGTTAGCTGGGATACTGATTGGGTTGTGTGCATTTGTAACGTTTAGCTTTTGTGAATTTGGTCAAAACAATGGATGTCATTTCTCCAAAGTGTCAGAAATCGGGATGGTCAGTGTTGTCCTGTTTTTGTAAATCAGATTCAGAATTTCAAATTTCAGCTCTCATTTCCCGAGGACAGTTTTGAATCTGATCTGCAGAGGAGGGAGAAGAGACCTCTTTTCTTTCACATGTTTAATAAATTAGGCTTAAAGAGGAAGTAAAGCCTATTTAAAAAAAGAAAAAAAAAACGGAACCTGCAAGGCAAAGGCATAATGAGCTAGTATGCATAGCATACTAGCTCATTATGAATGACTTACCTGAGAACGAAGCCCCCGAAGCGTCCCTCATCCACGATCTTCTGCACCGCCATCAAACCCAGAGTGACTTCCGGGTCTCGCTGCTCCAGCGCTGTCATTCACTGGATCGGCGATGACGTCACTCCCGCGCATGCGCACGAGAGCGGCATTTCGCCGCGATCTCGGCATGCTCAGTGCGCCTGCGCGCCGCTGTCTACGGCGCATGCGCCGTAGATAGCGGTGCCTTTTCTTTTCTAAATATCTCCTAAACCATGTAGGTTTAGGAGATATTTATTGGACCTACAGGTAAGCCTTGATCTAGGCATACCGGTAGGTCAAAGTGGTTTGTAAGGGTTTACAACGCTTTAATTGGAGATGGTTTCCCATTGGTTGCTATGGGTTCATGCACTTTATTAAAGAAAAGTTGAAGTGCCAAAGTTTGCGCAAGGCGGCGTACACATTAACTTAGTTGTGTCGCTACCATGCAGTGCCATATGATGTGATCACCAGAGTCCCTTAATTGTTCCCCATAACTGTGAATAAACCACTAGAAATGTACACATTCATGTGGAAAGGAGTGCAGACCACACCAACATCTGGTTCTTCTATATCTGGGACACGTTCCTCATTCCTGACTATAGGAACGTCTATATGTGGCATTTCTGTAGAAAGTTTTTTTTATTTTTGCTAGGTCTTCTCACTTCTACAATCATTTCATAATGTGTTGCCATTTAAAAAAAAAAAATCTTGAATGTCCTAGCAAAGAGCACTGTTGAGGTTCTATGCACATGCTCGCTGTGGTCAGTTACGTTTTGTGTACATGGTTCCCAAAAAACTGTGCTGGCTGAAGAAAAAGTTCACTGTTAATGCATAGAAGAGAGCATTGTACCCGCAGAAACCAAACCCCTTCGATCATCAAGTTTTTGTCCCTCTGTGCAGTAATTGCTTTTTCATGTAGAAATATTTTACATTTGCTTTTGAATGAAATAATTCCCTGTTATTTCTTTTTAACAAAGTAATTGGATCTTAATATTTCAATTTTACCACTTGCCGCCAGGTGGCGGACCTGTTTTTAAAGCGCCCGAAGCCGATCTGTCACTCCACCCAGAGGCACCGCCATCTTCGGTAAGGGATTTGGGAAGTGAAGCCTTGCAGCTTCACAGCCTGGTTCCCTACTGTGCATACTGTGCATGCGCGAATCCCACAGGTCTCTGCTGTCTTCTGGGACCTGTGTGTCTCCCAGAAGACTTTGGGAGAGGGGACGGAGGAGGCGCCGGATATGGCGTAAATATCTGCGGGTACCCGCGGATATCTATGCCCGGAGGAGTCATACCATCAAATGAAATGGCTGGTGTCATAACTGATCACATGTGCAACACCATGGCAGTTACAGATCAAACAGAAGTAGTTTCCTTGGTTGTAAAGGATAGGAGGGTCTAATTCTACTTTAAGGCTGTCAGCAGATCAGCCTCAAATTCAGTGGTGTCTAAAAGTGCAGAGCAACTGAGCATGTGCAGAGCAGGGTGAGACTGTGTATTACTGGAATTTAACCACTTTCAGACCAGACCATTTTGCTGGCTTAAGACCAGACCACTTTTTGCGATTCGGTACTGCGTCGCTTTTAACCTGGCAATTGCGCAGTCGTGCGACGTGGCATTTTTTCCCCACAAATAGAGCTTTTCTTTTGGTGGTATTTTATCACCCCTGCGGTTTTTATTTTTTGCGCTATAAACAAAAAAAGCGACAATGTTGAAAAAAAACGCATTATTTTTAACTTTTTGCTATAATAAATATCCTCCAAAAATATATAAAAAAAAACATTTTTTTTTTTTCCCTCAGTTTAGGCCGGTACGTATTCTTCTACATATTTTTGGTAAAAGAAAATCGCAATAAACGATTATTGATTGGCTTGCGCAAAAGTTATAGCGTTTACAAAATGGGGGATAGTTTTATAGCATTTTTATTAATTTTTTTTTTACTAGTAATGGCGGCGATCAGCGATTGTTATTTTGATTGCGACATTATGGCGGACACATCGGACATTTTTGGGACCATTGTCATTTATACAGCAATCAGTGCTATTTAAATGCACTGATTCCTGTGTAAATGGCAGTGAAGGGGTTAACCAGGGGTGGCAGTGTAGGGGTTAAGTGTTCCTAGGGGCGTGTTACTAACTGTGGGGGGCGTGGCTGTGTTTTAGTGAACACGATCTCTGCTCCAATCACAGGGAGCAGAGATCAGTGTCACTAGTTGCTAGGCAGAACGGGGAGATGCTGTTTACTTCTGCATCTCCCCGTTCAGCCTTCCCGTGAGACGATCGTGGGTATCCCGCGGCGATCCGGACTCACAGGGTCCCGACCGGCGCAATGGCACGGCGGCAATCTTAAAGGGACGTACCTTTACGCCCTTTTGCCTGTCCATGCCATTCTGCCGACGTACACCGGTCAGGAAGTGGTTAAACAGTATAGACACTTATTTTTATTGTTTTACATACTGTAGCTATACCAGCAAAAGGGGCCAGCTTGAAGTGATCTAGCAGGACTTAATTTTCTGACTAAAGTTCCAATTTAACAGAGCCTAAGATGGCAGATTCTTCGACTGTAAAGGATAGACCTGTCTTGATAGAGGTGAGCTGCACCCCTTCAAAAACATTTGTCGGAAGAAAAAAAAAATCATTTTTTTTTCTCCATTCATTGTTACTCCTTGAAAGACCCGAGTGCCCCTTTGCAAGCTCTTCTATGTGATTTTGTAATTTCGAATTCTAGGGTGCTCCCGGACAGCTGCTTTTCATTGTCTGAAGTGAACACCCTTCTCTTCTTTTATAATGGATAAACTTGTCTCTCCATCTTGGTTATTCTGTGGAAGTTCTCTCCATTTACTGGCCCAACTGTAGGGTGATCTAGAAATGAATAGTAATTTTTACTGATTAATTCCTTTCCAGAAATCCTTTGACAACAAAATAATGTCACTCCTCTATCTTGCACAAAATTGTATAGGATACTTTTCATACATCTTATCCTATTTAATATAATGCTTAAAGTGGTGTTCCGCCCTCTCCCCCCAAAAATGAAAAGTCAGCAGCTACACACACTATAGCTGCTGATTTTTAATATTGGAACACTTACCTGTCCTGGAATCCAGCGTTGTCTGCACCCCAGCCAATATTTCCGTTGAGTGCTTCCGCCGCCATTGCCGATAAGGGAACCTGGCAGTGAAGCCCCCCCCCCCCCCCCAAAAGGTGCCAAATGTGGCACCGGAGGGGGGGAGGAATCAGATTAGAGGAAGTTTTTTTATTTTTTTCCTCTTACCTTCATGGATTCTATCCATGAAGGTAAAAAAAAGCCTTCAGAGTGAAGCTCCCATTAATTTTCAGTTATTGTGTTGGAATAGGACAGGAGGTTGGATTGTAAGTGAGAATTTTCATTGCAGGATTGTTTGTACTCCATTCTGTCTAATATTCAGCCTTTCCCAGCAGCCGCTCCCCGTCCTTGCTTTCCCTGCAGCTCTGGACACCATTGTTTCTGAGATCTCTGCCTGCTGGTGGCATTGGGTTTGTGACAGGTCTTTAAATGAGAAGTTTGGGGATTTAAAAAAACATTTATACTCACCTAAGTGGATGCGGTATCCATCCAATGCTGCATCGGCTCTGCAGTGAGAACTGAGCGATCCATCACTGCTGATCGCTCAGTTCTCCCCCTCTGCTCTGAGCAGAGAGCCATGACTGTCAGACAGCGGTTCTCTGCTCTCCCTTCCAGTGCTCACTGGAGCGCTGGGCTGGAGAGGTGGCGGAAAGGGCAGAGCTCAGGCTCTTAGCAGATTGCTGAGAGCCTGAGCTAGGTGCTGGTCCAGGCTTCTGGGCAGACCCTGACCATGTAGTCAGAATCTTTCCAGAGCCTGGACCGACTGAGTGACATCAGCCGACAGCGGACTTGAGCACGCTGTCGGCTGAAAACGGGTTAAAGCCATGCAGAACGAACTTCACTCCTGTGATCTACATAAGTATGGCCAAAAAAGCTTTGGCCATACTTCTTTTAAGGATGAATTCTTTCACAGTGCAAGTAGCTAGAGAGGTCAGGGGTTGCTTGTTTTAAATCTTTGACTGCAAGTTAATAAATTTAGTAAAATTAATACATTTCCCAGTATCCACATTAATTGGTTTGAAATACTTGGCCAAGGTCCACACCTATGACTTGTTTCCCAAAGTAAGTCACATGACCACTATTATTATTGAATGCTTGAAAATGTCAGTGTTGGGCAGAAATAACTTTTCCTTTTTTGTCTCAAGTCCTGTAGCGTGAGGCCTACAAAAAACATTTGCTTGACTTTCTGCCCAGATGGCCACATTCTCTCTGGGCCATTTCACACCACGTGCAGTCCAGTGCGTTTTTTTTTTTTTCTTCATCAAAAACCCATGGGAAGTAGGTTATGTGCTTTTCAATGGCATAGTTCGCACCAGTGCTTGCAGTTCCAGTGCGTTCCAAAAAAAAAAGTAGAACATGCTGCATTTTTCTGGACTGTACTGGAACACTGTAAAACGCATGAATGCACGTGCCCTTATTTAAGGTTAAGAAAAAAGAGGGGGAATGCAATGGACTGCATCAAAAAATGCTTCAAAAATGCTCATGCAGAAAAGAATCTGCAATGCATCTGGACTGCGTTTCCATGGTGTGAACTGGCCCTCCACTGTTTTCTGCCCAGTTTTATTAAATGTTTTCCCTAGCCACGCAGATTTTGACCACAGTCCATCACTGATTCATTGCTGCTATATATATGTGTCGTGATTGCTAATTACTAGCAAGTAATCACAAGCAGTTGACGGGCGATGGGCGCACTAGCAAAGAAATGACCTGTGTACCCTAACTCTTCCCAACTATTTCATCTTTCCTCACTCTATTCAACACAGTGTTTTTTTTAGTTAAAAATTTCACTTTTATCTTTTTATTTTATTTCAGTGGCAAAACCCAGGTTTGATACAGAGGACACTTAACTCCTGGCTGCCACTTTCCTGTCTCAAGTGCCAAATGGTAGGATTTGTTCTTATCATGTTTTATAAGAAATAACCATAAAGGTTTTTTCATATATAATAATAATAAAGACCTGTCATGAGACTCAGAATATCAGGTGCATAGTACTAAAGTTTTAAACCCTGACTCAAGGGAAAGAAAAAAAAAATCCACTCTTGTAGTGGGGCTACACTGCAAGGATTAAATCCCTGTTTAGGTCTAGGGGCCACTCATAGCAGTGTACTTACCCAATCCTCCACCCCCATGGTGGCTGGTGCTTGCCTCTACTTCCCTATGCTTTTGCAGTGAACTGTCCCTTGGTGTCCTCACATCTAGTGTAGGGCTATGGGCTCCACGTTGATCTCCATGATGTCAGAGGGCATCCAACTGCCACTACATAGGGGAGAAGAGGCTGTGGGGACTGGTCCTACAGGATTGGGTAAGAAAAAGTGCTTTTTGCAACCCCCATGAGACCTAAACGAGCATTTAAACTTTGCAATGCAGGGGCAGCCCCACTACAGGGGAACATTTATTTATTCTTTTATTGGAATACAGCTTCAGCATTTGCTAAGAAGTGTCATGTTGTCTGCCTTAGTAGGGTCATTGGGTACCAGATACCCAGAATAACTTCACATTATGTAACATGTTACATCCATATTCAGAATGTAACATGCTACAGATGCACTGGCCCCTGCATCCTCCGATTTCCGGTTATGACAGTGAGCTGGGGATCTTTTCCCCCTCCGCTCGCTGTCACAATCTAAACAAAATGCTCCACCTGCTGGGCTGCATCCTTCATTCAGTGTTCTGCGAATATGTGAAAACTACAAGTACCGACAGCATTTGCGGCTGTCATTTTGTAGTTCTCAGTGAACTACCAGGGCACTGTTGAGCCCTGTGGTAGTTCATTGAGTCTCCCTGTCAGTGTAACTGCGTGCCTGTATCGGTGGTATGGGCGGATGTCTGCAGGACCATGACATTACACCTACAATCTGCTGATTGTGGGTGCAAAGCTTTACAGCAGGGGTCTCAAACTGGCAGCCCTCCAGTTGTTTTGGAACTAAAAGTCCCATCATGCCACTGCCTGCGTCAGCCTTGCAATACCTCATGCGACTTGTAGTTCTGCAACAGCTGGAGGTCCGCCAATTTGAAACTCCTGCTTTACAGGCTCCTAATAAAATGCATTAATTTTTTTTGTAAACATGAAGTTATCCTTTAAGGCACGCTCTGTGTATCTCCAGCTCCCTGGGGTACCTTCTTGAACTATGGACCACTCACTATATATTGTGCCATGTGCAGTAAACAAATTTCTCCGCTTTTAGCCTTGATAGTCAAAAAGGGGCTTATTAAAACAAGCATTTTGTTACTATATAGTGTGGTCCCAGATTATGGGGTTTTTCTGGAGCTTCACCATACCACTTTTCATGTTACTAAAGGTTCACATGGGTGCCATTAAAATGTGTGGGCAGAGTTTGGTGACAGGTTCGCTTTAGTTGTACACTGTGAATGTTCATGAAATAATGCTCTTTAGTACTACATGGTGTTAATCTATACGATAAGCCTATATGTGATATTATTTTGGCCTTGGTTTATGTTGTTCATACCACTGTACATTTCCATTGTGTGTCATGTTGGTTTTATATATATATTGGAATGCGAGCGGAGATTCTTTTGTTGAATGATGTGACAGCTAATTTATTAACGGGAATCTAAAGTGAGTACATATTTATTTTTATTTTTTTTCTAAATCACTATTGTTGCATTACTTTTTTTTTCTTATGCAAGTTTTCCATTTGCCACACTGCTCCATATTTTTTCACTTTTAGATTCTCCTTTTTAATGGCTGCCTGTATGTCATGCTGCCTCCCTGCCTCATGACCTTTTGCTGTTGGTTAAAACCATCCATCACAGGGCTGGGCCAATAGTTGGATGCATAAAGTAAGAAGGGTGAAGTCAGAAAGTTGGTAGTTTGCGTATCAAGGGTTTCAGGTTCTCCAGGATGCTGCAAAGAGGATTAGAGGCATTTGCAGTTGCCTTCTAGCTATTGTAAATGTTGCTTTACTGCTTGGTGATCATAATACAGGTTTGCTCCAACATGACTATAAATTACCTATAAAGCTGAATTCCATGAATTCAGCAACCTTGCAAAAAGTGCTAGCACACTATGGGTAAAGTCCAATTAGGTGCATGTCACCTCCGGGTGTCCAGTTGTGAGAGGAGAGAATCGCACAGAGCAGCTATACCTGAATTCCCCTCTGCTGCCCATTCACAGGAGCCTCTAATTTGTAAATGAGTTCACATAATACAAAGGCTTCTGTGAATGGGCGGGCATAGCAGTTTTAGTGACTGCTCCTGAAGTAACTGGTACCACAGGTGCTCCAGAAGTTCTCTTCTGAAGCACAATAATCCTGTCAATGTGAATAGGCGGCAGGCACCTCGTTAGACTTAACTCATGGTTTGCATGAAGTTTTTACAAAGTAGCTGAATTCCGCTTTAAGCAGAGTTCGTTGTTGGTGAACAGACTTAATGAAAGTTTATTTAAAAGTGGAGGCGTAGTGTATATTAAGCCATAACTAAAAATGTTACAGTAGTTTACACTTGGCAAAAAATAGGTTTGTGTGGGCGTCTGCCCTGCTTTTGTACATTGGGGTGCAGCACCATAGTCCTTACATATCCAGAGTGTGGAAAAGTATTTGTGTCGCCCATCAAAAACACTCATCTGCTAACAAGTGCTGAACAAAAGATGGAGAGAATGTTGTTGGGGGGGTCGTCACACACTTCTCTAATGTGCATGATCCCTACACAATCTTATACAAAATTGTCCATTGTTCGTGAGACTGAGCTACAGCCTGAGGATATTTACCTATACTGGGGCGGGGGCAGGCTTACTCTTTCCATATCTTAAATGTTAGAGCATTTTGTGGGGCCCCAGCTTATCTTTAAAAAAAAAAAAAATTGCTACAGTAATTAAGCATAAAGGACACCTGTAGTGAGAGCATATGCAGGGCGGACATTGCTGTCTTATTCGGAAAAAGTGCTAGTTGCCTGGCAGGCATGCTTTAACATTCCCTGAGCCACTGATATGGAAAAGGTGCAGACAGGGAGTTCTAGATGCTTTGCACTGATCAGCATGACAGCCAGTTAACTAGCATTCTTATAAGAACATTGGTGGCAGCCTCTGTATTTTCCCCAGTACTGGTTTCCTCTAAGGCACCTACCACAGAGGCCACTTTTATTACTTGTACCAGACGGTTGCCACACTGTTTACTTCTTACTCAGCAAAGACATTGTAAATTTAAAATGGACTTCTGCATTATTTGTATTCTCCGATCTTGCTTTACATGTCAGATATATTTTAAATCAAATTCTAATATTTAGGGGGTTTCCAATGATCAGATATAGTATATTTTTATTGATATCCAGTCAGCAGTAAAAAATTACTATGTAGTCCCACTCTTGCCCCACAAAGCAAGGGTTAAATTCACTTCAGTCAAGGATTTTAACCCTTGCTGTGCAGGGTCAGGTGGAGGGAGTGCAGCTTTAAGCGTCATCCTCTGGCTGTGCTCTTTGGGGTTGATGTTATATGAACAGGCCACTTATGGCCCAACACACAGTTGCAGGCAGGGACCCGCTCCAAGCATATTCTGAATAAGCTCTGCATTGGGAGTCTGTATTTTTCTCAGATCCGGTTTCCTGTAAGGGTTACTAGTTTTGTCATATGTGCCAAATGTTATTTCCCTTTTATTTAAACACTCCTTATTGCCTCATTCGCTATTTCCAGAGTGCCAGGTTATGATGATTTTTGTTTTTAAAAAAAAAAAAAAAAAAAAAAGTAAATCATGAGCACAAAATCATATTTTTCAAGTGAGTGCCCCCTTTTATGTTATGTTTTTTTTATTTTATTTTTTCTGGTTTATAATCTCAAAAATGCCTTAAAGTTTGGCATCAAAAGAAAAAGGATATCCTAAATGTTATAGCAAATGCCAGTATTTTTTCTTGTACAGTATTTAAGAGAAAGGTTTTATTGAACTATTTAACTATTTGTGAGAAGTGGATGTATATTATTTTGTAAACTAAGCCAATAAAGGTCCGAATGCAGCAAATGTTAATGGTGGCCCAGTAGTGTTGTTTGTTTTCACATGTGTAACTGCACAAAATGTTTTTTTTTTTTGAAAAATCTTTTTTATGCACAAAATAATGTTTAGGTCCCATTCACACTTTTTTTTTTTATTTTATTTTTTTCTCATGTGCATTGTGTTAAAGGACAATTGTACCATTAGTACAGACATGCTTTCTCCAGTTCTTACTTCTGTCCCATTCTGTGGCCCCTGCCCAGAGCCACACAGCCTTTCTTCACAAAGTGTTCCCTTTATCCTGCACATTCAGTATGGCCCCTGCTCATTCCTATAGGCAGCTGTACTCCTGGTGGTCTTCAGCAGTCCTGGTGAGTACAGCGTCTGCCACATAGTGAAGTTCACTGGACAGTGGTAAAAATTGGACCAGGTGGGCTGCACTCGGGTAGTGTGGGAGGTGAAACAGCCTTGCCTTAATGGACAACTTGTACCAAAGAAACCGTAATCCTTTAGGGCCCTTTCACACTGCACTTTTGTGCAGCTTACAGCCTTTTCACACTCTTGACGTACAATGGAAGGTGCCTTTTTAAAGAACTGGACTAGAAGGGCACTTTACTTTGTAAGCCAATGCAGCATGCAGAACTTTTCAAAGCACACTTACAGTGTGAACAGGTACATAGGATTTAATAGGGAATAGTTTTCATGCACTTTTGTTACCCTGGAAAAGAGCAGCAGTGTGAAAATAGGCCTTAAGCCAGTCTGTTCATATTGATTTCAGAAGGTAAAAAATTCAGAGGTTACTGTGAGTGCAGAAGATCCCCATAAATGTAATTCCCTCTTTATACTTTGTTCATCATTTTTCCAGCAGTTGTTCTTATATGGCAGCACTGGAGCCAATCACATGATTGCAGCATGTAGAATCTCCTACTTAACCACCACAGAACGGGCGAACTATACCGGAGTTGATGGATAGGGAAGAGATGTTCGGATTGAGATTTTGGAGTGCTTTACAAGTTGTCCACTTTCTTAGTACCTCCTGGACCCGGAAAGGTTCATTAGACCTCTTACCACTTTTGAGAGAATATGTTCAGCAACAGGAGTAATGTCACATGCACTTTTGGTTAACTAATGGCAGCAGGGAAGCCTGACTCCTTGAAATGTGTTCGTGAATGGAAACGAGAGATAGGGAAAACTTTTGATACAATACAAACACAACATATCCTTAGGTTTACACATGAATCTTCGATTTGTGTAAAAACCCAGGAGATAAATTTTTAAATTCTGACGAGGTGGTACAGAACACCAGAGAAATTGAAAAAAATGTATCCTGACATCTCAGACCGGTGCTGGAGATGTCAGAACCATAAAGGCACTATGCTACATATTTTTTGGGAATGCCCGAAATTAAAGAACTTCTGGACAGAAATTAGACGGATCCTTCAAATTTTTACAGAATATACAATTCCAAACGATCCAGCTTTTTTTCTTCTTCATGCCTCCCACATACCAGGAAAACTATATAAGGATTCTATAATTTGTCATCTTTTAGATGCAGCTAAGGCATGTGTTCCAAGGAAGTGGAAATCTGAATCACCTCCGACGATAGAGATGTGGCTAGGTAAAGTGAAGGAGATAAGCAAATTGGAAGACCTGGTCCTTTCAGCACGCTCTCAAGGAGAGAAATATTCCAGGACCTGGTTGCCCTGGAATACTTTCATGGTTTCAGAGGACGGAGTCACCCTAGGTGTAGACGGGAATAGCTAAGTCATTATTATTAACAGGATTACATTTAAGCAATAGGCGTTCTGGAGATAGATCTCCATGGAGTGGTCCTATTCTTACCCTTTATTTATTTTTTTTGGTTTAATTTTTTACATTTTTTTTTTTTTTGATCTTCCCTTTTTTTTTTTAGTTTTGTTTGTTTTGCGTAATTATACAAAATTGAGTAGGACAGGCCCGGGAGTGTGGGCAGGGGTAGAGAGGAGATTGTACAGAGTAGAGCCACTTAACAGAAGATATTACTTACTAAAAGGGAATTATAAAGTGTGGTATGAAAAAAGTCTAGATTTAATGGTAAGAAATGTTTACTGTCTGTATACCCTTCTTTGCCTCTGTCTGTACTCCCTCAAATGTATACTATTCTTAAATAAAATAATTGAAAAAAAAAAAAAAACACCACAGAATGTAAAATGTACTAGAACAACCTGCCTCTATCTGTAGAACAGATCCAGGTAAGAATCTACAGATTAGTTACCTAAAATGTAATTTACCTATAAAGATTCATTCAAATTAACCTTAATTTTGATACAGCAAGGAACTTTTGTGAAACAGAAAATCTCTCTTACCATCTCTTAAAAAATAAAATAAAAATTAAGGGCACCTCCACACTATACAATGTGAAACGTTGTGCATTGTGTTAAGGCACGCCATTAGGAATGGGCTCGTAATGGAAGAACTGGACATGTGCCTTTTTTTGTTTAACACAGTTCATCACAACATACAATGTGTGTGCTATGGGTGCAGTGGTCCCTACTTTGTGTTGGGCTGCCAGTCTATATAAATGGCACCACACGGTGCACTGCACAAATGCTGATCGGTACAGGAACTAGTCATGAATGTTCTCAAAGACATTAGTAGCTCTGTAACCATCTGAATTGGCTCTACATGAAGGGTGTGCAGCATTCTCAAGGAAAATTATTATTTTGTCTGACAGTGGGGATTGCACCCTAGCCATTAGGCCAGTTTCCCTTAGCATGTCAGTGCAGTAGCATAGGGTCAATAACCCATTCCCAACTCTGTAGAGTTGTAATACACATACATGGCACTGAGGCTTTCCTGAAGGATACAGTCAGCTCCATGTCAACGGGCATTCTAGTTAAATGCTGCATTTTCCATTTCAACATAAAGGCTACATTTTCCATTTAAACCTCTTAACAGGAACGCTGCAACTCAAATGCACCTTAATTAGGAAATGCAAAGAGACATGGTGCAACACAAAGCAGGTCATGTGCAGCCTGTGAACTGCCATGTGTACAGCGCTTTTAAATGGGATTTTACTGACCTGCATTTGAGGTGCGTTAGAAATGCAGGAAGACAACGCCCATTAACCTGAGCCCTGAACCTAGCTTCCACTGCTTTTTAGATCAAAGTATAACTAAAGCAGATATCTTTTTATTATGCATACACTTAAATGTCCGCTAGATGGCAGCAAAGATTCATTTTATGTATCTGCTATTAAGCTACACCAAATCAGCCATAACTTTATGGCCACAGCCCTGACCTGTCTAGGCATGGATTTCATTAGACCTCCAAAAGTATTCTGTAGTATCGGGCACCAACCTGTCAGTAGCAGATCCTTTAAGTCCTGTATATTGCGAGGTGAGACCTCCATAGATCAGACTTGTTTTTCCAGCACATTCTGCAGATGCTCGATTGAATTTCATATCTGGAAAAATCGGTGGCCAAATCAACTCCTCAAACTGTGTTCCATGAACCATTTTTTGCAGGTGTGGCAGGGTACATTATCCTGCTGAAAGAGGTCACTGCCGTTATGGGATGTGTACTTGGTCAGCAACTATGTTTAGGTAGGTGTCAAGAAACATCCACATGAATGGCAGGAGCCAAGGTTTCTAAGCAGAACATTGTCCAAAGCATCACACTGCCTCAGGTGAGTTGTCTTTTTTTCCATACTTCATCTCTTCCCTAGATAAGTGACACACACACCCAGTTCATCCACATGATGTAAACATGATTCATCAGACCTTCCATTGCTCCGTGGTCCAGTTCTGACGCTCACATGCCCATTGTAGGCACTTTGGCTGTGGACACGGGTCAGCATGGACACCCTGAACGGGGGCTGCAGCTTTGAAGCCATATACACAAACTGTGATGGCCATTTTTATGCTATATAACTTCAGGGACAACATGTTCACTTGCTGCATAATATATCCACCCATTTTCAGATGCCCTTGTAATGAGATAATGAATGTTATTTTTCTTTATCTGTCAGTGGTCATAAAGTTATGACTAATAAGTGTATAGACCCCATTGTAGTGTAGGAAGATGCCGTTTATCTGACACTCACAGTGAGGCCTTAACACAGACAGCCATCTAGCATTTTCAGAGGATGGTATGGTGTGACTTAAAGGATCAATCTAGACCAGTGTTTCTCAACTCCAGTCCTCAAGGCGCCCCAACTGGTCATGTTTTCAGGCTTCCCATTATTTTGCACAGGTGATTTAATCAGTTTCGCTGCCTTAGTAAATTACCACAGCCATTTCATCTGAGGGAAATCCTGAAACCATGACCTGTTGGGGCGCCTTGAGGACTGGAGTTAAAAAACACAGATATAGACAAAATTGATTTGTTGGGATTGTTTCAGGCATGCTTACATTCTTAAATCACCTGTTGAAATAAACAGGGACACCCTCTAAGTCTGCCTAACTGCCATCAACATTACCAGGGGTGGAGGGGGTCTCCCTCCCATGGATGAATTACTCTTTTTTTTAATTTTATTATGCAGTAAGCACAATGAAAATCCCTCAGCGGTAGAGTATGGCTAGCCATATACTTAGATTTCCTGTTCTAGAATGACAATGCTCTGTCCTGTCTACCAATTGTGCCTATGGAAGAACGTGAGAAATCTAATAGAATTTCTGTTGCCGGCTTTTGTACTTGGGCTGCCGCAACACCCTCAGCTGCTCCAGTGCCTGAACAGTGACTACATCTGATACGTTTGTTGGCACCCACAGCACAATTGTTGGACAAGGACAGAGCACTGTAACCTTGTAACAGGAAGTGCCCCCACAAGAGCTTTGATATCAGAATCGCCAATTATTTTTAAAAAAGCTGCAAATTTAAAAGGATAAGTTCACCTTTATATAAAGTTTAACCATGAGCCTGCAAACTATTGCACCCCCGATCAGCAGATCACGGGTGCAATGCCAGGTTATTTATAGACAGTCTGTGTAAGCTGTTTGTACCTTGTATGAGCAGGCAGTTACTCTCTGGCAGGAAAACTCAATGAACTACCTAGAACGCTCAACCGCATCCTGGTAGTTTTCACATTCACAGAACAATATGAATGATGCCGCCGGGCGGGATCCCCCATTTCAAAGCGTTCATCTGTAACATGTTACAAAAAGTGAACTTATTCTTTAAAACATACTGAAAACTTTTGAAAGTAAATTTTTTGACTTTTAGTGATTGAGTTATAAGTTTCCGAAAACATAGGGATTTAGTGCATACACCTTAAGGCTGGGTTCACACTTATTTGAATTTGATGCGGGTTTCCTCGCATCCAATTTGATTCACAGAGTGTGACCGCGGAGTGCACAGCAGAAGAGTCCTGTGAGTCTTTGGCTCAGTTTCAGGTCCAAATTCAGGCAAAAATTCGGAACCGATTTGCCCCTGAAATGGTGAAGGGGGACGCACTGGACCCCCTGCTGCAAGCCGCTCCGCACATTGTCAATATCCAAGCCTCAGGCTGGGTTCACACTGAGAACACTTAAATCAGATTGAGTTATCACAAAGGCAAAAACTGCAGCCCCCAACTTCCATCTTTTAAGTGGTGTTTTTATTGCATATTTCCATAGTTATATATATGTACACACATCATAAAAACTTTTTTTGTTTCCTGTTCTACTACTAAACATTCTCATTCCTACTAAGTTCACTATTAGCTCAAAAGTTTCTTGACAGACTCGACACATTTACAATCTTTTTTTGGAGATTGCTTTTTAAAAAAATGAGTTTAAAAAAAAAATAAAAATGCACACCATACAGAACACATTCTCTAATTACATCAGCACTGATCAAAAGGAGTCTCACATTGGCACCATGAGAATAAATTTCATGACCAAGGAATCAAAGACGTGACCATGTATTGCAAACCCCAATGGCACCAAGTGGGCACAACTAGGATGTTCAAAAAAGAACACATATATACATATATAACAAAAATGAAATAAAAAACGCCCTTTTTACTTTGCTATGTTATTGCAAAACCCTCTTCGTTTTTTAGTAGCAATACATAAAGAGGCACTTCAGAAAAAAACTCTAACCGTAATACAGTGGTGAGGGTACTCGTGTGCCAAGGTAGCTTTATCAGACACCAATCAAATTTTTTTTAGGTTTTGCTATAAAAAGAAAGAAAAAAAAAATCTCTTTGGCAGAGGTTGATGCAGCTGTTGCAATGGGGCTCAAATAAGGTGGGGGGAATGGTTTGGGTGTTGCCCCCTAAAAAACAAATTAGAATTCACCTGTATTTTCCCATGAGGAACACCTGGAGAGCAGTCGCTCCATTTTCCTCGCTTGTATTTCTAGCCTATTAGCTTATTCAATAAAGCAAATGACAATGCACCAGGGCACAGTGACCTATAACCGCATATTATACAGGATTTATATAGTGCCAACAGTTTGCGCAGCACTTTACAACATAAGGCCAGACAGTACAGTTACAATACAGGAGGAAGTTATCATCTGCTCCTGTGTCCACATGGGACTGGATACCTGCTTTCCATTGAATTAGTACTCTTAGCACATCCCTTGGTGCTATATGCACTCCTTTACTGAATAAGCCCATTTAAAGCCCATCTTCTTCCAGAAATACACCCTGCTGACCTCTCCTCCTAAAAATATTTTTTTTGCCTTGCGCTCATGGTGGTCCACTGACTTCAATATGTATCACTGTCCTGATACAAATATTGAGGTAAAGAGTTAGGACTTTACTGGCTGTATACTTCTGGAATAGTGACCCACAAAGTCTTGAAGCAAAGAACAGCCATGCTTGCTAGTATTTTCACAAGAAGGTCAGCAAGGAAGCACTCATCGTAGGTTTCCCTTAGAACTCAGCTTTTCAATGAATGGTTAACTACTACTTTTACTATGGGGATGAATGATGGAAAAAAAGCATAAAAACCTGGAGCCATTGACTACAGGCAACTGCATCTTTTTGGACTAAAAGATGAACCCTTGCCGACTTACCAACAGCTTTGAAATACAAGACTATGGGTTCAGTTTAGAGCTGGCCCCACCAGCAGCATATATGTTGCTCGCCTTTCCTGCATTCAGCCACCGAGAGTTAAGAAATATATTTAAACTACCTTCCTTCTATCTAAAAGTGCTGGTGCTTGGCTGTTGCACGGGGGAAGGAGAGAGCCCTCAGGTCTGTGTAAGCTCCAGCTTGAGACTCAGAGCTTACACAGGTCTTTCTCTGCACTCCCAGTGACCAGAGTGACAGAGGAGCCAAGGGAAGGAAGCGGCAGCCTTAAAGTGATCCCATTACCTTACCCTGCATAGGCAATCTACATTTTCACTTAAAATTTGTATAAATCAGTTGGTGTGCAGATAATAAATCGGTGTGTCCTCATAGCTTTAGTGATTCCAAACACCATTCATTACACGTGGAGTTTTGATTTCACAGCTTCTCCTAAGCACAAATAAAATACATGCATGCAATAACATACAAAGTGAGGAAAAAAAAAAAAAACAACATTGCAGATCTTTACAAAAGGAAAAAAAAAAAAAGTAGAAGGTGCTTTTGTGATAAGAAAATAGTGTTCAACAATACAGTCCAGCATTAAGTCAATATATACAATTTTTAAAGCAACATGAACGAAAATATCCTGACTATACATGTTACAGTGCCAAAAAGAGCTTTTAGAACACATTTTTAGCTGGTTACGAATACATGCAGGTATGTATACATTTGTTTTTTACCTCCAAAGCATTACATCTTGTGACATAGCTCCTCCTTAACAGATTTTGGAATTCAAGGAATGTTTTGTTACCTTCAGCTGTGGAAAGTTTGTACAAAAGTTAAGTATTTTTCTATGTTAATGGGAATTTTTCAGAATGCCTGCTGTTATAGAAGGGAGAGCACCAGACTACTCTTTAGAGTCTAGAAAGGTTTTTTCATTAGTTGTAGTTATAAAAAGCCAATACATTGTGGGGGCTCCCTTCATCAGAGCTACACTAAAACTATGAAGGGTGCCCCTTTGGAACGCATTGACTTTTTAACAAACAATACCAGTTAAAATCCCTAACCCCCTGTACCCTAAAAAGGTTGGACTTCCCAGTCTAACTCTAAGGCCCCTGTGAAACAATAGGTCCGATTGAACCCTCCATTCTCCTCTACAGAGCGCCAGATGTAAACAGACTTGTGTCAGTTTACATCCAATTTACACCTGGTTCCGATAAAAACAATAAAATAAAAAATAACTTTTTGGAACGTAACACCTTCCATCCTAAAAACGGGTGGAAGGTATAACATGTTCCCAATGCTGCAGCCACTGTGCGATTCCCCCCCCCCCCCCCCCACAGCTGTTAGCTTGTAGTTGTCAATTAACTACTACGGCGATGTTCAGAATCGGGGTAGTTCATCGATTCTGCCTGTCAGATTGTATCTGCATGCCCCTATGGGCTTCACAGGCACACAGATACTCTGACAGATCTGGATGAGACCTGCATGGCACCAATGATCGGCTGATCGCTGGCGCAATGCTTTACAGGCTCCAAAAAAAATGAAAAGGGCATTTATTTATTTTTCTAAAAAGTGAATTTATCCTTTAAGATAAATCTCCCAAAATGCAATCATGGCAGCCAAAACTCTAAGCCTCCATACACACGGTCGGAAATTCCGACCACAAACTCCGTCAGATTTTTTCCGACGGATTTTGTCGGAAAATCCGATCATTCTGAACGTGGTGACGTTTGTTGCGTACAACGGAACTACGTAGAGGCTAGTAGCCAATAGCTTTGGTCTCGTAATTTGATCTGAGCATGCGTGGCACTTTGTCCGTCGGAATTCTCTACACACGATCGGAAAAGGTCCGATCGGATTTTGTTGTCTGAAAATTTGAGAGCAGGATCCGGCGGAAAAAGTCAGATGGAGCCCACACACACGGGCGTATTTTCCGACAACATGGTCCGATCTGACATTTTCCGTCGGAATTTCCGACCATGTGTGGGGCTAAGAGGGTCTAATCCTCCCGAATTCCTGTTGTAACAAAAAAGCTTAACCTGACGTTCTACTAAAGACGAAGCATATTTAGAAATAACCATCCTTAGTAGTAAAGCACAGAAGACTAATATATGCAGACTGAAGCAGCAGTATAGGAATCGTTCTAAGGGTCCTTTCACATCGGCGGCACGCCTGGCGGACTCTGCTTTGCTCAGCAGGGGATCTCTTCACCGATTCCCACTGAACAAGCAGATGTCAAGTCCATCTCCGCTCACTGTGCAGAGATGGACTTGTCAGAGCCCCGCTCTCTTCTATGTTTTTATCCGATCAACTGGTGGAAAATAGGGTCACCATCTATCTGGATTTAACGGACAGGATTGGATAGCAGTGGGCGTCAGCGGACATGTCACTGCTGACATTCGCTGCTCCATAGGAGTGAATGACGGGTCCGATCAGGTCCACCTGAAAAACTGACAGGTGGACCTGATTGGAAAGGCCATGTGAAAGGGGCCTAAAACATGCAGGCGGGTCAACTGATTCAGACAACTGCTATCAGTCTCTGAGGACCCATTCAGACTTGCTTGTTACCAACACATCTGTTCTAGGTGCATAGTAAATGGCACCCCAACAAACAGAGTGCGTTGTGGTGCACTGCATTGCCCTGATCAAGAAAAGAAAGGGGCATGTATATGTGCAGCTGCAGGGTGGGGAAGGCCTCTGCCGCCTATGATTGGCTCTTGGTTTGACAGCTTCCTGGCTGAATATCTCCGGCAGGTTCAGACTTGTGATCAAAGACCCCTGACCTCATCCCTAGTCACAACATTCAGGAGTCCCACTACAGCTCTTGAATAAGTGAGATTTATTAAGTTGCTGTGGGTTACTTTTCACCCATGAACCCACCTGTGATAAGCAAGAACCTAAAGCGGAGTTCCACCCTGAAAACAATTTTCACATTTTCCCAGTCCTTTATTATTAAAAAAAAATTGCATTTTTTTTTTTTTTTTTTTTAAACTTAGCAGAAGTGCCCTGTTGCTAGGTGGTGGCTCCTAATCTGCCACTTTCGGCTCCGCAGCGCTCTGCATAACTTACTCCCTCGCCCGTGCTCCTGGGAAATGCGAGTCATCATTTGCCAGGATTCAATGGGCAGGACTGGGTGAAAAAATTGCGTCATTTCCCGGCAGGAAATGATGCGATTTAAGGCGGCTCACAGCGCCATTTGTCACAACGGGGCAGGACCTTCCTCCGTCGCCGCCCATTATAGCAACTTGCTAAATAATCGGCGCAACGGCCGCCGGAGCATCGCACATGCACGCAATTGAGAGGTGCATGCTGGTTACCCAGCATACACCTCTCGATCGGTTATCCAGGAAGAGGTTGCAATTGGGCATCATATGCCCACACTCATCATGGCAATGGCCAGAAGAGGATCATCTAAATCGTAAGATTAAAAAAAAATATTTATATATATTACCTATCCACTAGCAAATACACATATACTTTGTGTTTTATTACTGCAGTGTGAGGGGATGCCTGGAAAAAAAGATAATTCTGTGGCTGGAACTCCGCTTTAAATATCCAAATATTGTAACAGAATGCTTGAGTACTAGGTCACACCTAAATATTACAACGTGTTTAAGAGGAAACACACACACACACAACAATTTGTCTCTGGCTAGAGAAAATAAAACCGTGCATATGAATTTAAAGGCAATAAAGACCTAAAATATTGCAAAAATATTGTTGCAAGAGTGAACCTGGCAATGTGTTTGGGGGGTCTGTAGTTCCTGAGTAACGCTGCATCATCAGGATCGCTCTTGTTGAGGCCGAGCGTCAGGAATATGTACACATTAAACGGAAAAAAAAAAGCCTGCGAGTAAACTATGTGGTTAGACGGAATTAATTATTGACCTAAACCTGAAACCTTTTTTTTTAATCTCTTGCTACTAAAAGATGTAACCATTTGCTGCCATTTACTGGAATACTAGGGTTATACAGCATTTTTTTGTTCTGTAAGGCTAGGTTTACAACACGATTGATACAGATTTCCTCCATCCACGCTATACACCACAGATCATGAGTGTCCAACCTGTGGCCCTCCAGCTGTTGCAAATCTACCATCATGCCTCTGCCTTTGGGAGCTTTGCTTGCAGCTGTTAGCCTTGCAATGCCTCATGGGACTTTTAGCCCTGCAACAGCTGGGAGGGCCGCAGGTTGGACACCCATGCCATAGAGGGACTATTCCCCCTGCTGGACTGTTATATTCTGACAGCTGCAGCCATCAGAATACCTGAACAGCGGCTGCATCTGACTGGTTGTAGTTGCTGTTCAGAATTTTCCTTGACGTCCAGCTACTTTTATATTTTAATCAAAGGATGTCCAGCGGGAGGGGTCAGGGCCATGCACAAGATTTGAAATTCAGACAGACAGTCAATGGCCAGCTTAAAGTGGTTGTAAACCTAGTTACAACACTTGTACCTAAAAGTAAGCCTATAATAAGGCTACAGTAAATATCTTCTAATCCTGCACGGTTTAGGAGATATTTAGCATATACGCTTGCGCTGACGTCATCTGCGCATGCACTGTGCAGAAATGGCCGTTTCTTCACTAGCAAGTGCGCAGGAGTGATGTCACGCGACTCTGGCCAGTCACAGTTCTGGCGGCCCCAGAAGGAAGAGTGATGAAGATGGATGCGGCCACCAGCAGGGACAAGGCAACGAATTTCTGCCGCTGCCTGGAAGCAAGGCAGCTTGCTGCCTGTTTTAACCCCATAAATGCCATAGTGCCAGACCACAATACACAGTAGTGTCTTCTGAACACAACAGGGAATATCATTTCTGTTGCCTTTCCAGATAAAGGGTAGCGGTTGAGAGGCAGTAAAAAACGCAGCTCAACTGTTGCAAGGTTATTTTCTGTCCCCCAACTGCTAGTGTAAACAAGTCCATAGCAATCAGTTGTACATTATTAAGCGCTACTACAAACTACTTGTGTAGCTCATCACCCAGTGAACAATTTGTTCCATTTCTTTAATGATTATATGCTACACCCAATGTTTAGTCTTTAGTGATTTTAAGTAGCAGGATTGAGCTACTAAAAAATTCCTATGTAGTTTTAGCTTATTCAAGTGACTACCTGCAAGAGTATAAAATCCCCCATGTAGCGTAACTACAGGAGTAGCAATTAGTCGCTACAGAAATTGTGCAATAGGTTGTCTATTAACTACCCAAGTAGCATGTAGTAGTAATTCTTCATGTCTGCGCATCTGACTGCTTGCTATTACCTGTTATTTGAGTCGTTTACATAATAAAAAAAAAACATTTGTTCCACTAGGTTAGCAATCAATCAACTCCTAAACTCGCCATGCACTTTACAACCAGACTATAGAATCTCCTTTAGATCTACCAACTATGTATTGCAGAGGTCTGCCTGATTGGATAGTTAAGTCATATTATAACATTTTTGTACAGTCGGCATGTAGTGTGTATGGTGAGATTAAAGTGATTGTAAAGTCTCATTTAAAAAAATTAAAATAACAAATATGTTATACTTACCTCCTCTGTGAAGTTGGTTTTGCACAGAGCAGCCCGGCTCTTCTTGGGTCCCTCTTTGTTGCTACTGGTCCCTCCCTCCTATCGAGTGCCCCCTCAGCCAGCCGCTTTCTATGGGGGCACCCGACCTGAATCACAGCTCCGTGTGTCCATTCAGACACGGAGCCCCCGACCCCATTCTCCCCTGATTGGCTGACTGACTTTGACAGTCATGGGAGCCAATGGTGCCGCTGCTGTGTCTCAGCCAAGCAGGAGGAGTGTCCCGGACAGCTTAGACATTTGTGGACATCACTGGAGAGAGAAGGGGCTCACCAATTAGGGGGACCTGGGAGGCTGTTTTATTTTTTTTATCTTAATGCATCCTATGATAAAAAACCTTCCATCTCTACAACTCCTTTAAGGCCCATTTCACACTGGGCGGACTGCTGCAGCGATCCGCTAGCTTAGACGGGGATCTATCCGATGATCCCTGCTGAGCAGGCCGGTGACAGGTTTGTGTCTGCTTATGCAGAGCGGACACAGCCCACTCTCCTCTATGGGCGGTCGGATGTAAACGGACACATGTCCATTTACACCCGCCACTCTATACAGAAGAATGGAGGTTCAGATCGGGTCCGCCTGAAAAACTGACAGGCAGACCCTATCGGAATGTCTGTGTTAAAGGGGCTTCAAAGGAGTTGTTGAAGGCAGAAGTTTTTTTTAAGCTTACTGCATTCATGCAGTAAGATAAAAAAAAAAAAAAACTTGTGTGTAGCAGCCACCCCAGCACCCCCTAATTCCTTACCTAAGCCCCATCTATCTCCAGCGTTGTCCACGAGTGTCTTAGCCATCCAGGACTCTCCTCCTGATTGGCTGAGAGACATCAGCGGCGCCATTGGCTCCCATGGCTGTCAAAGTCAGTTAACCAATCAGGGGAGAGAGGGGGCCAGGTCGGGTCAGGGCTCCGTGTGCGAATGGACACAGGTAGCTGTGACCCGGTTCAGGTGCCCCCCATATAGCAAGCTGTTTGCTGTGGGGGCACTCAACAGGAGAGGCCAGGAGCAGCAAAGAGGGACCTGAGAAGAGGGGGATCCAGGCTGCTATGTGCAAAACCAACTGCACAGAGTTGGCAAGTATAACATGTTTGTTTTATATATATATATAAAAAACACGAGACTTTACAATCACTTTAACCAGCTCGCGTACATATACTGTGGCACAATGACACTGCGGCGCAAAACCCCATATATAAACGGGGTTCCTTTAAGAGCCGCACGAGCGCAAACACAGGGATTTGTGTGTGTAAACACACAAATCCCTGTGCTGTCAAGAGGAGAGGAGACATGTCATTTGTTCCTAGCAAGTAGGACCAGCGATAGGTCTCCTGTCCTACTCAATCCTAGCCCCATGCAGTTAGAACACACATTTAACCCCTTGATCGCCCCCTAGTGTTAACCTTCCCTACCAGTATCATTTACACAGTAATCAGTGCATTTTTATAGCACGATCGCTGTATAAATGTCAATGGTCCCAAAAATGTGTCAAAAGTGTCCGACCTGTCCGCCGCAATACCGCTAAAAATCGCAGATCACCGCCATTACTAGTAAAAAAAAAAAAAAAAAATGCCATAAATCTTTCCCATAGTTTGTAGATGCTAAACTTTTGCGCAAACCAAAAATATACGCTTATTGCGATTTTTTTATTTTTTTACCAAAAATATGTAGAAGAATATATATTGGCCTAAACTGATGAAAACAATGTTTAAAAACATTTTTTGGGGACATTTATTATAGCAAAAAGTAAAAATATTGCTTTAGTTTTTAATTGTTGCTTTCTTTTTTTTGTTTGTGTAGCGCAAAAAATTAAAACCGCAGAGGTGATCAAATAGCACCAAAGGAAAGCTCTATTTGTTGGAAAAAAACGACGCAAATTTTGTTTTGGTACAGCATTGCCAGACCGCGCAATTACCAGTTAAAGCGACGCAGTGCCAAATTGTAAAAAGTGCTCTGGTCAGGAAGGGGGTAAAACCTTCTGGGGCTGAACTGGTTAAGCTGACAATCTCACCACTTTTGGTCAACTGAGAATTTAACATATGATTGAAAGTGGCTGCCAGAAAACAAGCAATGTAAGGCCTCTTGTACACGGTCTTTCACGGTGATGTTTGAGCTTCAGCATTTCTGGAAGTAATTTTTATGCGCATATGTGCGTTCGAGCATTTGCACACACAATAGATTCCTAGAATTTTTTTTATCATATGCACGCACCACCACAATATATTGACCGGTAAAGCAGATTTTTCCATTTTATTTTTTTTACTCAAGAATACACAGCGCTCGTTTACAATGTGCCTGTACACACGGGTATGTAAACAATGGGCTGCATTTTAGATCAGGAAAAAAAAATGGTGTACTGAGCTTTTTCAAGCTGCAGTGTGCAAGAGGCCTAAGGCCCCTTTCACACAGGCGCCTCCGTGTAGACTATTCCGCTTGCACAGCGGGAGGTTGCTCTGCTGATCTCCGCTGAGCAAGCGGGTTACCGGGCCATATGCGCTCTGCTGTGCAGAATGGACACAGTCCTGCTCTCATCTATGGGGACATCAGATGGAAACGGACTGCCTGTCCATTTCCATCCAATCTGCCGGACGAATGGAAAATAGGACCACCCTCCATCTGATTTTTTTGCGGGCAGGACCAGATCGGACGGTGGCAGGTGTCAGTGGACATGCGTCCGCTGACATCTGCCACACCATAGGGGAGACTGGAGGGTCTGATCAGGTCCAACCGAAAAACTGACAGGCGGACCTGATTGGACAGCACATGTGAAAGGACCCCAAGAGCTGTCCGATTACCTGACTTTGATTAATTGGACTTGGCTATAAATGGACACATTCGATGCAGGTTACTGCAACCAAATAGAAACCGTAAAAAACTTTGGCAATTTTGTTGAAGGCTATTGTATTCAACAGCCAGGTTCAATCAAAACAATTTCGATCTCAGCTCCTTGCATTTGATTGAAGCTACTAATTTCTGGTGTTTGATTTGCTTTTGATTCCATCTGGATCGCAAACGATTTAGTGATTAACAAATAGTAGCAAGACGGAGTAAGCATTGTCCATGTAGCTCTAGCCGTACTCAGATTCGAACATCATCTCTCACTGACCCATCTTCAGTACCCTGTGCAGCTTTAATGAACAATCCTGGCAAATTTGTCTGTTGAAATTGAGGAAACATGGAAGGGTTGTCTACAGTAACCAACCAGAAGCTAGCGTTGACATTCCAACAGGCACCAGAAACAGCAGATAGAATCTGATTTGTTGTTGGCAGCACTTTAGCTTTACAATAGTCACTGCATACTTACACTATAGAGACTTCTAGCTATGCCTCTCAATTACTTAGCTGATGAGCATGGAACAGGTCTACTCTATAAGTTGTGTCCCCTAAAGCAGTGGTCATCAACCCTGTCCTCAGGGCCCACTAACAGGCCAGGTTTTATGTATTACCTTGCGGAGAAGCAGACTAGAATACTGCAATCACTGAGCAGCAAAGGATATCACCTGTGATGTATTTCAGTTATCTTGCAAACCTGGCCTGTTAGGGCTCTTTCACACGGGGCGGATCAGTGCTGATCCGCCCCGTGGATATCCGCTTGCTCAGCGGGGATCGCCGGAGTGATCTCCGCTGAGCAGGAAGATGACAGGTCCGTCTCTGCACACAGCGCAGGGATGGACCTGTCAGAGCGCCGCTCTCCCCTATGGGAGATCGGGTGACGACGGACCGTAGAGTCCGTCATCCGATCTGCAGACGGATGAAAAAATAGGGTTTTCCTCCGTCTGCAGAAACGGAGCATAGCGGACACGGACGAGATCGGGTGTCAGCGGATGCTCATCCGCTGACACTCACTATCCCATAGGGATACATGTATGTCCGTTTTTCATCCGAAAACGGAAGGATGAAAAACGGACATAGGGACCGTCCGTGTGAAAGAGCCCTTAGTGGGCCCTGAGGACAGGGTTGATGACCACTGCCCTAAAATATTCCAGTTAAAAAAAAAAAAAAAACAACAGTATCTGAAAGAGTTCAGGTCTACAGTGTTAAACCTCTGAATTAATAGCAGGGCTTGTTTAGTAAAAAAAAACACCAAAAACATATTAGTAACAAGATGAGAGGTTTGTGATCTAAGTATCTATGTTAGATGTGTGGTACAGTCAGCATGACTTGCGTACGGTAACATACCATGTAATTGGAATATTAGTCCAGTAACGTTAGACATTGTGGCACTACATAACGGAATACAGAAACAATATTACAGAAGGAATGTGTAACATGACAACGAAGCACCCACTTACAGATTTGCAAAGGCGTTTTATCACACAAGTTTTATTTGCACTGTGTCCAACAAAGCACCCGTTTAGAGTAAATCCAGCATTTTTATAGTGTTATTTGGGAATTTTTAAGAACCTTGCTGTGCTTTTAAACTAAAATGTGAATCCCTATCTGTATTTTAATACATAACCCACCCATGTAATAAATATTTGAATTTTTTTCGATTTCACTATCAATATCCCCCGTGAAAGTGCATGTAATCTATGTTTAGTGGAGGCAAACATCTATCCAATATTTGATGTTATTGCAAGCAATCAAATCAATGTGGACCAGTAACGTTGCAAATTATAAAGATTATCCATTTTCCTGAGGCCAGTAACATCACTGAAAATGCAGCCAATCAACTTGAGAGACTAGTGGCATTACTGAAAATGCAGAGAGTTCCCCAGATGCTAGTAACATCGTAGTTTACCACTGATATCGCTATTAATCAGTGAACGTTGACTTTGCTTTCAAGAGAATCCAATGACATAATGTGGTCTCTCGTCGCTGAAGCATTACTGATCACTTGGTCAATTTGTTTGCAAGAAACCAGTGACCTAAAAGGAACCAATTACATATAGCCAATCAGGTGTGCTAGATTCATGTGACATCATGACAGCTACAAGTTAATACACTTTGCTAACTTTGTTTTATTAAATAAGGGTACAAAAAAAAAAAAAATAAAAAAAAATCACCTTGTAACCAGTTATGCCACCCTACCTTTATATCTGCCTCTGCTGCCAAGGGCACCACATTAAACTGTAAAGTTATTTTCAATTGAAACATACAAGTGAATTGTCTCTTAGGAATGCACCTGCCTCAATCAGCAGAACATGTTTGTGCTTTTGCACTTTGAGAGAAAAAAAAAAAACAAGAGTAAAAAACAAAACAAAAACCGTTCTACACAGCGGGTATGTATACATGTGTCTGTACACATATATACATAATACTGCAATAAATCACACATTCAGTATGTGCATGAACTCTTCCAAACTATATACACCTATGTGTGCAGTTGTATAAAATGTTTTAGGCCAATACATATGCACACACATTATTTTACATTAACTACATATTTACACATACAATTCCCCCTCCATTTCCAAGGCAGTGACACTGGGACCACCATCGTTTCACACTGCGGTAAGCATTTAATAATTCAGCTTTGTCACAGGCCTCTCCCGGTTGCTTTCTGTAGTTTGGCTGACAATGCGTTTGCGGTTCCTTTTGAGTTTGGAAAGGTCCTTATCGAAGACTTCTCCCGATCTAAGAGCTGAGACAAGGTCATCAAACTCTCCTTCCTCGTCTCCATTTTCCTTGGCTTTCCTGGATTTACGCTCCCGTTCACGCTGTTCTTTAAGCTGTAAACAAAAAGCAAAAAACAAGGTTTGCCAACATCCCACACTATGAAGAAAATATGAGCCTAGTGACCAAGGTAAAAAGAACATAAACTGACTAATTCACATCCAACAGATACATTATATGGTCAAAAGTTTGTGGATCAGTACGTCTCTATGAGCTGGCTGGATGCAACATTCTAAAAACATGGACATTAATATGGGGTTGGACTCCCTCCTCTTTGTGGATAGAACAACTTTTATACTACTGGGAAGACCCCCTTACAAGATTTTGGGGCAGGTTTGTGCCCATTCAGCCAAAACATTTGTGAGGTCAGGTTCTGATGTTGAACGAGAGAAGACCTGGATCACAATCGGCATTTCAATTCCAATCTCAAAAGGTGCTCAAGTAGGGTTGAGGTCAGGGCTCGTGTACCTCCACACCTAACCATGTCTTTATGGAGCTAGCTTTGTACACACAAACACAAACCGAACACAATCATTTGAAGGGGTGTGCACATTTGTCCATATGGGTAAGTGTGATGGTGAGGTTTCCACAAATTTTTCGCCATATATTGTATTACAGTTATGAATGAATTCAAGGCAAAGATAGAAATAAAGACTCTGTAAAGTACTAAACATGCAGGAGTGGATAGACATCCCTTAAATATTATAAAAAGCCTACATAAGTTTGGAACAATGTCCCCATATCTCAGCTCCATCTCTATGCTAGGGTCTTAAAATCTGGACTCTGGGAGAAGCAAATATTGTGCAAATACAAGAGACATGTGCATCTTTCAGTCTTGGTGTAGTTTGTGTTTTTCTTCCATATCTGAACAGTAATTCACTGCTGCTCCCTCACTGTGTGTGGGGGTGACTGGTCTTGTATCTGCCACCTCCTGTAGTGTTCTGCTGGAAACTTGTAGCGGGTAGATCTGTTGGATCCCTCCCACAGCTCTGATCTCTGCACAGCATATTAATGTCATCATTACTACTCTACAGGGTCATATCTAGGTTTAAAAAGTGGATTTATATCATTTGTGGCTATTAAGGAATATATTTTAATCAAAGTTTTTATACCCGAGTTCAGCTTTAAGTAGACCTATCAAAACAAAACTAGGTGGGCTGCCTTTTAAAGACAAAAGTAGAGACTTGCAGTTATACAGATTTATTGGCTTTAATACTTTTTTTTTTCAATTTAAATTTTTTTATTGCAGGGTATGCAACAGATCCAATTGGAAGGTAACTTCGTAAGATCATACAGTCAATAGTTAACATCATGAACACAACCAATATTCTGAGGTATCCTGCAGAGGATTAAGGCAAATACTTGTATCAAGAAAGAGATAATGCTTATAATAAATTGCCATGACTCCTCCAATCAGTTTGCGTTAGGGGTAGTCTCGCCTTCCTGAAGGAAAAGAGAGACCAGGCAGGTCACTGTTGGGAGTTTATAACTGTTATAATAAAAAAAAAAAAAAAAAAAGGGGGGGTAGCAGTAGGGCAGGGGATGTGTCATCATCCCCCGGGAGCTAGGGTCGTCAAGGCCTGTCAGACATTGGGGTTCACTGGCAAAAATCTTGATATTCATCGGAGAAGCAGTATTGGACCCAATAAAGCCATCTGGTCTGGTGTTCCTCCGTCTTATCTCGCAGAACCGAGGTCAAGTCTTCCATTTGATCTATATCCCTCACCCTTGCGAACCATCGAGCCACTGTTGGCAGAGATTGTTGTTTCCATAGAGGCAGGATGCACGCTCGTGCTGCATTAAGAAGGTGTTTGAGGAGGGAATTATTATAGCGTTTCCTTGATAAAGGGGTAAGGTTTAGCAGGACCTCGGCCGGATTGTACTGTAGGGAAATGTCAGTAAATTTATGTATAAGTTTGAGGACTGGTTCCCAGAAAGTTTTAAGCACTGGGCATTCCCAGAATATGTGCAAGATAGTTCCCTGGTGAAGGCCACATCGCCAGCAGCAGTATGTTTGGTTGGGGAATATCTTTGCCAAGATTGACCGGGTTCTATACCAGCTTGTTGTATTTGCTAAATAAAGCAGACTTTTGTGCAAAGAAAAGTATGCGCTCTTTTTGGGGTACCGAGAATGTAACTCCCAGGTCTTTCCCCCATTTTGCCAGATACGGGGGGGTAGTCAGTGGCAAGGAGTTCCAGCAACGATTTATAGGCCGTGGATAGGGAACCCCGAATCGGGCCCTCCCCCAGACATAGTTCCTCGAGAGAGTGAAGTTTTCGGGTGAATAGCGCTGGTTTAGGCAGTGAGCCCAGGAAATGTGAGAACTGAATAGTCCTCCAATGATCCAGTGTTAGAGGGGCCCGTCCTGGGCTTTAATACTTTAAGAAATAATGCCAATAGATAAGCACACAAGGCATAAGGGGAAGGGAAAAGCACCCAGGAAGCTTGGTCAGTAACTGCATTACAGACACTTTGGGGTTGATGCCCCCCGGGAAGGTGCAGAGGGGAAGCACGGTACACTGCACTTCAGAAACCCACTTAGACTGGTCTCAAAGGCCAAGCTCGCCCAAAACCGATACAGCAGAATTGTGTGGATGCTGAAAAGTTTAAAATCATCCCCGATAGATGATGAGGACTCTGGTGTTGAACATCTTACAAACACCATTCCTGGTTGTACCCCTTGCTGCAGTGGTAACAGTTTTTGCACAATAGGAGAAGCAGTTCAATTGTATCCTAGAAGACGGAGTTAAATATGCTGAATACTAAACCCTGTTATCAATTAAAGCCACAGCAAAAAAGCCAAATAAGCCGGAAAAATGTATTCCATACTACTGAACCTGTATTTTAGACTATTTGCTGTAATAGCTGGATACAGCATATGGATCTCAACACAGCTAAATCATTCCATTATGTTGGCCACAATGAGAGAAGAGACACTTCAAAGCTCCCAGTGATGATTATCCAAAGATGTTCTGTTTATTGAACATCTGACATTTGCCTTGCAGGAACTCAAGCTCACTCAATCACGTTAATTAAACACATGAACTGACTGACAATGAAGAAGAGGAGATTGAAGATTTAGTTTATATTATGCCGGTGACTTCACTTCGTTAGTCTGCTTTCTGCAATGTTCTCATCCGCCAACGCTCGGAGACAGACGATCGACTTCCAAGGATCTTGTCTCATTTACTTTGACTGCGGATGTAAACTTGCACCGCTTTTATTGTCTATGGAGTATTACTGGCCTTGTGTGATTTACTACAGCTGAAATGTTACAAAGCCTTAAAGATTAGCATTAGGTAATCTTATTTTTTCTCCATTTGCAGACATGCTTCTCCCTGCTCGTCATCAGGAGCATATCATCACCTAAGCGAAAGATTGAAATCACTGCATAAAGTTTATTTATCTTCTCCCCTTACAGGAGCTTCAAATGCTTACTGAGCCCAACAGAAAATTATCAGATGTTCCAAGCAATGCACTTGTGTGTCTGTAAGCATTCCACAGATAGAGTGTCTGCCCTTCAGTCTCTATATTACTCCTCTTAGGGAAGTTTCACATGAGCTTCAGCTTCTATAAGAGCAGTGTGAACAGCAAGCTTTGATTGCAGAGCTTTCAGCAAGCTTTTAAAGCACCATTCAGCTCCTGTTTGTAAATGTTGAACACAGATCCTAATGGGAGTGCCGACTGACACTTAAAACATGCTGCTAGCAGGCTTCAGCACTTCTTGAAGCTTGTTTAAAACCTGCTTGCAGCTTAACCACCTCCCGCCCGCCATATAGACAAAATGACGGGAAGCAAGGCGTCTCCCTCGTTCTGGGACGTCGTCACATGACATCGTCCCGCTTGCGCACCTGCGGGGGCGTGCAGCACGCCGATCATCGGCGCACTGTGTCCCTGAGACATGAAGCATCCCCGATCTTGGTAAAGAGCCGATGATGAGGCTTATTACCCATGTGATGAGCTGTGTCCAATCACAGCTGATGGCATGTACATAAGGAAATGCTGGTTATCGGCTTTCCTCTCCTCACACTGACAGCGTGTAAAGAGGAGAGCCGATCAGCAGCATTTTCTCACAGGGGAGACCTGCACAGATCATCAGGGCACTTGTAGCCCCAACAGTGATCCCAGTCAGTGCCGCCAATCTGTGCCCAATATTAGTGTCTCTTCAGGAGAAAAATTACTTAGAAAATTTTATAAATAACAGAAAACGAAAAAAAACATTTTCTTTTTTAACATTTTTGGTATTTTTTCATAGTTTTTCTTTTGCAAAAAAAAAAAAAAAAAAAAAACCCAGTGGTGATTAAATATCACCAAAAAAAAGCTCTGGCTAAAAAAAAAAAAAAAAAAAAAAAGATGACCGCGCAATTGTCATTCAAAGTATGATAGCGCTAAAGGGTGAAAATTGGCATGGGCAGGGAGGGGGTGAAAGTGCCCTGTATTTAAGTTGTTAGTGGTAATCAGCACTCCCATTAGGATCAGTGTTTACCATTTACAGACTGGAGTTTAGTGGTATTTTAAAAGCTTTAACAAAGCTTGATAAAAGCTCTGCAAATGCTTTGTCAAAGCTTGCTGTTCCCACTTCTCTTATACAAGCTGAAGCCCATGTGAAACAAGCCATAGCGACTAGCAAAACCTAAACACTTCTAGTTCAGTGCAGTGGAAATCACAGAGCCTAGTCACATATTATAGTATATTCATTATATTATACTTTCTAAATCAGATTACAAAACCCCTTTATTAATTTTTTAACCTTTCTTCAGCAGCCCTGAGCTGAGGCAGGAGACGGAGCCCCCGGCAGAGGGTCCTTATAGCCGGACATGTTTAACCAGGGCATGGAGAAAATACAAGTGAATAATAGCTCTGGGAGTCCTAGTAGTTGATAGGCTCAGCAACGGCATGCAATGCCAAGCTGCTTCAAACAAAGCCAACAGAATATTAGCATGCATTAAAAATGGGATTCCAGAGATAAAACAACAATTCTCCAACTCTACAGGACTCTGGTCTGGCCGCATCTTGAGTATGCCCTCCAATTCTGGGCACCAGTCCTCAGGAAGGACGTGCTGGAACTGGAGAGAGTCCAGAGAAGGGCAACAAAGCTAATAAAAGGGACTGGAGGATCTCAGCTAGTGGGAAAGACTACAAGCATTGAACTTATACTCTCTGTAGCGGAGACCCCTGAGAGGGGATATAATTGTGAAGTACAAATACCGTACTAGCATAGGTAAAAAAAAAACTTTTCAGTGAAAGGGAGTTAAACCACTACAGCCCCGGAAGGATTTTCCCCCTTAATGACCAGGCCATTTTTTGCGATGCGGCACTGCGTTGCTTTAACTGACAATTGTGCGGTCGTGCGACGTGGCACCCAAACAAAATGAGAGTCCTTTTTTTCCCCACAAATGGAGCTTTCTTTTGGTTTTATTTGATCACCTCTGCGGTTTTTATTTTTTGCTCTATAAACAAAAAAACTATATTTATAACTTTTTGCTATAATAAATATCCCCCAAAAATGTTTGAAAAAAAATTGAATTTCTTCATCACTTTAGGCCAATACGTATTCTTCTACATATTTTTGGTAAAAAAGAAAATCCCAATAAGTGTATATTGATTGATTTGCGCAAAAGTTATAGCGTCTACAAAATAGGGGTTATATTTATTTTTTTTTTTATTAGTAATTTTTTTTTTTTTTTTTTTACTAGTAATGGCGGTGATCTGCGATTTTTAGTGGGACTGCAACATTGCGGCAGACCGATCGGACACTTGACACTTTTTTGGGACCATTGACATTTATACAGCGATCAGTGCTATAAATAGCCACTGATTACAGTATAAATGACACTGGCAGGGAAGGGGTTGACACTAGGGAGCGCTCAAGGGGTTAAGTGTTCTCTAGGGAGGTGTTTCTAACTGTGGGAGTAGAGATAGATTGCTGTTCCTAATCACTAGTAACAGCAGATCTCTCTCTACTTCCCTGACAGAATGGGGATCTGCCTGTTTACATTGACAGATCCCCGTTCGGTCTCTCTCAGGAGCGATCGCAGATCGCTGCTGGCCACGCGCACCGGCATCGCGCCCCCCATACCTCTTAAAGCGGCCGACGTACACCTACGACGGTTTGCGTAGCCGTGCCGACCTGCCGCCGGCGGATTGGTCGGCAAGAGGTTAAAAAGACACGTGGCCATTCACTGAAATTAGAAGAGAAGCTGTTTAACCTTAAAATGCGTAGAGGGTTCTTTACTTGTCAGAGCAGTAATAATGTGAAATTCTCTTCCACAAGCATTGGTATCAGCAGGGAGCGGTCAATAGTTTAAAAAAAAACTATTAGATGGGCACCTTAATGATCACAATATACAGGGATATGGGAATTACTATTGACATAAACACACACACACACACACACACACACACACACACACGGTGGACTGGTGTCTTTTTTAAACCTTACTATGCAACTATAACAGCAGCACACTCACGTCCATGCCTGAAAGGTAAGGTCACATTAGAACAACCTATGAATAGAAACTCAGATACCGAATAATGTCTATTCCTGGCCGGTTCACATTAGTAGAGCCTTGTAGTAGACACATAACACCTCATTTAAAATGGCAAAGCTTAATCTCCTTGTATGACAGATTTCCTAACCTGTGCCTCCATACGTGTCCGCCGTTCCTCCTCTTCCTTCCTCTTCCTCAGGTTCTCGTTTTCCTGCTTCGCTTCAGACAATGCCTGGAGAAACTGGTCGAAAATCCCAAAGAACTCATCTGGCTGGATCTTGTTGGTTTCCTCTCCAAAATGTTTGGCTGCCTTCATATACTAGAGGGATTCAAGCAGGAAACATTATTCTTACAACAAAGCCAAAGATGGCTGCCAAGATTACACTGGGACTCATGTATCAAACATGTCTAAGCGAAAGTGCGCTGTCTAAAGCAACCAATCCGAATCCAGCTGTTCTTCTAGCTCAGGTTACGTAAAACAAATGGTGAAGAATTTGATTGGCTGTTGGAAAAATAAATTATAAGACTCAAAACGCCATAGTTTCATCACTGCAAGGGGCTGCATAAGTGCGTGTAAACAGAATACCTGGTGCATATGTTAAGCTTTATTTTCATCTAACAAGTGACAGTAAAGCAGGAGGCACGTTCTTCTACATAAAACAAAGTCTGCACCACAGGAGTCAAAGATCTTGCCCTCAACGCTTTGATGTGGCTACAACCCTTCTGTGGCCGCATGGCCCTTTATGAAAACCATATGTGCGCCTGGGGGATGTATTTGTGTTTTTATTTGACTTCAGAAAAACATAATTTTATAAGCAAGGCGGAACAAAGTTGTTTTTCTGAGCCTCTATAATGAAAGTGGGCTATGCAGATCCCTCCGGTGAATGGTCGAGATATATCAGTATTTGGTGTTATAAGGGAAGTAAATAAAATTAAAAAAGTCAGCACAAGGCACATTACTTACTATCATTGTGATGTCCTTGTGCTGATGGCTTCTACCTTCATTAAAATCTTCCTCCTCTGATCCCCTCATACCCAACTGATGTAATCTTCCAGTGCAGCGGGTGCCAACACAGCCAAGGGACCTGTCATATGAGCTCATCAGGAGTGCTGACGATGCCTGCCTTTTTGACGGTAAAGCGCCACAAAAAATAGCGCCTCTTTACCACCAACGCCCCAGTGTTAAAGTAGCCTAATAGGAGTGGTTTCATAATCATCATTTAGCTTCTGCACCTGCAGGGCTCTAATGAGGAAAATTGCAGGATCTGCATTAGGGTTGCATCAATACCACTTTAAGACTGAATACAAGTACTGATACTTTTTTTCCCCAAGTACTTGCCAATACTGATTCTTTTTTTTTTTTTTTAAATGTCCTGTGACAGTGGCATTAATATGCAGCACTGATGACGCGTGCACTGTCAGTTTTATTTATTTAAATTTTTTTTTTTTTCTTGGGGTGGGCTTATGGTGTGTTTTATCTTTACAATTTAACCTTTTCAATATTTATTAAATTCTAATTCTTTTTTTTTTTTATTATTACAATTTTTTTTTTTCAGCCCTCTGACATCTCCCTTTTGAGACAGGGAAAGGTACTGAGGACACAGATTCCCCAGTCCCTTTCTCTGTAGCCTCAGCTGCACTGAAGATGAATGAAGAGACAGAGGCTCCTCTCCATTCATAAACTGAAGCATCGTAAACACAGGTAACGATGATCAGTGACTTATGAATGGACAGAGTCAGTGATTTCCTATTGAGAATATCTCACCAAAAATTGCATTTTTGTTTCAGGAAATGCCTGAAACCTGACTTGTATCTTGGTGTAAACTTCTGGGAAAATCAGTGAGCCAATCACACAAGCAGGAAATGATGTTTCTGGGGGGCGCTCTGTACACATTAGAGAACACCTCCAGGTTGCCATATTGCATTTTACAGGAAATGACAGTGGCTGCAGATTGAAAAGGAAAGGTCATTTTTTAATAACATTCAATTACAATTATGAATTGTGTCACAATTGTATATTCTAATTTGCCATTTTTTTCCTACGGACGTGGAGTTACACTTTAAGCACAGTCATGATGTCACAAGTCCTCTAATATGCAGTCAGTCTTGATTGTGTAAGCATACAACTATAATCACTAGCGGTCAGTCGTCTCCTTTAGAACACGAGGTTCAATTCACAAAGCTAACATACCAGAATAAGTATACTTAGACCAGGGGTCTCAAACTGGCAGCCCTCCAGCTGTTGCGAAACTACTAGTCCCATGAGGCATTGCAAGGCTGACAGTTACAAGCATGACTCTCACAGGCAGATGCATGATGGGACTTGTAGTTTTGCAACAGCTGGAGGGCTGCCAGTTTGAGACCCCTGACTTAGAGGATAGTTTTCAGCAGAGTACAGCGATATCTGAAAAAGTACATTCGCTTGGCAGAGGGTCCGGTGTAAACAAACAGCATGTATACTTACCTTTCTGGTGGCCCATGCCTTCTAACTGCCACTTTGTTAATCCCCAGGTGCTAAAGTTATCCCATAATTCTAAGCCCATTGAATTGCTGCACCCCCCCCCCCCCCCCCCTTGCTGGTTTCTCCCACCCACCAGCTTATACTCCTGATAGGTTGAGTGATTGGGGGTCAGCAAAGTGGTCTGAAGCCACGGGCCAAGAGAAAAGTATACACAACTCTTCTTTTACAGTCTCTGCTTTGTTTACTTTGGTGTGTTGGATTTGTGAAGGGAGCTCAATGTTTGTATTGGTAGGAACTTCCTGGGTGATATTCAGTAGCATGAACACAACGATGGTCACAAATGGTAAGCACAGAGCTCCAAAAGTGTCGCATTGCATATAGCAGAAGCTCTTTATTTTACTCTTCCGATACAGATCAATTGCGCATAGTTCCTTCCACGTGCAACCACAGGAGGTTTCAAGTAAAGGAAAATATTTAAAAAACAGAGGTCCACCCCAAAAACAAAATTTAGCCAGCAGCTACGCATACTGCAGCTGTTGGCTTTTAAAAATAGGACACTTTCCTGTTCGGGAGTCCAGCGATGTCGGCACTGCAGCTGATGTTTCCATCAGCTGTCGGGTGCTGCTGCTGCCGCCATTGCGGGTAAGGGAACTCGGCAGTGTAGCCTTGTGGCTTCATGCCGGGAATCTTACTGCACATGCGCGAGGCCCCGCTCGTCTCTCCTACTGGCCCGGCGACAGGGGAAGGAGCAGGGATTCCCGCTGTGACGTCATGGGCCGCGGCACGGACTTCTGGAAGTGGACAGGTATCCTGCCCCCCCTGCCAAGCCCTGTGCCAATTGTGGCACCGGAGGGGGGGAGGAGACAAAATGAGCGGAAGATCCACTTTTGGGTGGAACTCCACTTTAAACTCTACACTGAAGCGACCGATCACCTGAACAAAAATTGTGGGTTTTAAAAAATTGGTTACATAATCAAGAAGTCACCTGAATAGTCCTAGCCTTACCAGGATGCTAGAAAAAAGTCAAGGAGGAGGTTTAAAGGTTTAATGCACTCAAGCTGGATGGTTTTCTCCCTCGGAGCTCCAGTGACAGGTTGCAATACTTTTTATTCCCCAGCAAGATAACAAATACAGCTATGAAGTTTCATGACACAAACTGAACTTTTTAATGGTCTTTTTGTTTTCATTTTTAATTGTTTTCTCAGCTGCTGGAGCTTGGCAGCCTGAATGAAGAGTTGCAGCTGCGGGCGCCCTGCCTCAGGGGAGCTGCGGGCGCCCTGCCTCAGGTGAGCTGCGGGCGCCCTGCCTCAGGGGAGCTGCGGGCGCCCTGCCTCAGGGGATCCTGCAAACGTCTATAAACGGTTTTCTCAGGTGAGCTGTCTGCCCCTTGAGGGTTTTCTCAGCTGCTGGAGCTTTTCAGTTCAAAGGATGACAGGTGTAGTGCTGTAATGTTCTGTCCCAAACACTAAACATTTACTATACTACATCTTTTCTCTCTTCCATTTACTTATATTGCAGCTCACCAATCCTTATATGTGATGGCTGCATTTGTTTTCTTTTTTAGGCTTTATTTTCATCTTGTGATCCAGCCAGCAAGTCTTTTTTTTTTTTTTTTTTTTAAAGCTTCTGCTGTATCAGTTTACATGGATGAGACAAACCACTTAACACTGCCAGGGACGAATAAATTATCAGCTTTTATTTTTTCATGCAAAACCTTTATCCCAAAAAGGAAAAAACGATTTGCTGTAACTGCTTATGAAGTGTTAACTGGAGTTTGGCTTCAATTTGTTGGTGCATCTAAATCTGCCAATACATTTAACTCTACCCCCCAGACTGACAATGCTACTGTGACTCCTGTTCTCATTCCTCCAGAGTTGTGTCACTAGTCAGATCAACAGGTGAAAACAGATGGGGGAAAAAGCCAAAATAAATAAAAGGAATGCAGCCACCACATCTAATGATTGGTAAGATGATACATAATACATTTTTGGTTTTGGGTTTAATTCCACTGGTGGACACAGGGGTTGTGAAAATGGCACAACGCTAACCTGGAAGAGGCAGGATGATGTATGTGATCCTGCCCAGCTGTGCCGCAGTAAGTGTACTGTGCCCAGGCGGCAAGCAGCTAAACTGGTTGTAAAGGTTGAAGGTTTTTTTGCATGAAGTTAAAAAAAGTCTTCAGTGTGCAGCTCCCCCCTTCAGCCCTCCCTAATACTTACCTAAGCCCCATCTCCATCCATCAAAGTGAACAGGAGCCGAGGCTCCCCTGGGTCTCTCTCTCCTCATTGGCTGAGATGTAGCAGCAGGAGCCATTGGCCCCACGCTGCAGTCAATCACAGCCAGTGAGCTGGGAGAGGCGGCTTGGGAGCGAGCATGCATGAGTGCCCCCATAGCAAGTGCCTTGCTATGGGGTGCACTCTGCGAGGGGTCTAGAGCATTGGCGGGGGACACAAGAAGAGGATGATCATGGCTGCTCTGTGCAAAACCATAACACAGAGCAGGTATGTTTGTTACTTTTTTTTCCCCGTTTACAAACGCTTTAAGCAAAGGAATGGAGCTGAGAACTAAAGAAAAAAAAATCTCTCTACTGGAGTTCCCAGGAAATATGAAAAGTCATGATGGTGATTATACTGGACAGAATTGACCTAACATTTAGTGGTCGATTTATAAAACATTGTTGTGTGAATGTCAGAAGCATGCCTGCAAGTTGAACAAAATGCGTATATATAATTTACATCTAGTGGGCAAAATAGTTTTCTGAAATACCTCAATGAGAAAAGTATTCTGCATTTTGGCCACTAGATGGAGCCAACGTTCTAGGACATTAATGTCCTAGAACAAATAAAAAAACAAAACCTTCTTTGGCCTGTGGTTGGGGGCTAAATAAGCAATTACAAGCCCTGTAAGTCTTCTGCTTCTGTGATCATCTATAGAAGTGGTCTCCAAACTGTGGCCCGGGGGCCAGATGCAGCCTTTTGCTTGCTTTTATCCAGCCCACGGGGCACTATTTCCATCCACTGATACCAACAATGGGACATATTTTCACCACTGACATCAAAGAAGAGGCAGGATATCTCCCGATGACACCAACGATGGGGCAGAATATCTCCAAATAACACTGATGAGGCACCATTCCTGCCAGTGACACCAACGGTGGGGCACCATTCCACCCAGTGGCACCAACGGTGGGGCACCATTCCACCCAGTGGCACCAACGGTGGGGCACCATTCCACCCAGTGGCACCAACGGTGGGGCACCATTCCACCCAGTGGCACCAACGGTGGGGCACCATTCCACCCAGTGGCACCAACGGTGGGGCACCATTCCGCCCAGTGATACCTACGATCGGGCACCATTCTGCCTAGTGACATCAACGATTTCCTTGCACTTACACCAATTATAGGGCATTGATTTTCCCCACTGACGTTGGGATGTTTTCTACTCCCAATGGCCACAGTCTGACCCCCTCAAGTCTGAAGGATACTAGTTTAGAGACCCCGGATCTATAGCAAGACCAAAAGGAGCTCATCTTACTGGGCAGAACCAGGCCCTGTAGCATGCACAGTCATTTCAGCAATGGACAGAAGATGCTCTCAGCTCTCAGCTGGAAATGTTGTGAACTCAAAGGAACTGGCAGGATCAACAGGTAATATATGAATAAAGAAAATAAATGCAGGATATCATTGAACATGTGTTATACAGTCTTGATAACCATGTTGATCTTTATTTTATTTTGATGATGAGCTTTAAATATTACTTTTTTTTTAGCATAATAAATTCCTTGTTACGGTTAGATGGGGATATTTAAAATGTATGAAATCTACTGGGACAGCTACTTTTTCACATGTCTGCTCTAGCAAAGAATGTGCTTAGTAATATTCTTCATCTCAGAGATTTTGATTGCTTTCCTCAACACCCACCTTCCCCTTTTTTGGAATGCCGCCTCAACCACCCCCAGGTGTACTGTCACTCCCATAGGCCCTGAGGCTGCAATGACTTCACTGCAGATAGTGTACATTATTGCAGAAGCTTCATTGACATCATCATTTACGCCAATTCCTATTATTCTGAGAAGCGCCTGTCCATCATACCTTCCAGGTGTATCTAGTTCTCATTTTCAGGCCCAGAAAGGGACAAAATAGGGGTGATATCTGGCAGCAATGTTATCATTGGTTAGAATCCACCAGAGGACATCGGACCATTCTCAGTGTCATGAAATGAAACCAATCTTGTCCCCTATGTTTCCATCGCTGTCCTTGCAGTTTGTTACTTATATGCCAATCTCTGCTTACCCTTTCTACATTCCAGCTCTGTTCTTTACTTTCTGCTGGGTCCAGCGCTGGTAGTCCTCTGTGCATAAGACCCTGGTCTCATTCTGCCCTCTCCTGTAAACCTCACCTGTCCTTTAGACACCTCCTCCAGGGGGCGCTTCATTATGCAATTACAGAAATCCATGAATTAGCAGCACTTTCACTTTATGTCATGTCAGAAAATGCCTGTCACCCACCAGAGGAAGAAGTGGAAGCTGCTGCAACATAACCTGGACCAGCTAGAAGAGTTCAGAAAAAAGGGATTTTTTTTTTCCAATGAAAAAGACTGGGGAGGAGAGAGGAGGGGCACAAAAGGCTAGAGTTCTGCTTTAAATCACTCACAGCCAACAGTTTAAAAATGTATGTATGGCAAAAACTTTTCTTTTTTGGTTTTAGATTAGTGATTTAGTGTTGGCAGAGGGTTAAAACCTTATTTTTTGCTGCTTGTGACCTGTTGTAAAAAATTCTCTTCACTTCCTGTCCTGGAGACTCAAAATGAAGTGGGAGAAATCTTCTAAAGTGAAGTGTGGGGAACACTGGAAGATTTATCTCTACCTCTTGTTCTGGTGACAACTCTAAAATGTTGGATTTCTCATCACTTGTCTTGTGAGGGACAAATAGTTGAAATGTAGTTATCAATGGAACACAAATGCAGTGATCACCACACTCGCAGTCCATTGACAATTCCTCCGGCTCAGTAACTGAAAATACGTACCCTGGTACGGACATGGAGCTGGAAGAAAAGTCTGCAGGAAGCCGTGAACTGAACCCCGCTATCCACAGATTGTGGTTGCAATGCTTTGCAGGCTCATATGCAGAGAAAAAAAAATAAATGCACATTTTCTCTTGCTAATGTGGTTGAATTGTATTTTATTCAGTAGGTGTACTTCAACTTTAAGAAAGCAGAAACAAACACTGAGCTTTCCACAGGCATGAATGGAAAAGGCCTGGAAAAGTTTGGTGCCGGCTGTTTTTAGGCACACTGGCTTCTTTGTTCCTGGGAGATAACTGACCAAGTGGAACAATACAGAAGGACCACGAACATCTGTCCTGGACCCCCTCCCTCTTTCCTCCCATTCTTTACCTTGCTGCAGTAGACCAAACTGTTCATTCAGATTATCAGCCGTATTGATCTGAATGAATTACAATATTGATTTTCTCCTGCAGTGAAACTCCTGATCCCAGAGAAGTAATTATCAGTGGCATCTGTGTTGATAGAGAAAGACGTCCATGTTTAAGGCCAGAAGTTTTTTTTGTTTTGCGTTTAGTGGGGAAGAGATACAATTACTGTCATTTTTTCTGTCTGTGACACCTCCCCCTGCAAAACACCAGGTGGGCACTGATTGGTATCTGGTTCCTACATATTTCCACTACCCCAAGAAGAGCATATATATATCATTTTTTTTTTACCAATTTTGGTGCTTACAAACATCTAGCAATGTGTGCAAAATTACTGGTAAAGGAAATGGGAAGGTGAATTCCTGCCCTGAAATGCTGCGTTTGCAATAATGTATTTTCTAAATGCAAAAAGCGCAGGTATCTGAATTTGACTTTAAATTCTCATATTTTGAATCCCCTGTACAGCTGCACTCATACTGGGGAAGGCAGCAGTAGAAGCCAATCAGTTGTGCTGTAGGCAAATATACCAACTACAACCATGCTGATAGGAGGATTGAGGAATTGAGTCTGCTGATTCAATGAAACTACTGCTAATCGATTACTGTCCAATCACAAGCCGAGGATAGGAAAATAACTAATCTGCATTGCTTAGCTACAGGTTCAGGGCTGGACTTACCATTGGGCTTGACTGGGCTCAAGCCCATGGGCCCGCCCAATAGGGGGCCCCGCTAAGATAGATAGCCGAGTGTACTCGGCTCGGCTCACAGTCACGCCCAGTCCCGCCCTATGATGGACTGGGCATGACTGTGAGCTGAGCCGAGTACACTCGGCTACTCTCGGCTCCGTTTGGGCCTGCGAGAGGACCCAAGAGCCGCCGAGAGGACCTGAGAGCCGCCGAGATACACAGGACTCTGTATCTCGGTGGCGCCATTTTTAAACTTCAAGACTGCAATGACAAGGCTGCAAATGACACTGGGGCAAGGCTGCAATGACAAGGCTACACTGACAAGGCTGCAATGACACTGACAAGGCTTCAGATGGACACTGATAAGGCTGCATTGATGGGCATTTAAATGTAAGTTTTTTCCTTAAACTTCCCTCCTAAAAGTTTTTTTCCTTAAAATTCCCTCCTAAACTTGGGGTGCGTGTTATACGCTGGCGCGTGTTATACACCCATAAATACGGTAATGTATAGAAGGTAGGGCCCGAAAGTGACTCAAGCCCAGGGGCCCCCACCACCCTAAGTCCTGCCCTGTACAGGTTGATAGGTCACCAGCCTGACTGTGTTGTGTAAGGGCTCCTTCACACGTGCTTTGCTCTATGAAGAGTGATCCGCGTTAAGATAGCTATTCAAAGAGCATTTGACAGACGGTGAGGAGTTGTAGTACCTCCTCACCACCTGCTTTAACCCCTTGAATCCCACACTAGCGTGCAGCAACCATGTGCATTAAGCACAGCTGTAGGGGAACTTTGGAGAGAAGCCCTATTCCCTTGAGAGCTATGGGGGTATAATTCTTGCTGTGGCCGCAAAGCATCACGGCATATGCACAACCCCAGCTTCTGCAGCTAAAGGGGCTAGCAGTTGAGGAACAGTAAAGCACATCTTAACCACAGGGTTTTACCCCCCCCCAACCTTACGTGTGAATGAGCTCTAAATCTCAAGACTTGATGGATAAAAATCCTTTGACAGGTATACCCGCTTCCTTATATGAATTTAACTTTGGATTGAGCAGTGTGCCTGCAAGTCAGATTTAAATGAATTGCATTTCAGTGTAACACATTAATCTTCATTATTTTCTCCACCATACAAAGAACAAGCCCCCTGTAAAGTTCCAGGAACTGGGATAATGTGCTCACAACATGTGAACAACGTACATCAATGTGCTTGCAGTGAGAAATCTTGTTACATTCTTGCTGTAGTTTCTGCTGTGTGATCCCCATGCAGGGGAGACCATAAAGCTCCCAGCTGAGATTGGTTTGACTTCAGAACAACTCGGAAATAGTAGAGAGCAATAGGCGATGTTCACAGATGTGTACTTACCAGCTCCTTGGATTCTGCCAGCAGATCCTCAACGTCTGAGAAGCTGAAGCCAGCGACAGTAATAAACTGACTGACAACTGAGACAAACTTGTCCCCAGGCACAGAGGTCTGAGTCTTCTGATATTCCAGCTCCTAGGCAAGAGAAACAAATCACACCGATCATTCTCTTGCAGATTTCTTTTTATTTAAAGTGAAATAAACCACTCAATTTAAACAATTCCCAGAACCTACATTCAAGGCATGCAGTAACTTATAACACAGTGGCTTGTGCTCTCAACCGAACTGTCAAGCCATCAAATGGCTGGTGTCATAACTGATCATATGTGCAGCACCTTGGCATCTGCAGATCAAACAAAGGCTAAGATAACAGTTTCCTTAGCTGTAAAGGAGAGCAAAGTTCAGTTCTGCTTTAAAGGAAACCTGTAGCGAAGAGACAGGGAGACTGCCAATGCTGACCACTGTCTGAAAAAGCTGAATCCCTGGATTGTCATGATGATCCAATGGCTTCAGTAAATTCTAAGTCACTGATCTGTAACAAGTATAGAGTTTAGGAGCCTTGACTTCACGCTGACTTTCCTGATTTTCTAAATTTACAGAGCGCAGCATCATTTCATGACATTATCGGCCCATTGTCTCTGAACTTACTGGAGCCAGAGATAACCAGGCAATGGGCATTATCAAAGGGAATGAGCAATGCAGAGCTACACAATACCCTCAGTACAGGTTTTTGTTTATAGGGTTGAAAGTTTAAAACCAAAATTCTCACACCTGACATGTAGAGATCCCACAACTTTCCATCTCTCTGTATTGGTGCATTGTCTAGGGCTGGGGACGGTAACCGGTTTTGATCATGGCCAGGTGACGGGTAGATTGAGTTTCTGTATTGCCCAACCCGGGCAGGCAGAGCAGGGAAGGAGAGAGCTGGGAGGGTGAATTAGGCGGGGAGAGGACCGGGCGAGCTGGTCAGGCGGGGAGAGGACCGGGCGAGCTGGTCAGGCGGGGAGAGGACCGGGCGAGCAGGTCAGGCGGGGAGAGGACCGGGCGAGCAGGTCAGGCGGGGAGAGGACCGGGCGAGCAGGTCAGGCGGGGAGAGGACCGGGCGAGCAGGTCAGGCGGGGAGAGGACCGGGCGAGCAGGTCAGGCGGGGAGAGGACCGGGCGAGCAGGTCAGGCGGGGAGAGGACCGGGCGAGCAGGTCAGGCGGGGAGAGGACCGGGCGAGCAGGTCAGGCGGGGAGAGGACCGGGCGAGCAGGTCAGGCGGGGAGAGGACCGGGCGAGCAGGTCAGGCGGGGAGAGGACCGGGCGAGCAGGTCAGACGGGGAGAGGACCGGGCGAGCAGGTCAGGCGGGGAGAGGACCGGGCGAGCAGGTCAGGCGGGGAGAGGACCGGGCGAGCAGGTCAGGCGGGGAGAGGACCGGGCGAGCAGGTCAGGCGGGGAGAGGACCGGGCGAGCAGGTCAGGCGGGGAGAGGACCGGGCGAGCAGGTCAGGCGGGGAGAGGACCGGGCGAGCTGGTCAGGCGGGGAGAGGACCGGGCGAGCTGGTCAGGCGGGGAGAGGACCGGGCGAGCTGGTCAGGCGGGGAGAGGACCGGGCGAGCAGGTCAGGCGGGGAGAGGACCGGGCGAGCAGGTCAGGCGGGGAGAGGACCGGGCGAGCAGGTCAGGCGGGGAGAGGACCGGGCGAGCAGGTCAGGCGGGGAGAGGACCGGGCGAGCAGGTCAGGCGGGGAGAGTAGACAGAGCAGGGGAGGAGGCGAGCCGGGGCGGCGGCTCAGGGGAGGAGGCGAGCCGGGGCGGCGGCTCAGGGGAGGAGGTGAGCCCAGCAGAGAGAGCCGGGGGGAGGAGAGAGCCAGAGGGAGGAGAGAGCCAGGGGCTGGGCGAAGCAGTGGAGAGACCTTCTCTGGCTTTGAGCTACCTCTCTCACTGAAGCAGTTGGGGTAGGCTCACTGGGGCTGCTGCGGCTACCAAAGTTTCTTTAGCACTGAGTAAATACAAAAAAAAAGGGAGCCCACACCAGCTGTGCTGCTGCTTCAGTGAGAGAGAACGTCTACTCCCCTACCCCAGACTTCTGACCCCGAGATTGGTGTCTTCTGTTCTTGCAGTTCTGTACCCTGGGAAGGGGGCAATGAAGGGTTGAGGGGGGTTTTCTGGATTGAGGCACCTCAACTGGGAAGGGGGTCTGTACTGGGTGGGGCGGGGGTTCTGTGTTGTAAAGCCGGTTGCTCTGTGCTGGACAGGGAATCTGTACTGTGGAAGTAGGTTGGGAGGGAGGATGAGAGATGTTAGGGGAGATCACTGAGCAGAGGGGGTCATTTTGGTGGTACTTTGTGAAGTGGTCTGTGCGTTAAAGCTTGTTCACACTAGTGGTTGTGGGGCGCTGTTTTACCACCTCCCAACCACTCCCCCTTTAGCTGCAGAGGCAGCAGCCGGAGGTGTACACACACTGTGGTTATACTGCTTTGGTTCGTGGCCACGGATAGAATTATAGGTCTTTACTTATTATTAGGGGCTTGCTAGTAAATATCTTTCTCTAAATAAATAAATAAAAAGGTGCACTCTGGAGATCTTTGATCTCCTCGATTTTGTTTAGGTAGATCTCCACCTCTTAAAGGTTGCCTACCCCTAGTCTAGGGTGTTTAAACAGCACCACCTGCAGTTGAAATTGGCACTGCGGCCCAATCATTAATATATTTTTCTGCTTTATGTGGCTGGAAAAAGCAAATAAAAAAGGAATGGCCCACTTTATTTTACTACTTGGTAGTATTCCAGCTTAAAGCCTCTGCATAGGCTTCTTAAAGGAGAGCTACATTTAGGATAAAATCAACCAAACGTGCATAATATTACAAGGCTATGTACAAATAGGCTTAAAATTACATATTGTAGATGTACCTGTAGTGTAGGTTAAAAGCCACTTTCCAGCAGGTGCCCTGTTGACAACAGCAGGACAAACGGAAGGACAGAACATTGCGACTTAAAATTTTGTGTTGGGGCTTCAAATGCAAACTAGGTGTTACACACACCACCACAGCGCCCCTTACTTGTCCTCTTATCTCACGGTGATGTAATTGTCAACTGTGCATCTGCTGGAAAGTGATTCTCTGGAAATTGTAGTTGCATTATTGTTCTATAGATGAATACTTACAGCTTCTACAGCTTTCAAGCCATTCCTTAAGTTACCGACCTCTTTCTCCAGCTCAGACATACTATATTGAAAAAAATAAATAAAAGTTACATTAGGGAAAAACATTATCTAATACAATTTTGAATGGTAACTATAGTAGTTTTGCGTTAAGTGCGGCTTCACACTGGGGCGGTGCAGTTGGCGACGGTAAAGCAGCGCTATATTTAGCGCTGCTTTACCGTCGTTTTAGAGTTAAACCCGAAAAAGTGTTAAAATCCCCCGTAAAGCGCCGCTTTGCCGGCGGTATCCCCGCGGTGTCCCATTGATTTCAATGGGTAGGAGCGGGGAATACACCGCTCCTTCACCGCTCCAAATATGCTGCTAGCAGGACTTTTTTTACCGTCATCTGGCTTTGACTGGAGTGAAAGGACTCGCTTTTTTCAGGAGCTACACAGGCGCTATTTTTAGCGCTGTAGCTCCTGAAAAACGCCCCAGTGTGAAAGCACACTAACTGTATTTTTGTTTTTAATCTAAAGGTTTATAAACTTTTTTTTTTGTTTGTTTTTATAGCACGTCTGTTATTTGTAGAACATTCTTAATTTACAAATAAACATTCAATACAGGATGTAAGCCTCCGTTTACACGGGTGAGACTGTCCACGTGATCTGACAGTTCTAAATCGCATGACAAGTCGCACCCTATTGTCGGCAATGGAACTGTTCAAATCGGTACGTCTACGACTTTGCGGTGCTGCACCGATTTGAAAAACAGGTTCCTGCACTAATTTGTTGCAATTTCAGGTGCGGCTTGCATAGACATCTGTGCATGATGTCCGGCAAATCGCACTGACCTGCGGCTTTGAAATCGTGCGACATCAAGTGAAGTAGCCCGTTTTTAAAGTCGCATTCAGTGTGAACGGGGCCTTAAGCCAAGGACTAACTCTGCACTTCAGCTGTGTGTGTAATCTGAAATCCTGCTAATATATATGAGGTTTTAGATAGCAAGTGTTCTGCCGTGTTAATACAAAGTACCAGACTAGCAACCCCCATCTGAGGACCACAAAAAGGCTAAATAGGAATCAAGTATGAAATAATTTACATTTACCGGACAAAAAAATAATTTATTTTTAAAAATATGTGGAAAAACATTATTTTCTGCAGTGTAGGAGAAGAGCTTTGTAATATACACCATAGAGTCAAGCTCTGAATCAGGGAACAATAAAAAAATAAAATAAAATCCAACTTGCCACATCCTATATACAGACACACATTACGTTTGCTGCTACTTACTGGACTTTTGCAGCCTCAGAGATACTTTGGAGTTCTTCTTGCAGGCTGACAACTTTGGGATACTTCTTTTCTACCACAGTTATAAGATAGTGCAATAGGGTGATGTTCCTGTAAGAAGAAGCATATAGCATTATGGATCCATTCCAGAAGCCAGTGACTGACAAACAAGATGGAATAGAAGGCCCTGAGACATTAGTTCTGGCCTGTTGGGAACAGTAGTCTGAGTAGAAGAGGTCCATCACCTCAGAAAAGGTCCACTATTATCTAGCCAAAAAAACTGAGGACTCACAAAGAGAGTCTGCTAGAGGCTAAAGTCGCTGGCAGTGAGCACATAGAAACAATCCGACAGGTTGCTTGTACTGAAGTTGATCGATGGATTGACTTCAGGACAACCTGACTTCCCATAGATGAATCAGTCATGGCTGAACCGGCCAAGACTCAATCCATCTACGGCCGGCTTTAAGAACCTTAGATTGTGTGCTCCTTGAGGGCAGGGACCGATGTGCATGTACAATGTATATGTAAAGTGCACAATAAATTGCTGGCGCTTTATAAAATTACCTGTAATAAATCACCTAGTTAGGCCTCTTGCACACGATACTAATGCTTGAGCGTCTGCTTTTTTGGACGTAATTTTAGGCGTTTGTTTTGCACAAATTCGTACATAATTATGCACGTATTTTTATTTTTATTTTGCATTACTGAGGAATATTCAGGGCTTGTTTACGCGCCTGTGTGCACAGGCACATTGTAAATAATGGGCTACATTTTAGCTCAGTAAAGCTGAGCTTTTTCAAGCTTCTGTGTGCAAGAGGCCTTATCAATACAAGCCTATAACCCTGGGTCTATAAATACTCAGCCTGCGTCCTGTAAGATTAAGATATTTAAGTACCCGGTGACAGCAGCACCTCGCTCATCCAGTTAGCACCAAAGTGACACATACAAGGAGGAAAGGGTTCCGTTGCCTGGATGTGCGTTCTAAAGCGCTGGTAAGAATTATTGGCAGCAGCAAGATTGCAAGTGTAACCCCAGCCTAAGCTAAATTTCCATCTTCGTAAAGTCAAACATAACAAACGTCAATCTGATAAAATAAAGGTTAACTGGATAGAGTAATATAGGACACTATATAAATACAGAGAAAGCAATGCTAGTTGCCATGCTACTTTGCAGACATAATAGTATGCAGCAAGCAACCAGCATTTTCAGAAGAACTGAAAAATACAGAGCCACTAATTTTAATCGATTCAGGTTTCCTTTAAAAAGAAAAAAAAAAAAGAAGATCACAGCACCCCAGGAATGAAGGGAAGTCAGAAACAACATTAACCTAGGAGCAGGAAATAATGTAAAACACATCCATCATTATAGACAATGTCCACCACCCAGGTAGAGCAGAGATTTGAGCAGGAGACGTGGATTGCACGCCTTGTATTTCCCACTTATATACTCCAGTGCTGCAGCACATGCAAACATCGGACAAAGTTGGCTTCTGTCCAACAAGTGCATCATATTCGCTGTAGAATTTAAACAGCTGAATGTCATCAGCACCATCCCTTACATTACCTCATATAGTCCCCACAGGAGCATTTTTCATTTTTTTAATGTTGGAAGCATGAAACAAACCACAGCTCTGATGGGAAATTAGCAGCTTTCACACGTGGGATTCTACAGAACCCCCCCCCGTGAGAGGTCGAATGTAGGAAAAGGCATAAACCACTGCTAGGAACTTGGTAATTGCTCTGGGTTTTATATCGGAGGCTTTTAACAGAACAGCATTTCCTGTGTTGCGCAAGCACTGGCCAGTTTTCTCCTGTAGGGGGCAGTGGTAAAAGGAAGAGTGAAGGCTACATCAGTCCTAGAGCTCAAATATTAAGCCATTGTTAGAGGGTGATAAGCCTGCAGTGAGTGGGTGGATACATGGTTATATCTTATATGTAAACACATTACCTTGCTTCATCAAACATAATAAAAAGTGAAGTCTAATAAACCCGAACTCCAGGCAAACCGCTAAATACACAGATTAAATCAATAAATCGGAGTGTTTTTTTACCTGCCAAAAGATCTGTTTGTCCATTCATTCCTTATATACACACAGCCCTTCTACAAAGCACAGCAGGGTAAGAGATACGATTTGGTGCTGTTAAGTAACACTTAGGCCAAGTTTAGTTGTGCAGTTGGGGGGCATTAAAAGCGCATGGTTGAGCTGCGTTTTTAGCACCTAAACTGTGCTTTACAGTGGACTGCAGGAGGCTAATACCAGGTCAGATTACGGCTAAAAAAATAAATAAATTGAATGATCTATTAATGAATTTAGAGTTGCAATAATTTGTGACCTTTAAGCTGCCTGAAGTTCGGCTTTAAAGGGGGGGGGGGGGGGGAGGGATCGGGAGGAAAGGACAATGGGGGAGGGATCGGGAGGAAAGGACAATGGGGGAGGGATCGGGAGGAAAGGACAATGGGAGAGGAAAGAACAGTGGGGATCGGGGTGGGGATGGTGAAGCAGGGTGTACAGTGTTTTGTTCACCTCTTCATTTTTTCTGAAAAGGAACTAACCCTTTAAAGATCTACAAAGAGATGACTTAATATGAATAGGAGTGGACCATGGTTAGTGTATCGTTACCAAGATAAAACATCTACGCAGTCATGGTATCTTTACAAAAGATAAATCGGTTTATTTATCTTGATCAAAGACATCTTGGTAGTTCTGGTATAAATGAAAAGAAGGGTGTTGCTTCAAAATGAGAAACCAATAAAATCACTAAACACACTCAATATATGATGTTACCTCTTTTGCATCAAGTTAAAAGAAAGCAGATAAAATTGAGAAAAGTACCCTTTATTTTTTGCTGGATCAGACCTGCTCAGCTAATACTCACTCCTACCTCCCACCATTCTCTAACAGACCGATACTGAAAATACTTTCAACTTTCCAAGAGGGAGCATGCCAGTCTGATCTGAAGACAACCTAGAAGATCATGGCTGCCCCATCTTTTTCTAGGCTGGCTTCAGGTCAAACAGATCCCCCTACAAATCTCAATGTATTTCTTAAAAAAAAAAAAAAGGACTGACCCAGTAAGTGCATCACATCCCTACCATCCCAGCAAATGGAAAGCTTATAGGCTTTGGGTAGGCATAACCTTTCCTCTGTCTACCTCAGTTGATCTGTTATTTTAGCAGTGATGGATTTCACACGACTGGGTATAGAAAGCAGTGTCAGCAGACCTGTAGCCACAGGACAAAGTTCAAGAACTAAATTACAGCAATAACTTGTTCAGCTTACTTGTCTATACTGGATTTGGTATCGGCAATCTTGTTTAAGCTTGAAATTTTAAACCCATAGGCGTTTCCTCGCTGTCCTTTGTTCATGTAGTTTCCAAAAGCAAGGACCACTTCCAACAGCTGCTTTAAGCTTTTACTCTGCAGCACTTGATTGGAAGCTGAACGAATTGCTGTACAAAGACAGAACAAAATATAATTGTATAATAAAATATAATATGGGTTAAACAAAAAAAAAAAAAAATACAAAATTACCAAATAATATTTAATCTAGAATGCAAACATTCAAATAAACCGGACAAAATACTACTTTATATACACTATATTGCCAAAAGTATTGGAACACCATTGGATTCAGGTGTTCCAATCACCTCCATGGCCACAGGTGTATAAAATCAAGCACCTAGGCATACAAACTGTTTCTACAAACATTTGTGAAAGAACGGGTCGCTCTCAGTGGATTCAAGCATGGTACTGCGATAGGTTGCCTCCTGTGCAATAAGTCCATCCGTGAAATTTCCTTGCTACTAAATATTCCACTGTCAACGGTTAGTGGTATTATAACAAGATGGAAGCAACAGCAACCCAGCCACGAAGTTTTAGGCCACGTAAAATGACAAGAGCGGGGCAAGCACATGCTAAAGCTCACAGTGCGCAGAAGTCACCAACTGTCTGCAGAGTCAATAGCTACAGACCTCCAAACTTTGTGGGGCCTTCAGATTAGCACAATAGTGTGTAGAGAGCTTCATGGAATGGGTTTCCATGGCTGAGCTGCTGCATCCAAGCCTTACATCACCAAGTGCAATGCAAAGCGTCGGATGCAGTGTTGTAAACCACGCCGCCACTGGACTCAAGAGCAGTGGAGAGTGTTTTCTGGAGTGAGGAATCATGCTTCTGTCTGGCAATCCCATGGATGCGTCTGGGTTTGGCAGTTGCCAGGAGAACGGTACTTGTCTGACTGCATTTCGTCAAAAGTAAAAAGATTGGTGGAGGAAGGATTATGGTGTGGGGTTGTTCCCTTAGTTCCAGTGAAGGGAACTCTTAAGGCGTCAGCATACCAAGACATTATGGACAATTTCATGCTCACAACTTTGTGGTAAAAGTTTGGGTATGGCCCCTTCCTGTTCCAACATAACTGCGAACCAGTGCACAAAGCAAGGACTGGCCTGCAAAGAGTCCAGACCTCAACCTGATAGAACACCTTTGGGATGAATTAGAGTGGAGACTGCGAGCCAGGCCTTATCGTCCACAATGGTGCCTGACCTCACAAACGCACTTCTGGAAGAATGGTCAAACATTCCCATAGACACACGCCTAAACCTTGTGGACAGCCTTCCCAGAAACGTTTAAGCTGTTATAGCGTCAAAGGGTGGGCCACCTTAATATTGAACCCTACGGACCAAGACTGGGATGCCATTAAAGTTCATGTGCGTATAAAGTCAGGTGTTCCAACACTTTTGGGGAAAAAAAAAATATATATTATTATATATATATATATATATATATATATATATATATATATATATATATATATATATATATATATATATATATATATATATATATATATATGTATGTATGTGTGTATGTATGTATGTATGTATGTATGTATGTATGTATGTATATATATATATATATATATATATATATATATATATATATATATATATACACACACAAACGATGATGGCCTATATATTTTGATTCTATTTTTCATTAAAACATTTTTGTACAGCAATCCCTTTTTGTCGCTTCCTTGTTACTCCAACCGACGTGCACCTCACCCTTCTACACACACACACACACCTATATTTAAATATTACATAGTTTAGAAGTACAATTACCACTTACCATCTACCTTTGGTTTGACTTCTGCAACTCTTTCTGCAAACTTCTTCTTGAAATATAAAGATTGCAGCCGCTGTTGGTAGTGATTGATCCTATAAAAAAAAAAAAAAAAACACAGCAGGTGAGAAGTATGGCTGGATCTGGGAAATGTCTGTGGTAAATAAGCTTACATGGCCAGTGGGGTTTTCTTAAACAAAATGCATATCATCACTTCATAAACAAAAGTTGGTCACACAACCAGCATAACCTTGGCCTTGTTAGGACTTAAGTGTAACGTACGGAGACCACCTATACCTGGCAGTTTGTGATCTTTGGTGATTGCACAAGTGCGTTGCACCAGTAAAGCATTGTGTACAACTCCAGGAACAGACAGCATCCCTTTTCTCTGCCCTTATCTGCAGTGCAGATGCAGACACACTGAACATAAGCAACCCTTGTTTATACCGGCTTGGATCTGTGATGACAGCTCTTAAAGCACAGAAATAAAAAGCAGGCTCAAGAGTATATATTTGCACCTGAATATATTTAAACTATATTACAGTATGCGATTTAAAAACATAGCTATCCTTTTACTTTATTTCCTTTAAATGCATAGAGCAACATTAGGCAGAGTAAGTGACGTCCTAAACAAAAAAAAAATCTACACTTTGTAAAGCAATGCCCTGCAATAAGAACAAAAAAAGCTAAAAACCTTCTGTGACAAAGGGCTCAAAAAGAAAAAAAGTGAATAACTTCAAAAATGTGAAATTCTATGAAACGAAAATCTCCTGCAGCTGTGAAAAGACAAGGTTCACACTTTCCAAAGCTGCACTGGGAACAGCACTGAAGAAAAAGGATGTATCCTAAGTGCAAACCGCATTGGGACTGCAGGAAATATAAAGGAGGTTTAGTTACACTTTAATTCCATCCATCTGGATTAGGCTTCAGTTTTTGATTATTTTAATATGTCGCCTTGTATGTGCGTGCGATTTTCTTTTATCTCCTAACTCACCAAGTGCTCAGGAGCATACCTTTACTTGTAAGGGCTCAATGGAGACAATGTTATTATGCCGCTACATCAGCACCAGAAAATTCCCTAGGCATGGTTATTGCATGTGGAGGCTCTCCGAACCCATAGCGTTGTACAGTGGGAGCTCTCAGTTGAGCCTTGCACAGCAATCTGACTCAAGAAACCGCTACATCTGCTCTGCCCATAGGACTGAACACCGACCGGTGGATGTAGATATCTTACAGGCTGGGCTAGGATGACTGGTATCTATTAATTCAAAAGAAGCCAGGCACAATATTGAGCTTTTAAAATGAATAACATGTACAATGATAGGCCACACAACCTTATACAATCATGGCAGTAAGGCAGCCCATATATTGATTTTTTGTTCAACCAGTGGGTTAAATGAATAAAAATGATAAAATTCCCCCATTCACACATTCAAGGTGGATAGGGGAATCCCTTGTGCTGTGGTGTTGTATTCTGACAGCAGGGAGCCTTTCCCGCCATCAGAATACAATCAGTGTTGTCGGCTATATTGATAGATCAACTTGTGTACAACCAGCCTGCCCATGCATGGATCAAATTCAGCTGGTCCCTGCTGAACCGGCCAAATTTTAAATACTGTATGGCCAGCTTATGTCTCTGCAAAGCCTTCAGTATTATATATTGGAGACCTTTCTTTCAATTTTAAGGGAGCCTCAGGACCCTTTAAAAGCAAAAGATGATCATTGCTTGACTGGTTGGGTGATAATCCTGCTGTTTGCATTTTTCAAAGTATGACAAGCAGGCATGTCACTAAAGGTTTCTACACACCAACTGCTCCCCACGCACACTCAACCCAACTATTATAAAAATATTTGGGAATAAAATAAAAAATAAATAAAAAATCTTTAATGGTCAGCTCTGTACATCCAAACTTCCCTTCAATCATCTAGAGCCTGACCACAGCAAACACTGTATCTATAGAACATTTGTATAAGTTACCGTATATACTCGAGTATAAGCCAACCCGAATATAAGCCGAGGCACCTAATTTTACCAAAAACAACTGGGAAAACGTATTGACTCAAGTATAAGCCTAGGTTGAGAAATGCGCAGCTACAGTAAGTGGAAAAGAGGGTCAACAATGCCCATTTGCAGCCTCATTGTGCCAATTTGCATGCCTCACTGTGCCCATTTGCAGCCATAGGTCCCCCAAACTTCAAACTTGGTAGTTAAAGGTTCCTAAAAGGGGTCTCTGGACCCAAAGGGTCCCGAAATGACATTGCTGCAGATGGACACCGTTGACCGACTTTGGAGCCCCGTATCTCGGGGTCACTTGGTGCTAGGATCCATCTTTGGATATGTTGTAATGTTGGTTCCACTGGGTTTGCATACCAAATTTGGGGTTCCTAGCAGCAAGTGGCCCCAAGATACGGGGCCCCAAAGTCGGGTCGGAAAATGTAATTCTCTGCTGCAGAAAAATGCATGAGTCAGCCTGTGTTGCATCAAATGTATTTTTTTTTACTCATTACTTCTGAACTCCACAAAAAAAGATCTCAAACACTAAACTATTTATACACAGTATATTATACATACGCACGTAGTTTTTTATGATAATTTCGTTATATGATATCTCCAAGTTCCTGGTAGCCATGTTATCAGAAACCTGTGCCAAAGTGGTATGACGGTTACCACTGCTAACATTTCCTTCTAAAAATACTAGTTCTTTGGTTGCCAATTTGAACCAATGGCTTCGCTGCTTTCTAAGTCAGCGGCTTGCATGACTCAGACAAGAGGAATTGGACTTAGGTCAAGGCTCCTAATCTGCATATTTCTTCTACTTCCAAGTCTGTGTCACTATATCAACATAAAAACTAGGGCAGGGATTTGCGGACCTCCAGCTGTTGCAGAACTACAAGTCCCATGAGGCATAGCAAGACCGACAGCCACAAGCATGACACCCAAAGGCAGAGGCATGATGGGACTTGTAGTTTTGCAACAGCTGGAGGTCCACTAATTGCATATTCCTGAACTATGGGATTGTACCATTTGAAACAAAAACACAGACATCTCATAAATTTAAATTGCTAGCCACAAGATGCGAGACAGTGGACTGCCTCACACTGTGCTGAAAAAAGTACTACATACAGTACTTTATTTTTCAGCGAACACCGGCCACACACATCCGCAAAGTGAGAGGGAGACCAGACATTTTGCCTTCTCATGCGTTGGGACCGCGCTGAAATAGGTGCCCAACACAGTCCCACTGCATGTGGTGCGAATCGACTCCTAAAGATTCCTTTACATGCTCGGGTCAGTCTTTATTTTAGTAGGCATGTTCCATTTATTGATTCTGAAACAGGTGATCAAATTCTGGAAAACGAGGTAGGAAAATTAGCCAAAGTTATAGTCGCGTTTAATGACACATGCTTATAATGCTAAATTTGGCCTAGTCATCTAGGCTTCAATGACCTCAGGTAATGAAAGGGATAATGAATGAACAATACAGTTCGGAAAGATGTCAATACTAGACTAGGAACCTACAAGAAGCTTTCAGTGCCATAAATTAACAGACAGCTGAACCTGTGAAAGATGATCACTTCAAAGAATGTGGTGGGAAAACACAAACCTGCTCATCTCGAAGAGGAATCGGTCTGCTTTGGCCATACGATCCAGCTCATGTTTGTGCTCCTCCAGCAAGTCAGTGTCACTCTTTTCAGGAACAAACTTCAGGAGCTGCAAAGATTTCACATAATACTTCTCAATGGAAAATGTAGACACCACTTTTCAAAGCCTATACTACTTCCTGCATCTATAATGTATTAAACTAGTAATTTTACACACCAGTGTCCACAATCCTATTTCACCTACCCACTTCCAACTTGCTCAGTGAACTATGATCAAGCATCATTTAGACTTTGGGGGTCTAACTGTGCTCAGGGTGGTATTTAAATACCCTACTGCTGCTTTGCATACGTGAATAACATTCTTTTATAAAATCTCTGACCCACGTGCCATGTGATTATTGTGCCAACAGCTAATGCTAGAACATACTATTGGAGAATGTATGCTGGTTGCTTCATAGATTTGCAGCTACTTGTAATTGTACGTCCCACCAACTGAAAAGATGATTTTATGCTTCTTGATCTACAAGTGAGTCTTCAGACCCATTGCAAACAGCTATTGCACACACTTTCACCTACAGTTAATTTGCTGAATTCAGCCATATATTTCCAGAGGTGATGAGCAGGGGGGAAAACTATCATGATTTGTAATTCTGAGTTTTGAGACAGGATGCCAACTCCACCTTCCCCTTTCCCCTTAGCCCAGGGGTGCCCAACGTTTTGAAGAGCGAGGGCCACTTGAGTGACTTGGTAACCGGTCGTGGGCCACAATGAGTGGAGCCAGGCCTGTGTCCACTCAGCATATGGAGAGGAGACACGGACACAGCCCACACTACTCTATGGGCCCTTCGATCTGATCTACCCAGGCGGAAGGGGATGGATCCCCTTCTGTTTTCTTTAGGGGATCGGATTAGAGGTAGGCGGTGCACCTGCGGATCAGTTTGAAAGCAGCCCAGTACCCACTGCAGAGCAGATATGGCCATATTTGGTATCACTCCGCCTGTGACCAGAGCCAGCGCTATACAGGAAGCATTGGCTTATGCGGCTCTGCTCCGCAGCCGCTTGCTTTCTCCACTGTTGGCTTCATTCACAACACTGATGCTCTAGGACAGTGTTTCTCAACTCCAGTCCTCAAGGCGCCCCGACAGGTCATGTTTTCAGGATTTCCCTCAGATGAAACGGCTGTAGTAATTACTAAGGCAGTGAAACTGATCAAATCACCTGTGCAAAATAATGGAAATCCTAAAAACATGACCTGTTGGGGCGCCTTGAGGACTGGAGTTGAGAAACACTGCTCTAGGATGACGGATCAGTGATCCGGGCTTGCCGACCAGCCATCCCAGAGCAGGAGGTCGCAGGGCCAACATCAGAGGGCTCCATGGGCCACATGTGGCCCCCAGGCCACTGGTTGGGCAACCCTGCCTTAGCCCTTAGCCTGCTGCCCTAGGAAACGGCCCGTAAAAAACATTATGGTAAAAACACAGCCCTGCCTATGTTCCCCCTCTTCTAAGCCCTAATCTAAATGCCCTAGGCCCACCAGTCATGGCCTTAAATTCACATAAAAAGGCAAAAGGGAGAGGGACACAATCAAAAAGAACTACACAAGTTGTCCGCTACCTTTCCATGGGCGACCTATCCATCTGCAATTAACCTGCCTTTATATTTCTTGTTGACAGATTGAATATCTTTGCATCTTTGATAATAATGTTACCGAAATAATTTTATGTTACCTTCTCTCTTCTTGCCCAATTCAATTGACTGTAACCTAGTACCCTTGTATGATAGCCCTCCACCCCAGCACATTGCAGCAGTATATTTATTGAGGGATTTTAGAGACCCAACTTTTCCAACAACGTCAATGGCGCCTACAAAAGGTGGGTGAAAACTGGGGCCAAAGCGAGTTTTCTTTGGCAGATTATTTTTTATTTTTTCTTCGGGGGCAATAGCTGTCCGCAAAGCAGACCTTGTATTTTCAGCAAGGATAAAAAGTTTTAAAAAGGAACATTAGCATGCTCATCTAGTTTAAAACTACACAAAACAAAATGTGATTCAATTTTCAGGATACTGTTCACTGCAAACGTTGTAACTGTTAATATTTCACTAAATTAACTTTTATGTCATTCACCCGTTATGTTACCTAAAAAGCAGAACTTGATACGGCACAAAGCTGAAATTCTCCAACATCTTGACATTGTGCAATTATCTACGGCTCATCTGTCACTATTTGGTTTCAGAGAGGTAATGTCTCTGGATAGGAGGTGACATGGCTGGAGGTGTCTGTCATCCCCTCTGAAGGAAAGGTCAGCTTTGAAAAGACAGATAATCAACATCGGTATCGCCCCTCACCTGTTCCAACATGTCTTTTGGTAGGTCTTCCTGTTCATCCATTGACAAAATGGCACGCTTAATTTCATCATTCGACAGTTTCAGCCTGCAAGAATGCAAACAGCAGAGTTTGTATAAAGAGAGTAATACGTGTCACGGCACAGGACCATTAACAGCATGCTACAATGACATGTACCCAACAATGAACAGGATAGAAGAGTTGCATTGGACAACCATCTGTATTAACAATAGAGACTCTGTCTCCAGACCATTCATTTCAACAACAAAACTTCCCATAAGATTATATGTGCATGTAAATATTATAAGGCATGGTATTAACCTGTAAAAGCTTCCTCAGTGTAAATATCCAAAAGGCCCAAAACTGCTGCTGGAGCTGCCAACTTGGATATGATGACAGCATGGGCGTCTGCAGAACGTTTTTCAGGGGGGGGGGGGCATACTTTTAAGGTCACCCATGCTCTGACCCTTTTCGACAATGTCATTATCACGGTCAGAGACTGCAGACGTAGTACAGGAGATGGTCAGAGACTGCAGACATGGCACAAGAGACTGTCGGAGACTGCGGACATGGCACAAGAGACTGTCGGAGACTGCGGACATGGCACAAGAGACTGTCAGAGACTGCGGACATGGCACAAGAGACTGTCAGAGACTGCGGACATGGCACAAGAGACTGTCAGAGACTGCGGACATGGCACAAGAGACTGTCAGAGACTGCGGACATGGCACAAGAGACTGTCAGAGACTGCGGACATGGCACAAGAGACTGTCAGAGACTGCGGACATGGCACAAGAGACTGTCAGAGACTGCGGACATGGCACAAGAGACTGTCAGAGACTGCGGACATGGCACAAGAGACTGCGGACATGGCACAAGAGACTGTCAGAGACTGCGGACATGGCACAAGAGACTGTCAGAGACTGCGGACATGGCACAAGAGACTGCGGACATGGCACAAGAGACTGTCAGAGACTGCGGACATGGCACAAGAGATGACCAGAGACTGTATACATGGCCCAAGAGACTGTCAGAAACTGCATACAAGGCTCATGAGACTATAAGAGACTGCGGACATGGCACAAGAGACTGCATACATGTGGGGGGGGGTGAGAGAGACAAGGGGTGACAGAGAGAGAGGGGGTGACAGAAAGAGACATAGGGGGATGACAGAGAGAGACAGAGGGGTGGGGTGAAAAAGACAGAGGGGTGACAGAGAGAGAGAGAGAGAGAGGGGGTGACAGAGGGGTGATGGGGGGTCAGCGAGAGGGACCCCTTAGCCATGTCTGCAGTCCCTCAAATGCCCCTATGTCCCAGTGGTGTGTGTAATGCTCAGTACGGTACCTTGCATGCCAGTAGGATGTCCATTATATCCAGCAGCTGGCAAGACCCGTTTTCATTCTGGGTGAGGACAGGGCCGGCCACCAGCGCTAGGATAAAGACTGAGTGGGGAAAAAATTCCTGATCCGATCCCTGATTCCAGGGGGGGGGGCACTTGTCCCCCCCCCCTTGCCCCTACCTGCGGACGCCCATGGATGACAGACGATCTGGCAGACTCAGAGCCGTCATTCAAGGGATATTCTACAGTATTTCCATGTCCTCATTCCCCAGTGGCTATATAAAAGGCGATATAGGGAGGTAGGGCAGGGGGAGAGGAGCTGGACCAGCACAGACAGTAATTAGACCTTCTCAGAAGAGAAGGGCTATGACATGCAAGGAGGGAGGGGGAATTGCTACAAAATTGACTCTTTCTAGAATACTCAAATTCCTTAGCAAGCTCCAAGGACAACTAAAAGGAAAAATGTTACAAGTAAACATTTAAAAACTAGATTTTTCTGCAATTTTGATAACTGGAATCTTTTAAACCCGTTACAGGCGCTAATGTAAAGGTCAACTCTACACAAAACAGAAATTCCAAAAGTATGTTCACAGGCTCATGGAATTCTAGGCAGCAACATTGTTTTGCTGGAAAATAGATAAATAGATTTATCTAGAGAAGGCCAGGGAGCAATGGGGGTAGGCAGCGTTCTGTAGTCCAGCATAGGGGAACTCAGGCAGGACTTGTAAAGCTCCTTGAAATTTCAATAGGGCTTAGGCAGTAATATCAGCCAACAGGAAGTTGGGAGCTGACTGGATTTCTGGCAGGATCAAAAGTTATTTTTACTGTACCTGCAGCTTTATTAAAGGGCTTAAAAGTGTATTGCAAAGATGTACTTTTTGTCACTATCACAAAAATATTGTATTATATAAGGTTGCCTCCATATTTACAGACATAGGGGTCAATTTACTAAGAGTTAAATAATGGCAAATAAAGTCGGCTATCCAGCCAAAGTAACAGGTGTGCTCATAATGGTCACTTTTTATTCCCATAGTTTAAATCTGTTTTGCAAAAGGCAAAGCATCTTTTTTCCCCATTTAGAATAAAAAATATTACATCTGACAACTGTGCCTGACATATTTATTGATAAAAATAAAGATATTTAAAAAATATGGAATGAACACATGGAACAATGACATTATATTATTAACCACAGTTATCAATATACAATTTTTTTTTTTTTTTGCAACAGCGGTCATTAATGGATTCGTTAAAATACATCAAAAGGCTGTAAATCCACCAAAAAAATAAATAAATAAATAAAAATCTAAAAAAGGGTTGTAGTAACATGTATTTTCTGGTATACACATACAAAACATTCATCTGCCAACCACAATACTGAACTTGTCCAAGTCAGTTCTGAACTGCTTAACATTTGCCACGTTAAGAATTCCCAAGTTCACACATGTTAGACTATCTATTGTCTAGTACAAGGCCTACAGGCAAAGTACATAACGCGGATGGGGTGGGGGCCACTCTTTACACTGCTAAAGCCTTGTCACATCCCAGCAATGTTTAAACTATGCAGACCCTATACTCAAATCATTAAATGGATTTGTTCAAATGCAAGTAAGTAGCTGAATTTGACCCAGTATACGCCTCTTGCAGTCCTTATTACAGCAGAACTAAACCTGGGGAGGGAGAAGCAGCACAAGGATCCAATCAGTTCTACTGCAATGCTCATGTACTAACAAGAAAAACAGAAGGGCGCACCGACCTTTGTGCATTACCACTAAAAAGGTTTTATTAAAATATATAAAAACAGCAAAAGAACTACTCACAAACGAGTACACGGTATAGGCAAAAACATGGATGGATGCACACGTCCACTGCTTTCAGTCACGATTCTTGAACACCGGGAGGACCTGAGGAGACAAGACCATAGCCCACTTGTAGGCTCTGATGAAAGGGGTACTCCCCTGAAACGCGTCAGCCATTCACTGAGGAACCATCAGGTCCTCCCGGTGTTCAAGAATCGTGACTGAAAGCAGTGGACGTGTGCATCCATCCATGTTTTTGCCTATACCGTGTACTCGTTTGTGAGTAGTTCTTTTGCTGTTTTTATATATTTTAATAAAACCTTTTTAGTGGTAATGCACAAAGGTCGGTGCGCCCTTCTGTTTTTCTTGTTTCTGTAGTGTTGTGAACACCCATTGTTCAAAGGAGGGCTGCAAGATTTTGGACATTACCTTGAGGAATTGCATTTATATCCTTTTTTACGAACCAAGAGACTAGACACCAGAGCGCAGGAGAATTTGTCGTATGTTCATGTACTAACAAGAACATGCTGACAGGAGGAGAGGGTGACCAGTCAAGGGCTGGGGGAGGGACAAGACCTGGAAGTGTTATGCTGGCCATACAGTGTGTGCATATGTGTGTGCATATGTGTGTGCATGTGTGTGTGCATATGTGTGTGCGCGCATATGTATGTGTGTGTGTGTGTGTGTGTGTGTGTGTGTGTGTGTGTGTGTGTGTGTGTGTGTGTGTGTGTGTGTGTGTGTGTGTGTGTGTTCTCTATCACACACACACATTTTTTTTTTTTCTTTCAAAATGTATGCAAATTCTTACCAATACAATGCCTTGAAAAAGTATTCATACCCCTTGACATTTTTCCACATTTTGTCATGTTACAGCTAAAAAAAGGATTTTATGTGGTAGACCAACACAAAGTGGCACATAATTGTGAAGTTAAAAGAAAACGATAAATGTTTTTAAAATTTTTTTTTTACAAATAAAGATCTGAAAAGTGTGGCGTACATTTGTATTCAGCTCCCTTTACTCTGATACCCCTAACTAAAATCTAGTGGAACCAATTGCCTTCAAGTCACTTGATTAGTAAATAGAGTCCACCTGTGTGTAATTTAATCTCAGTATAAATACAGCGGTTCTCTGAAGCCCTCAGAGGTTTTTTAGAGAACCTTAGTGAACAAACAGCCTCATGAAGACCAAGGAACACACCAGACAAGTCAGGGATAAAGTTATGGAAAGTTTAAAGCTGCGTCCTTCCAATACGAAGAAATTGTAACCAATCTTTCTGTCATCTCCAATCTGGACCTATTGTATGCCTTTTTTGTTTCTAAAAAAATTATAAAAAGATATTTGGAAAGTTTAAAGCAGGGTTAAGTCATAAAAAAAAATATCCCACGCTTTGAACATCTCACGGAGCACTGTTCAATCCATCATCTGAAAATGGAAAGGGTATGACACAACTGCAAACCTACCAAGACATGGCCGTCCACCTAAACTGACAGGCCGGTCAAGGAGAGCATTAAATCAGAGAAGCAGCCAAGATGCCCATGGTGACTCTGGAGGAACTGCAGAGAATCTGTCCACAGGACAACTATTAGTCGTGCACTCCACAAATCTGGAATTTTTTGGAAGAGTGGCAAAAATTAAGCCATTGTTGAAAGAAAGCCATAAGAAGTCCCGTTTGCAGTTTACAAGAAACCATGTGGGGGACACAGCAAACATGTGGAAGAAGGTGCTCTGGTCAGATGAGATCAAAAATTAACTTTTCGGCCTGAAAGCAAAACGCTATGTGTGGCGGAAAACTAAGACTGCACATCACACTGAACACACCATCCCCACCGTGAAACATGGTGGTGGCAGCATCATGTTGTGGGGATGCTTTTCTTCAGGGATAGGGAAGAGTTGATGGGAAGATGGATGGAGCCAAATACAGGGCAATCTTAGAAGAAAACTTGTTAGAGTCTCCAAAAGACTTGAGACTGGGGCAGAGGTTCACCTTCCAGCAGGACAATGACCCTAAACATGCAGCCAGAGCTACAATGGAATGGTTTAGCTCAAAGCATATTCATGTGTTAGAATGACCCAGTCAAAGTCCAGACCTAAATCCAACTGAAAAGCTGTTCACAGACTCTCTCCTTCCAATCTGACAGAGCTTGAGCCATTTTGCAAAGAAGAACGGGCAAAATTTTCACTCTAGATGTGCAAAGCTGGTAGAGAAATACCCAAAAAAGAATTATATTATATTTGTAAAAAAAATTGAAAACCATTTATCACTTTGCTTCCACTTCACAATTATGTGCCACTTTGTGTTGGTCTGTCACATAAAATACATTTATGTTTTTGGTTGTAACATGACAAAATGTGGAAAATTTCAAGGAGGTATGAATACTTTTTCAAGGCACTGTGCATTCGATGACTTGATGAATGCTGTTTGAATGCACTTCTAAATTTTGTTTGCTTTTAACATTCGATTTTAAAAGTGAACAGACTTTCCGAACGAAAAACAAATTCGCTGTTAGAAATTTGTTTGTTTGAAAAAATAAAATAAAAAAATAAATAAAAAAAACGTGCTTTCCTGTTCCTCCGATTATCTTGTCACTGCAGTTGAAAACTAAAAAGTCAGCTTGACCCCACTAATGGTTAGAAAATCAAATGAATGTTCATAAAATGAAAAATTTCGAATGAAATTCTACTAGTGTATGGCCAGCTTATCTTATCTACAGCAGTGCAAGATTCAGGCGTCTTCCCTGCTAGGCAGAGCTGTGTAAATGTCAGTACTGTCACCCCCCATCAAATCATTCCCTGCATCGATTACCTTTTGTACCACCACCCCCTCCCTTTTAGAATGTAAGGTCTATGAGAAGGGCCCTCCTGTCCCTTCTGTATTGAACTGTACTGTAATTGTGCTGTACCCCCTTTACATTGTAAAGCGCTACGTAAACTGTTGGCACTATATAAATTGTGTATTGTGTATGTTTTTTTTTTTTTAGCAGCAAAAAAATTGTTGTAAAAAAAAAAAAATGGGACAATAGCATCCCTTTAAATACATATCATTTATCTATTCATGTGTTTCTACAAACACGTTGTTTGCAACACAGCAGGGACTATTGCTTTGTTACTCTGTATACATTGGCACTGGATATATACATGTCTGTTGTTCTTGGCAGATGTTAATGGCGGAGGGGCGTTTGTAGAGGTTGGGGGAGGGCGGTGGAACACATTAAGATCAAAGCCAGCAAGGTCTAATCACTGAAAACAATGGCAGTTTATGAAATAATCCCTTAGGTGTTTAATTTCCGTACCACGCTCTAGCACAACTTTTAGTACTTCAAGATCTGTTTACTTAAACAAACTATCTCGTGTTCTAGAAGGGCTACTCTGTTCTTTTCCAGGAAAAAAAAAAAAAAAAAAAAAGCACATTTGGGTCCAATGTCTTACAATGCTTTAAATAAAAACGGCCTAGATTAGTCCCCTAGTAACCAGATTCATGGACTTCTCCATGCGCTCTCAATGTATATGGGTGCAAAAAATAGCAATTTCCAATCCGTATGATTTTTTTCAGATTTGAACATTAGGCAATCTGAACACAGATTTATTTAGCCAATGTATATTGTTGTTTTTTTTTTTATCTCTGTATTTAAACACAGCTGTATTATAGCCAATGTAGGCCTTTTTTTTCTGGATCTGAATGCAGCTGAATTACGAGAGTCTCAGCTGTCCAGGACTCTCCCTCCTGATTGGCTGAGACACAGAAACTTGGACCATTGGCTCCCACTGCTGTCAATGAGAAGAGAGAGGGGGCGGGCTGAGCCGTGGCTCCGTGTCTGAATGGACACACAGAACAGCAGCTTGGCTCGGGTGCCCCCATAGCAAGCTGCTTGCTGTGGGGGCACTCAGCAGGAGGGAGGGGCTAGGAGCGCTGACGAGGGACCAGAGAAGAAAACCACTACACAAAGTAGGCAAGTATGACATGTTTTTTGATTTTAACTGATTACCGACCACCTCACGCAGATATACTGTGGCAGAAGGGTACGTACAGGCAGATTAACGTGCCTGTACTTTGCCCTTTAAGAGGCAGCTTAAGGGTGCGCGTGCCCGCAGGGAACCCTGATCGGGATTGCGGGTCCTGCGGACTCTGTCTGCAGGGATACCTGCGATCGTCTCACGGTGAGGAAGACCTGGGAGATGCTAATGTAAATAAGCATCTCCCCGTTCTGCCTAATGACACTGACACTGGTCACAGCTCCCTGTAATCGGGAGCAGCGATCAGTGATGTCACACACAGCCCCTCCCCCCCACAGTTAGAGTCACTCCCTAGGACACAGTTAACTCCTACAGCGCCACCTAGTGGTTAATCCCTTCACTGCCCGTGACATTTTTACAGTAATCAATGCAATTGATCGCTGTATTAATGCCAATGGTCCCAAAAATGTGTCAAAATTGTCTGATGTGTCTGCCATAATGTCGCAGTCAGGATAAAAAATCGCTGATCGCCGCCATTACTAGTAAAAAAAAATTATTAATAAAAATGCCATAAAAACTATCCCCTATTTTGTAGACGTTATAACTTTTGCGCAAACCAAACGCTTATTGCGATTTTTTTGGCCAAATATATGTAGAATACGTATCGGCCTAAACTGAGGGAAAAAAATGTATTTTTTTTTATATGTTTTTTGGGGATATTTATTATAGCAAAAAGTAAAAAATAATGTTTTTTTTTTTTTTTAAATTGTTGCTATTTTTTTGTTTATAGTGCAAAAAATGAAAACCGCAGGAGGTGATCAAATACCACCAAAAGAAAGCTCTATTTGTGGAAAAAAAAAAAGGACGTCAATTTTGTTTGGGAACCACGTTGCATGAATTGTCAGTTAAAGCGACGAAGTGCCAAATCGTAAAAAGTGGACTGGTCTTTGGCCAGCACAATGGTCCGGGGCTTAAGTGGTTAAACAAAAAAAAAAAAGACTAAGATGACTAAATGTAATGTACAAATTCCAGAAGAACCCAATGTTGTAAAAGCACCTGCTATTGGACAAACGCCACTTTGAAAAATTGATTCTAGTGATAAATACAATTTGTTTGCTAATCCTTTAAAAAATAAATGGAGAATTCTGCAGAGAATTTCGGACTAAATGATAAGTACATGGCGAACTCTTTAAATAAAGGAGTTCAGACACACAAAGCCATGTCCATAATGGTATGGTTTGACTAGTTTGGCGTAGAGATGCTCAAATGTCCTACACAAATCTTAACCCTATCAAACACCTTTGAGATATATTGGAATATTGACTACTACATCAGTACCGGAACGCACAAATCTTGTGGGAAGGCTCTCAGAAGAGTGAAGACTGCCTATAGCTATATTAATCCCAAGCTTTGGAATAGGATGTCCAACAAGCTTATTTACTATAGGTGTGATGCTCCAGTCCCACAATATTTTGGCCATACAATATACTGTAAGCAGTTTCACACTTCCACATGGGAATTCTGAGAATCTGTTCCAACTGCTGTTTTGAGGCTATAAATGGACCTCCGTACATCGTCTTTGCTTCCTAAATTTCTGGTGGCCATTGTGGCTATTTCTGCTTTCTGGTTACAAGAATCTGATATAAAAAGCCAATGAATATGTCTTTTTTTTTGGAAAACTATCTTTATGTTAATTCACAAATTGTGCTGTATTTTCTGCAAATTGGCAAAATGTATTCTACCACAATTCAGCACTCTGGGTTCTTGCTATGTACAAGTATTGTCAGCCAGTCTAAAAACGACAAAAATTAAATAATCACTCATCTTTCTTAAAGTGCAACGAAAAACTAAAATAAGGCTATAAATTGAATATTAAAAATAACATAAATCCCCTTGAATTATAAGTGGAATTGTGCCAAGATTTTGCATGTAAAATGACACCGTATAATCAAAACTTCAGCACGCAGTTATGTTGTATTTTCACCTTCGGCAAAGAAAAATGAAGGGGGCGTGATTACGTCATCTATCCTCTTACTTGTTGGGAGTGTCAGCTATGTTGATTTTAGGGTTGTTTGGTTTGGCATCACCTAAGTGAAGCACAAAAGTCACTTGGTGTCTGGTTAGTGCAGCCATGACATCATTGTAAGGACTCTCAAGACTGGGGTGAGAAAGATTTCTCAAAAAAAAAAAAAAAAAAAAGGAATTTAGATGTGGTCTCACACAATATAAAAAATAAAAAACTTGCCTGCGTATTGCTTTCTTAAAGCCACACACAAGTGGTGTTTAAATGTATATTAAATTATAGAATATATAAACTTCCTTCCACCAGAAGCTATACTTGTGGCTCCCACCCACCACTATGACCACTCTGGCATAGTATGGGACACCCATGTATGATCCTCTACCCTTCCATAATGCAGTGCTCTGTGCATGGGCATTAATTCATTAGGCCTGAGCACTCTCACATGGGGCGTATAGAGTGCAAAAGTTGACTTCCCTTCAAAACATCATTCTTTCCCATATTTTTGTGAGGAAGCCAGCAGTGATCATAATGGCAAATGGAAGCAAGGATGCATTGGCACCAAAAGGTACTTACTGTACAGTGATGGGGACGATTGTTATTTTTCTACTGATACACGTTTGGCAATAAAGGTTTTTAAAATTTACTTTACAGCAGTGTAACCTACTGTTTGTCTAAAAGGCAGTGGATATTAAGTTCAGATTAAGCAGAGGACACCTATGCTGTCCTTTGAGCCTTAGGTGGGACATGATGTGAACACAGAAAATACCACTGCCACAATAATTGTATTACTTCAGGGCCACAAAATAGAATGATGCTATGTAAATAATTTGAATTTTTTAATTAGATTTTGTGAAGCAGCTTTATTTAACTAAAACAAATCTGATAACCAGTTTATGCTCTAAAAACCCAAATCCCTGTCTTTAAAGCAAACACTAAAGGGGGCCTGCTATAACATCTATTAGTCAAGAAAACCCAGCGTGCCTCCTTGAAATTGGTTTCAGGCTGTTACTAAGGACTCGACTTCTCGGACTTTGGGAAAAAAGTGCACCCACTTCCCATTCCTTTGTCCAATGATAGAGTCTCAGGATGCACTCATACTGGGCACAGTTGAACTGGAATGTGACAGTTTAATTGTCCTCTCTTCCAAACCAGTCTGCACCAGTGTTAATTTTGGCATTGGAGGCCTGTGATGTACACACTCACAGGGCTCTGCTCTGGATGGTCGTGAGTTAGGACTCTCATTGGGAAGCCTGTAATGCACAGTGCCCTGGATGCCGGTGGTCAGAGGAGGGCTGTAATGTACACAGTGCTCTGGATGGTGGCCTGATTGGAGGCCTGTAATGTAAACACTCACAGTGCTCTGCTCTGGATGGTCGTGAGTTGCGATTCTCATTGAGAGGCCTGTAATGCACAGTGCTGACTGCCAAGTAGTAAGCATGCTATGGACTTTCTTGCTTGCTGGGAGCAGAAGCACTCACAGGCTCTATACAGGCTGAGCTCCATAGAAACCGAATATTCACAAGGGAAAATTTCCCTCCCTCACACTTTCATTTCCTTAACAAAAATGGAATTCATTTTTGTCATAGTTTTCGTCAGTGGACCAAAATGTGCTGTACTCCTTTGATTGACTGACTGATCTGCACTCACCCTGGGCTATAAGCAAGTGTTCCCAGGCACACTTATATCATTCACCTCTGCCATACATCACCTCAGACCATAGTGATCCTTGCTTCTGTGAGCTTTGGCATGGTTTTTAGTCACCTTAAACTACAAGTAAAGCGCACCTTAAACTACAAGTAAACCATTCCCGGGAACACCTCTTCCAAGTGGTCCCGTCCACTGTACACTATTCCTGGGAGAAGTTTGCAGCACTCAAACTAAACAAATGAATTGAACCAGGGGGTAGAACCATGCACACTCAGTGGTCAATAAGGGCCCTCTAAATTAACTGGAAAATAAGTCATGGTCACAGGGCTATACGCTTATTTGGACTGATTTCTATTGTTTTATTAGAATTTGTTTTTACAATGAACTACATTCATCTTAAGTTGAATTGGAAAATGTCCGCAGGCAGCTAGCTTTTCCCAACACATCTCTATGCAGCTGCTTTTTATAAATATGCCTTGTTTTATAAAAAATAGGTTTTGACAAGGACATGTAATTTGCAATGAAGAATGCAGCAGAGCTCCCACTGTGGACACTTCTTAAAGTAATTTATGCTAGCAAATAAAGCCCAGTAATGCTCCTTTCAGACCCGAAACATAACAATAAAATTGGGCCACCAGATGTGTAAACAACATAAAAAAAAAAGAAAAAATTAAAATTGTGTAACTGAGGATAGCAGACATTTTGTCGTTTTTTTTCAGGTGCATGAGGCTGCAGATGGGCACAATGAGGCAGGGAGACTCGAGTATAAGCCGAGGGGGGCTTACTCAGCACAAAATAAATGTGCTGAAAAACTCAGCTTATACGCGAGTATATACAGTTATTATTTCCGGCACAGGCTGATAAAGTGGTGACCTAAACTGCAAAAATACAAAACTCCCAATGTATTTTTAGATTTCTTCTATAAAAACAGGATATTTTGAGCACAACAACTGTTTCCCATAGCAACAAGATTCCTCTTACACTGGGAAAAATGACATCTGGATTTAGGCAGTAAGGCACCATAATCCCCATTCTTCATTGGCCACTGGTGACAACCTCCATGGCAGAATTAAACCTGGTGTCTGTGAAAACCTTCTTTGGTTTGACTTTTTGTATCAGGCTACTTGTATGTGTGAGATATAAAGGACCCTAAAGCAGGTGATTTTTCAAACACTTGTCCAGTTTTAGAAAGTCTTTCCAGAACAACGAATTAGCAACAATGGGACTGATGTACTATAGCAATGTCTGCATGAACAACTGAAGCCCTGAGTAGGTGGGCTTTGTGTGTCCTGTAGGCATTTTGCCAATTCTTCTTCAGTTTTGACTGGAGTGTCTCTTTATGTTAAAGTGCATCTCCAGCTAAACTGTTTTTCAGGCTTTTCATATGCCAGTGCCAGCAAGGAGACTGCAGTGTATGTCAGTATCACAATCTCCATGATGATCAGAACAACATCCCAAGGCAATGGGGTGGACTGATGCAGTACAGCACCACATTAAGTGGTAGTTAAGGGTTCTTAGATGCCCCCTAGCTGCAGCCAAAATGTGGGGTCTCTGGACCCAAAGGGCCCCGAAATGACATTGCTGCAGATGGACACAGTTGACCAACTTTGGGGCCCTGTATCTCGGGGCCACTTGGTGCTAGGAACCCCAAATTTGGATATGTTGTAGTGTTGGTTCCTAGCACCAAGTGGCCCCAAGACACGGAGCCCCAAAGTCGGGCTGGAAAATATAATTCTCTGCTGCAGAAAAGTGATTGACTCTAGTATAAGCCGAGGGGGGCACTTTCAGCACAAAAAAATGTGCTGAAAAACTCGGCTTATACTCGAGTATATACGGTATTTTTTTTTTTAAACAGTGTACTGCAATGCACGTCAGTCAGCAAGGTGCATTGGGGTACCAGCGTGATGGTGTGAATGGGCTCCAATATATTATTTTGATTACAGTGTAACTCTGTAGAATGTTAAAGCTGAACGCAATGTAAAGAGCAAAAATACACATAAAGGAAGATGATTCATCTGCCAAGCGATTTGGGTTTGTCCATCCAGTTTTGAGATATATAAAAGCCCTGCCATACGGCAAAGCCATGAAGTAGTAGATTGATGGCACTAGAACCTTAGGTATAGTGGGGGAAATAATTATTTGATCCACTGCAGATTTTGTAAGTTTGCCCACTTACAAAGAATTTAAGGGTCCATAATTTTTATCATAGTTGTATTTTAAATGATAGATAATCAACCACAAATCCAGAAAAAAACATAAACAAAACCAAATGCTATAAATTAAGTTGCAGTTCAATGAGTAAAATATATGTACTTGGTGGAGAATCCCTTGTTGGAAAGCACAGAGGTAAGATGTTTCTTGTAGTTGATGACCAGTTTTGCACACATCTCATGAGGGATTTTGGTCCACTCTTCTTTACAGATCTCTCTAAATCCTTAAGGTTTCTTAGCAACTCAAAGTTTTAGCTCCCTCCTTACATTTTCTATAGGATTAAGGTCTGGAGACTGGCTAGGCCACTTCAGGACCTTAATGTGCTTCTTCTTGAGCCACTCCTTTGTTGCCTTGGCAGTATGTTTTGGGTCATAGTCATGCTGGAAGACCTATCCATGACCCATCATCAGCATTCTGGCTCAGGGAAGGTTTCTCATCCAAGATATTACAATACATGGCCCCACCCATTGGCCCCTCAATGCAGCAAAGTCAGTCTGCACCCTTGGCATAGAAACAGCCCTAAAGTATCATGTTTACACCTCCATGCTTGACTGTAGGGATGATGTTTTTAGGGTCATAGTCAGCATTTTTTCTTCCTCCAAACACAGCGAGTCAAGGTATGCCAAAGAGCTCAATTTTGGTCTCATCTGACCACAGCACTTCCTCCCAATCCTGCTCTGAATTATTTAGATGTTCATTGGCATGACTGTACATGTGCCTTCTTGAGGAGGGGGACTCGCCGTGTTTCAAGGAAGTAAAATGCTGACTATGACCCCAAGGACACCATCCCTACAGTCAAGCACGGAGATGGAAACATGATGCTTTGGGGCTGTTTCTCTACTAAAGGTACAGACCGACTTTGCTGCATTGAGGGGCCAATGGATGGGGCCATCTATTGTAAAATCTTGGATGAGAACCTTCTTCACTCAGCCAGAACACTGAAGATGGGTCGTGGATAGGTGTTTCAGCATGACAATGACTCAAAACATACTGCCAAGGCAACAAAGGAGTGGCTCATGAAGAATTACATTAGATCATGAAGTGGCCTAGTCAATCTCTAGACCTTTATGCTTCATTCACACCTGAGCGTTTTCAGCTCATAAAATGGCCGGAAAATCACCTGAAAAACGCCCAACAAGCAAAATCCCTTTCATTTCAATGGCACCTGTTCATATCTGAGCATTTTGTCACCTGAAGCAAAATGCCTAAATAATGCCCTATGCTCAAAAAAGAACATTGGCTTCTTTGTGGCAGATTATAGGCGTTTTTCTACCTTTTACATTGGTGACCTGAACAAAATCGTGGTAAAAACCGCTGCAAAATTATGGTTAAAAACGTGCGGCTTTGAAACGCTCAGGTGTGAATGCAGCCTAATCTTATAGAAGATTTCTGGAGGGAGCTGAAACTTCGAGTTGCCAAGTGACAGCCAAGGAACCTTAAGGATTTAGAGGAGATCTGTAAAAAAGAGTGGACCAAAATCCCTCCTGAGATGTGTGCAAACCTGGTCACTAACTACAAGAAACGTCTTACCTCTGTGCTTGCCAACAAGGGTTACTTCACCAAGTATTAAGTCATGCTTTGCTTGGGGATCAAATACTTATTTTACTCACTGAGCGGAAACTCAATTTATAACATTTGTATCATGTGTTTTTTTCCGGATTTTTGGTTGATATTCTGTCTCTATCATTTAAAATACACCTATGATAAAAATGATAGACCCTTCATTTCTTTGTAAGTGGGCAAACTTACAAGATCTGTAGGGGATCAAATAGTTATTTTCCCCACTGTATACTTCAGTACGAATTGACGTCTGTGACAAAAATGTGTTAGGTTTCCTTATCAGCTGCTGAACTAGGGCCGAGCGTTCACAATACAAAATGTAAATATTAAATTTGAGTCCTTATCAGCTGATTCTGTTTAATTAAAGCCCTGATGAAGGGGACAATGTGTGGTCCTCGAAACAGGTTGGCTGTAGCACCTGCCATATGTTTGGCATAACACCTCATTATGGACTCCTAAGCCCCGTACACGTGTCGAATATCGCCCAAAATCAGCCGGTACAGTAGATATCGTCTGACATTTGGCCAGTGTGTCTGGGTCCTTGTTTGAAAGAAGCCGATCTCATGGCCGGCTTCTGTCGAATGAGCTTGCTAGAGAACCAGCAGCCAATCATCGCGTGAGAGTGCTGACCGGTGTGTTCTGGCGGGGGGCGGTCCCCCTGTCAGAACACAATAGCTCAGCAGGGAGATCAATGTACTAAAATCTCATGGCTAGTACAGCGACCTCTTCCAGAGCGCCTAATTTTTGCCCACAGGGCTGAACCAAAAAAATAAAATAAAATGAATGTGTACCAGGCTTTAACCTTGGTGTGGCGCTTTGATTTTTACACTAAGGGCTCTTTCACACGGATGTGTCCGTGTACGGAGCCCGCTCTGCACAGCGGGGCATCACACCGTCGATCCCCCGCTGAGCATGAAGAGGACAGGTCCGTCTCTGCACTTTGTGCAGGGACGGACCTGTCAAAGCGCCGCTCTCCCCTATGGGGGATCGGATGATGACGGACCGTAGAGTCCGTCGTCGCCCAAACCGCAGACGGATGGAAAAATAGGGTTTTCCTCCGTCACACTTTTTTGGATCGGAGCGGGTTGGATGTCAGCGGACATGTCACGGCTGACATCGGACTCTCCATAGAGGTCTATGGAGCGTCCGTTCAGGTCCGCCTAAAAAAAACGCACAGGCGGACCTGAACGGACCATCTGTGTGAAAGGGGCCTAAGGCCAGTCACACCGGGTTCGAATATGGACCGGTTCCTGCAGAACCTGCCGATATTCAAACAGTTTATTGGCCAGGCTAAATGTACCAAGTTGATCGATCATCTTGGGTACAACCAGCCTTCCATATTCTCTTACGATTATCGCTAGCAGCTGCTATAGCCACTAGCGATGATGACGGTCTTCTCCCGGCGGGGAGTAGAAGATGCTGGCGTAGGCAAGGGGCGTCTGACTGAAGGAGAGGTAAGTATTGCGGACCTTCGTTCCGATTTAAATTCAGGTACTTACACCGGCTGCATTTAAAAAAATACATTTAATAAACTGTATTGAAAAACTGCATGAATTTGTGTCTTTTGTATCTGCCTGGATTTTGGCTTTAATCCTCCACATTTATTGATTCTTTAGTAGTAAAAATGATCTAACAGAAGAATTTGAAGTTGCATATTTTGGCAAAATATCACCAGCCAAAAAGGAATAACAGCTTGTCAACGCTGCACATTATACAAAACACACTGCAGTGTTCTGTTGTGTAATTACACTAGATAAATACTGTTGCTTACTTAGGCAAACACTGCTACATGCCAAAGGACATACATTTGTTCTCTGTGGAGTTTCACTTCTTTATCACAGAAATGTTTCATTGCACCACACAACATAGCACACATACCTAAACAGGAATGTCTAAAAATACTGCGTAACCCATTCACACCCAGAGAAATACTGAACAGTCTAACATAGAAGAATTTAAAACAACAGATCTCCAGTAACATACACATTAAAAATATAAATAAAAAAAAGGCTTATCAAAGTTAAAAAAAATAATAAAAAAATTGAATCTCTTGACTGAAAGTCCATCTACATAGCTGCTCTGTCAGCAACAGCATTCATGTAACACTAAGCGCTATTCACTTTCATGAATGAGTCTCAAGCAGCCATAGAACTTAGTTCTACAGAATACCACTAATCAAGTTTTCCTGTCCTATACAACAAAATAATTTTATTATTATTTAAAAAAAATGAAAGAATGCATTGCTGAATTGGTGGTTAATAGGAAGAATACACCTTTACATTAATGGTCACTGGTTCCGTGCCTGACCAATAAGTAAATGTCAGTGTGCCATTTCGCTGGGGCAACAACATTTAAAGCAGAAGTAAACCCTTTGATTTAATAGTTTTAAAAAAATGGCATGCCGGAAATGCCAACTGTCCCATTGACTATGCTTTCAACCAACCAAACTGTCAAACCATCCAATGGCTGGTGTCATAACTGATCAGATGTGCAGCATCATGGCCGTTGAAGATTGAACAGAGGCCAAGATGGCAGCTTCCTTGGCTGAAAACGATAGGAGGGTTTACTTCCACTTTAATTAAATGTAGGCCTCCTCTTCTAGATTGCCAATGGTCTTGGATTCCTAGATCCAGTAAACCGTAACTATGGATGCCAGGTTCAGTATGTAGCAGTTCTAGGCCAGTGGTCTACAAACTGTGGCCTGTGGGCCAAATGCAGCCCCAAGCCTGTCTGTATGCGACCCTTGGGGCACTCTTATGCACACTGATACGAAGCACTATTCCTTCCACTGACACCAATGATGGGGCACTATTCATTCCACTGCCACAAAGATGAGTCACTAGCCCCCACTGACACCAATAATGGGGAACTGATCCTCCCACTGAAACAAAATGATGGGGCATTAGTCCTCCCACTGACGCATTGGGGCACGACTCCTTCCACTGAAACCATTGATGGGGCATCATTCCTCTAACTAACACCAATGAAGGAGTACCATTACTCCCACCAACACCAATGATGGTGCACTATTACTCCCTCCCACTGAGACCAATGATGAAGCACCATTACTCCCACCGACACCAATGATGGCGCACCATTACGCCCACCGACACCCATGATGGCGCACCATTACGCCCACCGACACCCATGATGGCGCACCATTACGCCCACCGACACCAATGATGGCGCACCATTACGCCCACCGACACCCATGATGGCGCACCATTACGCCCACCGACACCCATGATGGCGCACCATTACGCCCACCGACACCAATGATGGGGCACAGATCCTCCCACTAATACCAATGATGGGACACTATTGCTCCTCCTACTGACCAGGGGCTAAACAATTGTTTTACTCTCACTGACCACTAAGCTTGGGACATTGGCTCACACTGGGGCATTTTCTACTCCAACTAGCCACAGTCCGATCCGCCTAAAGTCTGATGGACTGTACAACGGCCCTTTGTTTAGAAAGTTTGGAGACCACTGTTCTAGGCCAATGGCTCAATGGTTTTACCATTCTACAACCCTATGAAAAATCTCTGCATTTAAAATAAATGAGCTCTGAGATTTTTAGTGCCACAATGTTTCTGTTCTCAAATCATAAGTGTGGAATTGCTTCCTGAAGTCACATTCATAAATTTAAAAAGTTGATTTAGAGAAATCTATGTTCCAGTTCAAAAAGTAACAGAAACCTGCAGTTACTAGTGTTATATCATACTGTACAATGCCAATTAACCAAGCAGAACATCAACATTGTTACATGCATTAATAGCAAACCAACACAGCTAGGATCCCTCTGAAAAACTGTTTTGGTATGGCATACCTGGAGAGGAGAATATTGCAATTTTGTGCTCTTCTTCCATCTATTACGGAGAGTTCCTTCACCTTCATCTTGGAGCTCAGCGTATCATCTGTGGTATCAGCTTCTTTCTGTATATGCCACAAGATAAAGAACAGTCTTCAGTTTCAGTCAATAACATTGAGAGAAACCATATCTAAACTACAAGTGGCCCTATAAAGAAAAGGAGTAGAGAAAACAAAAGCATTGCTAAGGTTCCAACTAATCCTGGGCAAATATGGGTAGTCTACAGAGAAAGGGGGGTGTGACCTCTGTTCCTACCCTTTCAATTCTCTTTCATTGCCCTCTTCTTTCTCCCTCTTTACCGTTTCTTGGCATTTTACTACCCACCCACACCCTTAGTTGTTTTTGTGGGTCAATATATGACTTAGGTTTTTACTCTTCTGTTTATACTTTGTGTGCAACAGTGAGAGACTATTAATAAGTTTACTGATTACTAACAAGTTATCCCAACCATGACACTACCTGCCTGGAGTTTGCATGTTCTCCCTGGGCCTGCATGGGTTTCCTCCGGGTACTCCGGTTTCCTCTCACACTCCAAAGACATGCTGGTAGGTTAATTGGATTCTGTCCAAAATTGGCCCTAGTATATGAATGGGGACCTTGGATTGTGGGCTCTTTGAGGGTGTAGGGACCAATATGAGTGTGCAATGTACAGGGATAGGGACAATAGTAGATACTCCCTCAGGTTGAACTGGATGGACTGGTGTCTTTTTTCAACCTCACTATGCAACTATGTTTCTGGTGAACAGAATGTGAACTTTGCTAGTGCAGTTGCACTCTGCAAACGCAGTTGCTCCAGAGAATAGTAAACAAGGGGGAAGCTCTGCTGACTCCCATCATCCAATCATGTGCAAGCAAAAATGCATTTTTTTTAATTTTCCTTGCATGTGATTGGGTATTTGCATTCCCCTCATTTACTAATCTGTGGAGCAACTGCACTTGCAAAGTGCACAGTCTTTTTGCCGTTAGTAAATCAATCCCACTGAATGGTCATCACTCCATCATGCAATCTCTGCACCTTCTTACTACAGGAAACAATTGAACTTGAGGACAACAGTCAGTCAATGTGGAAGCAACAACTGCAGATTATTGATTATGAGGGCAGGAGTCACTGGAGAGGTTTAACTTGCCCAGATGCCCACAATAAGATTAGTGCCACAGGTGTGTGTTCAGTGCACAGAAACACTAACACATTAACTAAACAAAATTCTCTGCATTCCCCGAGGGTCGACTTGTATTCTAAATTTTAATATTTCATGGTCAAGTTGTGTAAAGGCTTCAATTAATGTGATACATTCACACACTAAGGGCTCATGCACACTTCCTGGAAACTCCCCATGTTAACCAATGTGTCCATGCACACTGACTTTTACAGGCATATGCTCTTACAGGCAGAAAAAAAAACACCACCAAAATCGCATTTTTGAGAGGCGCTTTCATGCAAAAAAGGTGCCAGAGTGCCCAAAAACACATGAAAAAGCGCAAAAAAGGCCAAAAACGCACAACAAAAAAAAAGGAAAAAATTAGCTGACAGGAGGGTTTGTGAAAAAAAAAATGCTTATGCTCAAAAAAGCTCAATAAAAACACACAAAAGAGCAAATAAAAAACAAAAACATAAAAGCTTCAAGCTTTTACGCAGAGAAAAAATATCGCAAATGCTTGTAAAAGCATCTTTTTCGAGCTGCAGTGTGCATGAGCCCTAAGAGTTTAGAAAAACATTCCCTATTTTAGTTATCAGTGAAAAAGAAAAATCTTGCATCACTACAAAACCTTGGTTTAAATGTGTTAAAACATGCAACTAACAAAAATATGCTAACAGTACCGGAAGACAATAGACGTCTCTTCTTGAGAATGCCTGCATGTTTAAAATAAACAATGCTCTTAGTATGAAACAGAGAAAGCATCAAAGTGCTTATTTGTAATTGGTTTAAACATATTAACTCTCATCAGTGCAGGACGGCTTCTGTGTAGTTGGTATTCAGGCGCAATACTCAATTATTAAGGGTGAGGTGGGCCATAAGAAGACTTCTTGGTTTAATTTGTTCCCTTTACCAAGTATACTACTAGGGTCAGTAAAGACCTGGTACATACAAGGATACCATTTTGCAAAGTTAAAAGTTGTGGCTTGTGCTACAAGCTGCTTCAAGGAGAAGCCATGCTCAAAATATTGTTGGGATTTAGGCCCCTTCCACGTGGGGTGGACTCCGTTGGAGTCCATCTACTCAGCAGGGAATCTGTCTGCTGAACCCCGCTGAGCAGGCGGATGGCTGGTCCGTGTCCGCTTATGTAGAGCAGATACAGACACTGCCCACTCCCCTCTATGGGTGGTCGGAGGTAATCTGACCGCTTGTCAGTTTATACCCGATCTGCCAGACGGAAAGCAGCTTTTAGCAGACGGGATGGGATGTTGGTGGGTGTCAACAGACACATGTCTGTTGACACCCACCACTCCATAGAGGAGACTGGAAGGTCCAATCGAGTGTCTGAAAAACGGATAGGCGGACCCCGCTTGGTCCGCTAGTCTGAAAGGGGCCTTAAAGTACACCTGTGCGCAGACAATAAAAAGTGATGAGTCTGTATATTCAGCATATACTGCTAAAAGATATCAGCATTATTATTGTACATCCTTTTGGTGCACCACTGCAGCCCCCCAAATTTCCTGCATAGTCCCCCCTTTACATGAAAGAGCTTAGGTACAACTATAGGTCAGCTTATAGGGTATCATGGGACAGGAGAGGAAGCGTGCTCACTTTTATTTATGGTGGCCTAGAGATGACTAGAGACATCAGCTGACGTCCCTGGCCAACTTACCTACAGGGAAGTTTAAAAAATAAAAATGTTGTTAGCCCATAGCTGTTCCAACCCCAGCAACATAATCCAGTATCCAAATTATCTGACTATGCTCCCCACCCTTGTCCAATGAGAAATATGCATGCATTAAAAAGAAGTCCTTCTGCAGTTGGATTCTACCCATTTGCCTAAACTGGCCTTTATTGTCCAAGTAGGACAACCTTTACTCCCAGCAGAACATATGTGTTGCCAACGCTATTTAAAAAATAATCAAAATAATACCCTTACCATACTCTTAATGCAAAACAGATCTGATTTAGATCTGCTAAAGAGTAACTCCGGCAGTAACCATGACTTTATTTATTGAAAAGTCTTACTGCTCCACAGAAGCTTGGATGCCATATATTGCACTGATGACAACAAGTCACATGTAATTTATTCAAATAACACTATATTTAGGCTCTATGCGCTATAAACCAATTTTTGTGGATGTACAGTTGGCCACAGGGGCATCAAAGAATGATTTGCAAGTCTCGGTTTCTGCCCTTTAGAAACATAACTCAATTATTTTTAACAAACCCATTGAAATTAAACGTTACATGTGCCAAGATTAGCAGCAAGCAGCCCCCTTACCTGTTTAATGCCATTGTTGATCGAGAAATCCTGTAGCCATGTCAGCAGCGAAGCATGGGGAAAGGCAATCATTGCGCGCAATTCAGCGGTGGCAGCAAAGACAAGAGTGGCCAAAGCAGATCAGCAAGATATACAGTACATCATAGACAGAAGCTTGTAGCAAAGATGCATACAGAAGAAACACAGGCACGGTGATATCAACAGATTGTGAAAACTAATTAAAGTTATCATCTACCAGCCAACTGGACAATTACATTTAATTATACATATCATGCAGGGGTGACTTGGGAGTGATGTCAGTCCTAGGTTTTTCCCAATTAGAAATATTGATCGACACAGCACTTAAAGTTAGCATGCTGTGTTATATAGTGTTTTAGGTACAACAAAGCACAAATTATACAACACCCTTCCCCCACCCCCCAAAAAATGTTCTTATAACTTTTATTGCAAATTTAAAGTTCACGTGTAATTTCCAAGTTTTAGTTTAGATATGCATGTAAAAAAGATCATAAGTAATGTGTGATAGATTTCCTAATTCTGTATGTACATTGGGGTGGTCATATTTGCCCATTGCACGCTCAAGCTCTGCTTTGTACCATTACATAATGGCTGTGCTTTATTGCGCCATTAAACAATACAAGTATATGAGCAGGTCAACACAAAACCAATACACTCCTTGAACCTGTCCTTTAAGTAACCTACCCTTAGGCACCACCCACCCCCAAGTGCAGCCTACTGGTAAAATACCAACCTTTACCCATGTTCCACCAATCTGTCCTGGACATCTGAAGGATGCCAGGGGTATGGATCACCCAAAACAATAAATAGGACCACAGCACGTGTGCGCAGAACGAAGAGGACCCGGTGGGGACATTTTCTGTGAAAAGGGTTTCAAGTGGCAGGAAAAACTGCACACTGAAATAGGGAGGAAGGTAAGTATTTTACCAGATGGGCGGCACCTATGAGAGGTGGAAGGGTTACTTAAAGGACAATGTTACTAGGAGGTGAAGTTGTGTTTTATTAAGGTTAGCAATGCAAAAGAACTCCAAAATGTGCGCTCAATAAAACTTTCCCCTTAACCTACAAGACTCCTTCCTGAATTATCTCATACAGACTCATATGTATACACAGTGATACATAATATTTCCCACAGTTGGATCTAAAATCGTTTATACAGCAAAGAAGTTTATAGTGGTTACAAAATAAAATATATAGGGGATTAGAACTCTCTAAGCACTTTATACTGCCAAAAAACACCTCTCCAGATGCAGAACACAGCAAGAATCGCGTACTTAGGGAAACCTGACATGAACAAAATCTGCGGAGTGCCTTTGTTGAACTTCTGAAAATGCTGGATTGTTGTCAAGCCAATCCTCTGGTTTTCTTACTGTCTGAGTCTCTGACCTGCAGTGACTTTGCAACAGGTGAAGTCAAAACTTCTGATACGTATGAATATTGCCCCTAGTCAGTAGTCCTAAAAGTGTTTAAAGAGACCATGTCACAAACCTAAAAAATTGCAGGTGCCTTTGAACTTGCTAGAAAACATGACTACACTGTAAAGCTGGGCATGCATGGGTACGTTTTTCTCGATCAGCCAGTTGACTGACTGAAAAAACTGAACTGGTTCCGCCACCCACACAGGCAAGATGGACAGAGTAATCCCTTCCTGCTGCACGCTATTTTATTCCGACAGCGGGCACTCCTTCGCTGTCAAAATACATTGATCAGTGTTGCAGCCAATTGGCTCTATGGAATTTTTTTTTTCCAGTAAGCTAATTTGTGAGAGGTTGATCATTAGATTGCCTTTTCACAAAAGGGGAATGGCCACAGATGGATCACAATTCGTCCAGTTCAGCAGGGACTGACCATATTGTGATCCATCTATGGCAAGTTTAAGAGTACATTCTCTAGCATAGCCTTCTCCTCTGAGAATGTCTAATCACTGTCTGTGTTGGCTCAGCTACCCTGTTTCCCCGAAAATAAGACCTAGCGTGATTGTCGGTGATGCTGCAATATAAGCCCTACCCCCCAAATAAGCCCTAGTTAAAGTACTTGTAGGTCTTATTTTCAGGGTAGGGCTTATTTTTGGGGAAACAGGGTAGGGCTTATTTGGTGGTTAGGGCTTATATTGCAGCCATCACAGACAATCACGCTAGGTCTTATTTTCAGGGAAACAGGGTACTCCATCCATCCTGGGGGAGCAGCAAAGGGAAATGTTATAGTGTCACTTGAGTGACAGCCCCAATTTAGCTGAGACTGTTAACATATCCAAGATGCTGGTGCTCAGCAGCAGTCTCAGTACTTTTGGTGTCTACACAAAGGTGGCTTTTACAGGTAACTAAACAGTAAATGCAATTATACTCATATGGGAAGTTTTTTGTTGAAATTAATGGTATGGTGACAGGGTCTCTTTAAGCCAAACAACTACGCTTTTCACAAGTTCAGCAAAAGTAGCCCATATATTTTACCTTGACAGATTCACTTTAAAATTGGACGAAGGAAACTTGAGGTTTGACTGGAGAAACCAATCAATAGCTAGCTGTCATTTTAGTGGTGTAAACAGGTTGTAACATCCAATTGGTCAATGAGTGGGTAAGACCTCCACTGTTCCTGTCCTACAGTTCTGAACAGGGGGCTCCATCATGGGAAACAAACACATTAGAAGATGATCCCACTCTCTCTACATTGTGGACAATGCAGAGAAAGGAGAATCTTGATGCTGTAGTCAATGAGAGATAATAAAGGTAAACCTACAAACCAGTTTTAACTGAAAACTGAAATAGAAGATTTTAAAAGGATGCAGCTTTTAAATACACTTGGCGGGAAACTGGAAGAAAGAACAATGTTAACTATTTCTGAATGCTCTTTCTTAAAACGCCAGTTATCTGGCTGTCATGATGATCCAGTGACTTTAGTACTTTCTAAATCACTGACCTGAAAACAAATCTACAGCTCAGTTCTAACTTCATGACTTTCCTGGTCTGCGTGCTTGTTCCAGATCTTTTTCATAAGGAGAGCAATAATGGTAGCCCACATTGATCCAAATAAAACTTGTTGTGCCACTCTAAGCTGAGACAGAGATTTCCCTGGTGGTTGCAATGAAGGGAGCTGGCGTCTGTGCACCATTCAGAGGTGTAAGAGCATTATCAAAGAGAAGAAAAGGCACCATTCACCAACCCAGTGCATTAGTATGTAGGTGAATATGGCCTCAGCCGCGCCACTCCAGCCACGCCCGACATGTTTCACCCCGCTCACCAGGGCTTGGTCACAGAGAATGCTCTTAGACCTCTGAATGGTGAACTGACGCCAGCTCCGGGTTGGTGACTGGCGACTTTTCTTCTCTGAATATGGCAGCCTACAGATTTATCTTATTACAGGGTTTCTTGAGAAGTTGTGTTTTCCTGGAGAGTGGCGAGACTGCAATTAGAACAAGCGTTAATTTTTCATAAATGAAGCAGTCAAACCTATAATGCCATTTCACTATCTTCACTGTTATCACTCAACTTGTACTAAAAGAATACTACCTGTTGTCTTTGGTAAGCAGAGAACGTCCGCTCAATATCTTCCAAATCTAAGATTTTGAATACTCGACTGTCATCGAGATCAACCCAGAGCGTCCCTTCCAACTTGTTCTGCAACAAAGTCATACCGTCAATTGATAAAACATTAAGAAGTGCACATATATTATTTACGAAAATCATTTTCAAGCAGTTACCTCTGGTAGCTTAGACCAATTGAAAGATTTGAGGGGATTCGTTGGCTGGGGTATATTTTTCCTTTTCAAACCAAGACCTAGAGGTGCCCCAGGTGGTGCAGCCATTCCTCCTAGAAATGGAAGTCCTGGGGGTGGAGGAGGACCTCCAGGGGGTGGAGGAGGAGGGGGTGGAGGTGCCATCCCACCAGGTGGTGGTGGAGGTGGGGGTGGCGGAGGCATCATAATCCCGGAAGGCAAAGATACTGGCCCACCTGGTGCTCCAGGTGGAGGTGGTGGCCCTCCAGGAACAGGAGGGCAGACAGTTCTCTACAATAAAACAAAAAAGTCATATAATTAACTTTAGCTAAGACAAAATATTTACTGTAGATCAAGAAAATATTTTTGTAAAATGGACAAATGGAAAAAGGTAAGGATACGGTTACCTAGATTGGTTGGTGTATGGATATGGATGTCTGTGAAGGTTCTAATCACCATCGCATAAGGGGTAGGGTGTGGTTTGCCACTAAGGAAGAACTGGGCTGATCTAACAACACTGCCTGGGATTTCAGTGCAGTAGAGGCAGTGTTGTCAGCTCCCTATACAGCAAGTTAAGCGCTTACTTCTGCCAGGATCCACGTGTGTTTTTACCTACTTGCAGCATATAATGAGGCTAAACCTGGGAAAATGTGCATATACTTGTAGATATTACATTATACAAGTATACATCACTTCATGGGGCAATAAAATTAGGCTCATTTCATAAGACATTGCAATGAATAATAGTAATCCAAAGGCAACCAGGTCTCACAATTTGACCAGTTTAAAGTGGTTGTAAACCCTTACAAACCACTTTGACCTACAAGTAAGCTTAGATTAAGGCTTACCTGTAGGTCCAATAAATATCTCCTAAACCTACATGGTTTAGGAGATATTTAGAAAAAAAAACAGGCTTCGCTGTCTACGGCGACAGCGGCGCGCAGGCGCACTGCGCATGCCGAGTTCACGGCCATATGCCGCTTTACTGCCCATATGCCGCTTTACTGCCCATGCGTGGGAGTGACGTCATCGCCGCTCCAGCGAATGACAGCGCTGGAGCAGCGAGACCCGGAAGTCACTCCGGGCTTGATGGCGTCGCAGAAGGTCGTGGATGAGGGTCGCTTCGGGGGCTTCGTTCTCAGGTAAGTCATTCATAATGAGCTAGTATGCTATGCAGTTTTTTCTCTGCTGCAGTTAAACAACATTTACGGGTGCTCTCACTCGCCCAACCTGTGACTGGACAGTGAAGGAGAAGCAGCAGACTGACAATCTCATCATTCTGCTCTCTCCTCCGGTTAGCATCCTATACTGCTTCTATTTAAAAATACATTTAAATGCTGTACAACCTTATTGAATACAGAGCTGTTCTAATTTGTGTTTTTTTATGTCTGCCTGGAGTTCAGATTTAAAGGGCATGTTCATAAACTCTAGAGTCTGCCTGCTTTATATAAGCAAAACAAAGTCAGAGACATCTCAAAGGGTAAAACGCACGTTGCACGCAGAGGACTACAATGGCAGTGCCTTACTTTGCTGAGCTCCTGTATTTGTGCAGTGAGCTCCATCACTTGCTGTTTGACCTGCTTGTTTTCACTAGACTCTTTTTCTAGCTTCTCCTTCATCTTGTTCAGTGTCTGCATCATCTCCTCTTTCTCCTGAGTCTTGGCATCACACTCCCGCTCTTTCTTCTCCAGTTTTTGCTGCAACTCTTGGTGTTCTGGGATAAGATGACATGTATTAGGGGATACGCAACTAAACCCATGACACTGCTTGCACAGTACACAATAACAGGTATAAATTATAGTTCTATTTTTTTTAAGTGCATTATAATTTTGAAGGGAACATTTTTATATTTTTTAAGACTAATTAAGAGCTGGGTAAAAACAATATACCCCTTATTTTATTCTGAGATCAAATATTTAGTGTAGATTAAAGCTGGCTACATATGTTATAATCTGATGTCTCAATCTCACTTTAAATGTATTTAATATGCACACTGAATGACTACATTTTAATTTTAAAACCTTTATCTCTAAAGGAGATAATATATCTCTAAAGGAAAAAAAACTGTTACTGTAACCAATTATAAAGTATTAGATGAAGTTTGGCTTCAATATGTTAGTGTATCCAAATCTGTTAATACATCTACTACAAAGATTATTGAACCATACCGAGAAATATTTAATTCTCGTTTGTTGTTGCCAACATCTCAATATCAATTCTATATGGACCCTCAAACGAGAGATACGCGTAAGGGCGAACAAATAGTTTTTTTTAAGAAAAATCATTTATTTGAAAAATATTTTTTATAAAAGAGTTATAAAAACAATACATTCTATGCAGGAAAAAATTCCTTTACATGCAATACAAATTCACAGCCTCTTAAGAAGGGACCGTATCCCAAAACATGTTAGGCGATTAAGGAATTCTCCATACTCAGCTGCGATTTTGTATTGCATGTAAAGGAATTTTTTCCTGCATAGAATGTATTGTTTTTATAACTCTTTTATAAAAATATTTTTCAAATAAATGATTTTTCTTTTTTAAAAACGATTTGTTCGCCCTTAAAGTCCCATGGTACCGGGGGGTACTTGTGTCTCTTGTTTGAGGGTCCATATAGAGTTAATACATCTACAGTGAGGGGGGGAAAAAGTATTTGATCCCCTGCTGATTTTGTACATTTGCTCACTGACAAAGAAATTATCAGTCTATATATTATAATTTATAGTTTATATCAACAGTGAGACAGAACAAAAAAAGCCAGAAAAAACGCATTTCAAAAAAGTTTATAAATTAATTTGCATTTTAAATGAGTGAAATATTTGACCCCTTCACAAAACATGACTTAGTACTTGGTGGAAAAACCTCTTAATGGCAAACACAAAGGTAAGACGTTTCATGTAGTTGGCCAACAGGTTTGCACACATCTCAGGAGGGATTTTGTCTCACTTCTCTTTGCAGATCCTCTCCAAGTAATTAAAGATTCAAAGGCTGATGTTTGGCAACTCAAACCCCAGCTCCCTCCACATATTTTCTATGGGATTAAGGTCTGGAGACTGGCTAGGCCACTCCAAGACCTTAATGTGCTTCTTCTTGAGCCAATCCTTTGTTGCCTTGGCTGTGTGTTTTGGGTCATTATCATGCTGGAATACCCATCCACGACCCATTTTTAATGCTTGGCTGAGGGAAGGAGGTACTCACCCAAGATTTGACGGTACATGGCCCCGTCCATCATCCCTTTGATGCAGTAAAGTTATCCTGTCCCCTCAGCAGAAAAACACCTCCAAAGCATTAGGTTTCCACCTCCATGTTTGACAGTGGGGATGGTGTTCTTGGTGTCATAGGCAGCATTCCTCCTCCAAACACGGTGAGTTGAGTTGATGCCAAAAAGCTTGATTTTGGTCTCATCTGACCACAACACTTTCACCCAGTTCTCCTCTAAATCATTCAGATGTTCATTAGCAAACTTTAGGACGGGCCTGTACATGTGCTTTCTTGAGCAGGGGGACCTTGCAGGCGCAGCAGGTTTTCAATCCTTTACGGCGTAATGTTACCAATTATTTTTTTTGGTGACTATGGTCCCAGCTCATTGACAAGATTCTCCTCTGTAGTTTTGGGCTGATTCCTCACCGTTCTCATGATCATTGAAACTCCACGAGGCGAGATCTTGCATGGAGCCCCAGACCGAGGGCGATTGAGTTATTTTGGGTTTCTTTAATTTGCCTATAATTGCACCAACTGTTGTCACCCTCTTACCAAGCTGCTCGGCAATTTTGCCCATTCCAGCCTTGTGTAGGTCTACAATCTTGTCCCTGACATCCTTGGACAGCTCTTTGGTCTTGGCCTTGGTGAAGAGATTGGAATCGGATTTATTTGTGGGCAGGTGTCTTTTATACAGGTAACAAACTGAGATTGCTCGTTACCTGTATAGAAGACACCTGGGAGCCAGAAATCTTGCTGATTGATAGGGGATCAAATACTTAATTTCACTCATTAAAATGCAAATTTTTAACTTTTTTGAAATGCGTTTTTCTGGATATTTTTGTTGTTCTTCTGTCTCTCACTGTTAAAATAAACTTACTATTAAAATTAAAGACTGATCATTTCTTTGTCAAAGTTCAAACGCACAAAATCAGCAGGGGATCAAATACCTTTTTTTTCCCCCCCCTCACTGTAACACTCCTCTCCCCCAAGACCGGAAAAGCTGCTGCCCCCTGTTCTCATTCATCCAGAGCCGGAGGCACTCTAATACAGGTGTCGTCTTACTGGCCAGATCACCAGGTTAAAACAGAGGGGAAAAGGCGCCCCCCCCCCCCCCCCAAAACAAAAAAATGCAGCCATCACATCTAATGATTGGTAAACTGCACTATATTACATTTTTGGTTTTGGGTTTAATATCACGTTAAGTCTTTAACAACCAAGTCCATCTAAAGCTGATATTTTAGTTTCAGATAAATGCTAAGGAGTTGAATTCATCAGGTTAATGTTAAGGTTACTTGCATCTCTTGGCTATCTCCACCTGAGCTATACCATCTACTGAAAATATTATAATGTCAAGCAAAATTTGTGTTACTTCTTCTCCTGCATTATAAATGTCAAATTAATAAATGAAGAAGCAGGAAAAATTACATCTTTATGGCGGCTGTGGTGAGTGGGTGGAGCTGGGAACGTGAGACATTTTGTAGACAAGAGTTTAATTACATGTAAATAAGCCAAATGGTGTTAGAATCCATTATATCAGTTATAGATGGACCTGCCCTCTAAAACACCTGGCTCCCTGTACTACAGATGGCACAAACATCCTAACAGTTCAAAATGGACAGAAATAAATATACCTTTCCTCATCTTCTCGGCTTGCTCCTTCCATTGCTTGACTTCGTTCTCATTAACCAGCCTGAAAACATTAAAGTAATGCTCCAGTTTACCAGAAATCATCGTAGTGTAATAATGAGACAGCAGAAATTCATGAATCTGTTCACATCAGGTCACCCCCAACCCCATTCAGGACCACGTCTCCCTGCATTTGGATAAACTCATTTGACCTTATTTATAGAGTTGTACTGTTGCTTCATTTTCTCAAAGCGTCTTCCAGGACAGCCCATGAGACCTAGGGCTCCTCCTACCAGGACAGGAAACACATTCCCCCACCAGATAAAAGGGCGGTCCTCCAGGCCCCATGTCAGTTATTAGTGTTTCCTCCGGACGGGGGGTAACATGTTCCAGGAACCTGGTCCCCTAGGTCTCATGAGCAGGGGCTCTGTAAGGCTATTTGGGGGCATATCACTAACCTTCTCTTCTGCCAGAAGCAGCACACCGCTGGGGAGGTTGGTTGTGCTGCTGTCTCCTGTCTCTCTGTGCCTGGAGAGGGCCATGACCGTGGTGATGTCTGCTCCCAAGCGCCTGTAGTCTCTATGTGAGCAGCAGTTTCCTCTCCTCACCCACAGCATGGCTGAAAGGTGTGAGGAGAAACAGGAAGCAGCAGCACTTGAGGGGGCGGAGCTTCTGCACTCCAAGCTGGCCCACAGGAAGTGCCGAGTGATAGGTCACTTCCGGGGGATATGACATCATCATCGGGCGCCGGAGACACTGGTTCCAGTCTTTTTAAGCGGTGCGGATGGGAGACGCTGGCTACTGGTGTATTTTTGGTGGAAAGCAGCCAGGCTGTGGAAAGCTAAACAGGGCAGGATGGACCAGTCTGCAGTTCCTGCACAGGCAGTGGAAGCAGTGCCCAACACCAGCACCTCGCAGGTAAGCCTGAAGTGTTTTGTCACTATCTTGCTATCCCTGTGAGTGTACCCTCCCCCTCCCCTCTCTGTAGTAGTGGGTTATGGGGACACATTTCTTCCCTCCTGCACGTGGTGTTTCGGAGTGTCAGGGTGGCTGTGAGTCTCATTTGGGGTCGTTTTATTTTTTTGTCTTACAGACCAAGACCCAGGAGAAAGCTCAGGCACAGCCACCTAAAAGGAAATGTGCGGTGTGCGCAAACAAATTGAGCTCCTCTTGGAGCAAAGCAGTTTGTCGCAGCTGTATAGAGGGCCTTGTAAAAGATGACCCGGTTACCTCTTGCCAAAAGATGCTAGTTTCTGTCAGAGATGAGCTTGCGTCCACCTTTAGTTCCTTTAGAACGCTTATTGACAAGCTCCAGACTCCAGCAGAGGGTCCGTCGTCACAGAAGACGACAGTCAGCACTCCGCAGCAGGCGGACAGTGAAGACTCTGAGGCTGAGGTCAGATCTACCCGTTCCTCTCCAGAGGAATCAGGGTCAGAGATAGAGCCCGGGGATAGAGAATCCACTCGGAGCTCGAGATTTAAGTTATCCGTAGAAGATGTGGATGACTTATTGAAGGCCATCTATACTACCCTTGAATTGAAAGAAGAGGAGGTTCAGCTATCCAAACATGATCTCATGTATAAGGGATTGCACAAGAAAAAATCTAGAGTTTTTCCAGTCCATAGCTCATTGATTGATACTATCAAACTGGAATGGGATAATCCTGAGAGAAAACCTTTCTTCTCTAGTAACCTTAAAAGGAGGTTTCCTTTTGATGAGGACACTACGCAGCCGTGGAATAAAAATCCCAAGCTAGACGCACCCCTTTCAAAGGTTTCAAAGAACTCGGACCTAGCGTTCGATGATATGGGTACGCTTAAGGATCCGATGGACAAGAGGGGGGATATCCTTCTCCACAGAGCCTGGGACTCTGCGGTTGGGAACCTCAAACCTGCTCTGGCCTCCACTTGTGTGGCCAGAAATCTGGAGGTGTGGTTAACCCAAATTCAGACTCATCTGTTGGCAGGTACCTCCAGAGAGCAGATTTTGAAGTCTTTTCCGCTCCTCTTTCAGGCAGTAGGTTTTTTGGCAGATTCTTCCGCAGAGTCGGTGAGAATGTCGGCCAGGACCTCGGCTTTAGTGAACTCGGCCAGGAGAAGCCTTTGGCTTAAGACCTGGTCAGGGGACTCAGCCTCCAAGTTACGCCTTTGTGGGCTCCCCTTAACAGGCGATCACTTATTTGGCCCAGGGCTGCAGGAGGCACTGGAACGCACTGCCGACAGGAAGAAGGCTTTCCCAGAGAAAAAGAGAATCCCAGCAGCCAGGAAGTTTTTTCGTGGCCAAGGCAGGCAGCAGGGTCCTAAAGGAAAGGACAGCAGGCCGAAAAAACACTGGACAGGGCACAAGGGCAGAGGCAAAGGGGGGGTCCTGTTTAACCCTCCTCAACAGCCCACCAAACCGCAGTGACTTGCGTTCCCCAGTGGGAGGAAGATTGAGGGCCTTCTTCCCACGGTGGGCAGCAGTTACTTCAAGCCCCTTTATTCTGGACCTTGTGACCAACGGGTACAGGCTGGAATTCGCCCACCAACCACCAGAGCGGTTTTTGGTCACCTTTCCTCCCCAGGATCGGGAGAAAGCGCAGGCCCTGGGTCTCCAGATCGGAGACCTGTTGGATCAGAAGGTCCTGATTCCTGTTCCCCAGTCAGATCAGGGCAAGGGATTCTATTCCCATGTATTTGTTGTCAAAAAGCCGTCAGGGAAGTTTCGACTGATCCTGAATCTCCGAGCTTTAAACAAATCAATCAGATACAAACATTTCCGGATGGAGACGGTTTTCACTATCAAAAGCCTACTCTACCCAAACTGCTACATGGCTACGTTGGACTTGAGGGATGCTTATCTTCACATCCCTATCCACTCAGCCTTCCAGAGATATTTAAGATTAGCAGTGAAGATGAGGACAGGGACCCGACACTTCCAGTTTCAGGCCCTCCCCTTTGGTCTTTCCTCAGCCCCACGCATTTTCACAAAAGTGTTGGGGGAAGCCCTAGCTCCACTCAGGCTAAAAGCGATAACTATTATCCCTTACTTAGACGACCTCCTGGTAGTAGCAGCGTCATACCAGAAGCTGTTGGAGGATCTCCAGGCTGTACGGGACTTCCTACAGTCCTTAGGCTGGTTAATAAACGTAGAAAAGTCGTCCTTAACTCCGGCCCAGAAGGTGACTTACCTGGGTTACGACTTTTGCTCAGTGGATCAAAGGGTCTTTCTTCCTCAGGAGAAGATTACCAAAATGATCCAATCTATGTCAGCATTGCAGACAAACCAGTCGGTCTCCCTAAGACAGGTTTCGAGGGCAGTGGGTCTGATGACCTCATGCTTTCCTGCAGTCCCATGGGCAAGACTTCATCAACGTCCACTACAACTGTTCCTCTTAAGAAATTGGAACGGGGATGCAAGGTCCCTGGAGTCAAGGGTCCGGCTTCCCACCAGGGTAAAGAGAAGCCTGTGGTGGTGGAGAGCAAGCCAGCACCTAGCAGGAGGTCTCCCATGGTCCATTCCCATTTCCCAAAGGATTACTATGGATGCGAGTTCCTGGGGATGGGGGGCACATCTCAACAATGCAGTGGCACAGGGAGAGTGGTCCTCGAGGGAGGCAAGGGCTTCATCCAATCAAAGAGAGCTTCTAGCGGTTCACAGAGCCCTGCAGTCCTTTCAGATAGAGATCAGGGGCCACAATCTTCAAATTCTGTCGGACAACCTTGCGACAGTCGCATACCTCCAACAAGCAGGGGGGCACGAGAAGCCGGATACTCCAGTCAATTGCCCAGGAGATCCTAGTATGGGCAGAGGGGAATCTGGCTTCAATTTCAGCTGTGCACTTGAAGGGCACACAAAATTGTTTAGCAGACTACCTCAGCCGTCACCGGGTAGATCGAGACAACTGGTCTCTTCATCCCGAAGTCTTTGCAGACCTCACCAGCAGATGGGGATACCCAGTAGCGGATCTGTTCGCAAACAGGAACAACCGCAAGACGGAAATGTTCTTTTCCATGAACCCAGCAGACCAATCCTTGGGGATCGATGCGCTGGCAAACCCATGGCCTTGTGGCCTATGTTATGCCTTTCCGCCGATCAGACTTATTCCAGAAGTCCTCCGGAAGTTTCTTCTAGAAGAAACAGACCTCATTCTAATTGCCCCGTTTTGGCCCAAGGGGCCATGGTTTTCCCTGCTACAGACTCTAGTTTCAGAGCCTCCACTGAGTCTTCCAAAGAGGGAAGACTTATTGTTGCAGGGTCCAGTGTCTCACCCCCAGGTGATTTCCCTAAGATTGTCGGCTTGGTATCTGAAGAGAAGATGCTAAGCGCCCAGGGGTTCTCCGACAAAGTAGTCAGGACTCTGGTAGACTGTAGAAAACCAGTAACCAGAGCCATTTATTCCAAGGTTTGGAAAAAGTTTAATTCTTGGTTATCGGAGAATCAGAGACTGACCCACGATATTCCGGCAATTCTGGAATTTTTTTTTCAAGAGGGGGTTGACAAGGGTCTTTCCGTTAGTACCCTAAAAGTACAAGCGGCAGCTATTAGTGTTTTCCTCCAGTTTTCTCTCCTGGAAAATCCCATTGTAGCCAGATTTTTCAAATCAATTTCAAGGGCCAGGCCAGTAGTGGTGAAAAGTTGTCCATCTTGGGACCTGTCCCTAGTACTTCAGGCTTTGGTGGAATTTCCTTTTGAGCCTCTCGAGGAAATCTCAGTTAAACTACTTACATTAAAAGTAGTTTTTCTGGTAGCTATTACCTCAGCACGTAGGGTAAGTGAGCTGCAGGCCCTGTCAGTTAGGGAGCCTTTTCTCACGATTTTTGATGATCGAGTCGTTTTAAAGACTGATCCAGGGTTTTTGCCTAAGGTGGCTAGTACATTCCACCGAACTCAGGATATTGTACTGCCATCCTTTTGTAGTTCACCGCATGGCGAACAGGAAAGAAAGTTTAGTTGCTTAGACGTAAGAAGGATCCTCCTTGCCTATCTTGAGGTCACTAAGACCTTTAGGAAAACCGATGCTTTGTTTGTCCTCTTTTCGGGGGCACACAAGGGAAACAGTGCATCTAAAGCCACACTAGCCAGGTGGATAAAGCAAGCTATCTCTGAAGCTTACAAAATTAGGGAGGTTTTCTCCACCTTTTGTCACAGCACACTCAACTAGAGCCTTATCTACGTCTTGGGCTGAGAGGGCTGGTGCCTCACCGGAGCAAATTTGCAGGGCTGCCACATGGTCCAGTTACTCGACCTTCATTAAACATTATCGCCTGGATCTCCTATCAGCGCAGGAGCAGGCGTTTGGTCGTAAGGTCCTGCAGGCAGTTGTCCCTCCCTAGACTGGTAAGTTCTGGCTCATCGTCTCATGGGCTGTCCTGGAAGACGCTTTGAGAAAAGCTGAGTTAGACTTACCGGTAACTCCTTTTCTGAGAGTCTTCCAGGACAGCCGGATTCCCACCCGGTTTTGTCTAAAGTTATGTGTATTATGCATATGTTTTTCAGGGACGTCCTACGGTTCTTGAGTAGACTGACATGGGGCCTGGAGGACCGCCCTTTTATCTGGTGGGGGAATGTGTTTCCTGTCCTGGTAGGAGGAGCCCTAGGTCTCATGGGCTGTCCTGGAAGACTCTCAGAAAAGGAGTTACCGGTAAGTCTAACTCAGCTTTTTTATTCATCTGGACTGTGATTGAGTAAAGCAAACTTGTTTGTTGTTCTAGCCACGTGGAACCATTGGGTTCCTTAAGCTGTGTCTGATTTAAATTCTAATTTCATGGTGCCTGCATGGTTCTGGGGCCAATACCACGTCGCAGAGTCAACCACAGGACAACAATGATCTTTTTTACCAGTTTCTGACCACCACAGTGGGGGGAAGAGGGGCTTTCTATCCACTGGTCACCAATGTAAGGGTTATCCCACTGAACCCAGTGAACTGGTTTTGCAGGAGTTCCCTGAGACTCTAAAATTACTTCAATGGTTGCTCTGGGGTAAAAAGGTTGAGAAATGATGATCTAAATCAATAAAAGTCCTGTTTGAGAGCAGGCGTTAGCTATAACTCTTATTAGCCAGAATCCCCTCCTCTTATAAAATTATAACTGGCTTATTACAAAACTACCTGTTGCTTGACGCCTGTGATTTCAAAGCCAAGCTCCACCCACATCTTCCCTATCCAATTAGAGTGCACTTATTGTCAGCTCAGATGAATAGTGGGTGTGGCTTAGCCTTAAGGCTGTATAATTCAAGCCCTTAACTACAACGTAAAGGAGGTGTCATTTGTATTTTTTTTTATATTTTATATTATACAATCAACAATATTCTAGATATCGATCTAATATTTGTGGCACAGTTAATTTGTTATGCTGTGTACCAGACTAGAGTCAATGTGTTTATTAGTGTAAGCTATATTACAGCCTTCATGTCTTGTACTCCTTGTCATTAGCAAACGGTTTGCAGCAAGTTAAACCTTCATAAGTGTTTTGCAAGCTTTACGTGGGAATTAACCTACTTATGCTTTTCTAAACTAAGGCCGGCCATACACGGTTCGAATTTCGAAAGAATTTTCTTTCGAAAATCGTATCTAAGAATTTTCGTATGAATTTCTCACCATTAGTGGGCTGCAGTAACAGCCGATTTTCGTTCGGAAATCAAATTTGAGGAATCGGACATGTTGGAAATTTTTTGAAAAACGACCGATTTTCTAATCAATGATGGGATAATCGTGCGAGAAATGTAATAAGAAAAGAAAATTTACGGAGAGAAAAGAAGATTCCCAGAAAAGAAAATTCTTTTCTGTAGCAACATGAGGTGAAATTGAAGGCTCGGTCGGCTGAATCTCGAAAATCAATGGTGGCACAATCGGATCACAAAAAAAACGAACTTTCTGATTTTGAAAAGAAAATTCGTTCAAAAGTCGACCATGTATGGCCTGCATAAGACGACTTACATTCGAACAACATTTCTGACATTAAAATTCTCCAATGGGGAGCTGTCTGGATCTTGCCCTTTGTCATTCTGGATGACAATTTGCTGAACTATCCGGTCCAGAAGTAGCCAGTAATGCACAGTGTTACCGCTTCTTTTATCTAGAAGAATAAAAAAAATGAAACCATGAATAAAACATATTCACAAACAACAAGGACATGGCCTTCTACATACAATGTTTCAGATAAGTTATCGTGTTCTTGGCAGAAACAAAAATAATCAATTGTCACTAAACAAGTGTTCTATAAATATCTGTGACGTAGCAGAAATGCAATGGGGAGAAAACAGCAGAGCCAGCCAAAAAGATATAAGCAATGTCAGCTGGGCGCCAGCTACTATGAAGTTATGATATAAGAACAGTTAAGTGTCTTCTCAACACTAGGCTACAGCAGACATATTACGCAGCCCAGGCCAACAGCAACTGCCGACTATCACAGCTGTCCAAGCAGAAAAACTCTAAACCGTTAGTAATAACAGTTGTCATCCAGAGGATGAAAACTGCTTTATCAAGTGCTTTAATCAGTGCTGATAACATTATGAAATCAAGCCAAAATGTAAATGTATTCTCCAGACAGAACAGCATCAAATCAAGACCTTCAAAATATGCAAAAAAGAATGAAACCAGCGCATTGCATTAAGATTTGCCCTCACTAAAGTATCACCAGGCACCATGGAATGAGCCATGGCATCCTCTCAGTTGCCCACATGCACCGTCATGCAAGCCTTCTTGGGAAAGATTGATTAGCACATGTTGAGCAACCCTACTTATTTATTATTGCTTCCCCCAAGATAAACCAGTAACCTTGCTTACCACTCTGGCATTGCCAATCCTTCATGTTTTGCTTACAAACAGCAGTTATGCCCAGTGGCTGGTACCCTTTCCTGAGGGCAACTGAATTGTGCCTGCACCTCCAACCACCCACTAGTGTCTTTGGCCAGATTTGGCATTTAGGAGCTCAAGTGGTGCCTCTAGAAATCACTATTTTAAACCTCTTTTTCTAAATTCATAATAAAATGAAATATAATCCACACTGCTGGAATATTTCTGTCATGAAAGATATTTCATTCTTACAAGCAATATTCAAATCTGTTGCATCTCATGTTACATACTTAGACCCCTTTCACACCCAGACGTTTTTCAGGCACTATAGCGATATAAATAGCGCCTGTAATGCGCCTAAAAAAAGCGGGTCCTTTAACTCCAGTGTGAAAGCCGGAGGGCCTTCACACTGGAGCAGTGCGCTAGCAGGACGGTAAAAAAAGTCCTGCTAGCAGCATCTTTGGAGCAGTGAAGGAGCGGTGTATTCACCGCTCCTTCCCATTAAAATCAATGGGACACCGCGGGGATACCGCCGGCAAAGCGCCGCTGCAGCAGCGCTTTGCGAGGGTTTTAACCCTTTCGGCCGCTATTGGGGGGTTAAAACCACCCCGCTAGCGGCCGCATGCCGCGGCTAAAATGATGGTAAAGCAGCGCTAAATATATCGCTGCTTTACCACCGCCGCCGCCCGCACCGCCCCGGTGTGAAACCAGCCTATAAGTGGTTCTAAAGGCTGAAGGTTTTTTTATCTTAATGCATTCTCTGCATTAAAGCCGAGTTTCACCCATGTTATGAACTTCCTCTTATAATAATGGCCATCAGCAGTGCAAAATGGATATTGTCAATTTGTTTTATCATTTGTAAATAACATTTTTAAATACAGTTTGCTGGAACTACCTGTGCCACTGCCGAGGCAGTTACACTATTAGTCAATTCCCTAGTACTCCTGGGATATCAGCGTCATCTATCTCAGGAGTCTTCAAGTAACCGAATAGTGTAATCTTCCAGTACTCATGCACATGTACAAGATTGGGAGGTGCATGCTGGGTAAACCAGCTGCACTACACCCTTGAACTTACTGCCGCCGGCTTCAGATGCCCTCACCCAAGATGGCCACCGCCAGATTTTTTTAATCGTGGGCAAGCAAACTGGAGATCTGGCAAGTAACCACTTCATGTAATATATTGACAATATCCAAATTAAAAAAAAGTGTTTTTTTTAAGGAGCATGGAGATGTTTTTATTGCATTTTACATTAGGGGACTGTAGCTCTTCTCAAGGTAAAAACAAACAAAAAAAAAACAATCATCATCATGGTCTAAATCTGGCTTAATTAACCTCTACAAAAATTCCCAAAATTTTAACCCCCCCCCCTTAACAAATGACACCACAAAGCTCCCATCACATTCCCTCATCTCTCACCTCAACTAATGCGCCTCTCTCATTGGCCTACCGTTACACAGGCTATCCTTCCTCTTAGGTCTATCACAAATGCTGCTGCCAGACTTATCCACCTTACCAACCGTTCAGCAGGCAACCACCCTTGCTAAATCAATAAAATTTAAAACACTAAATACAAAGCCATTGACAACTCTGCTCCAAGCTACATCACCAACCTTGTCCCAAAATATCATTCAAACCAGTCTCTATGCTCCTCCTAGAACCTCCTGTTCTCTAGCTCCGTCACCTACTCACATTCTCACATGCTCGGACATGCACAGGACTTCTCCAGACACTCCCCCTTGCTCTGGAACTATTTACACTTATCTCCCACTCTAGTCACCTTTAGGTGATTCCTGAAAACTTATCTCTTCAGGGAAGCCTATACCTCACAAGCAACTAACCAATGCAAATATACCCCTGGGATACTACTGTAATTTGCCAAAAAAAAGTGGAGTGATAAAAGTTTGTGAAACTTGCCCCCCCCCCCCCCTATTGATACCAATGAATTTAGCTGAAATTTCACTTAAGAAAAATATACAATTTCATCAAAGTTCATGTAGCCTTCGGCACATTTGGCTAACACACAACAAACTAAACTTTAGAACAGTCCATAGGAATGAGTTGCTCTTCACACACTTATCTGTCAACTTTATGGCTGCCTCAACACGATTATTTGTTGGAAAGCTGGTTCATGTAGGAAGCATTCCTGATAGCAAGACTTCAATAAAGTCATCTTTGTCATAAGATAGTATGAAATGATGAAGTGCTTATATGATAATGAGGTGATAATGAGGTGCTGCACCAAAGAGTTAAAGAGGAAGTAAAGCCAATCAAAAAAAAAAAAATGCGCGCGGGAGCCGCCACTAGCGGCATATCGCCATTATCAGCGCATGCGCCGTAGACAGCGGTACCTGACTTTTTTTCAAATATCTCCTAAACCATGTAGGTTTAGGAGATATTTCTTGGACCTACAGGTAAGCCTTAATCTAGGCTTATCTGTAGGTCAAAGTGGTCTGTAAGGGTTTACAACCACTTTAAAAGAGACACAGTGTGTGTCTGTTTAAAAAATAAAATAAACAGATTTTCATATTCTGATGCACCTCATTAGCCAATGGCGCTTTTTGTCATTCGTGTGTTTTCAGCTTTAGAACATGATGATATCTGTTCTATTACACATCAATACAAGGTCAAACCTGGTTGTGTCACTGGATTCTCTTAAACTAAGATATTTCATTAGTGGCCTCCATACTTACAAGGCATTTGGAGGCAGTGGTGTAGAATGGACATAAAGTGCGGATAAGATTCTGAGTGCGTTATTCTCTTCCGAATCAGCTCAAACATCTGACTGGAACTCTTAGTGTCTATGTGGACCTGTGTAGAGAAAGTTATGCATTCAGGGATTGGTAGAATAAGTCACCCCCAACCCAATAAAAAGAGAGACTAAAACGCTCACCAGATCAAATCGTTTAGCAAATTCAAGTTCATCTTCATTCCTCAGCATTTCAAAGAAATCTAAATGCCTATTATTAAAACAGATTACATGGATATAATTAAACACTTCTGGTGTCTATATTATTAAATATCATTTATGTATCGTATTAATCTTTCTTGATGATAAAAAGAACCATTCCTTTCCCAGACTGTCCTAGATTCCCCTAGACCACCATTAAAAGTGCCGCAAGCAGCGGAGTTATTTATATAACTTTACAAATATGCATGTTGACATTTCTGTGAAATTGAAGAACTTATTTGCTATACTTATTAGTATATATTTTCCTGTGTTAACATTTGGCCTGTAGACAAAAAAGTATTTTTAATGTAATCAGCCATTTCAGACTGGGAAGACTCGGAGGAGGACACTCGGAAGGAAGTAATTACTGTGTCCTTAAATAAGATTAAAGGACAGGAGACAAAATCCATCCCCACAACTCATACTATGTCATATTTATTTATATTTATTTAACCTTCTGAGATTTACCGACCACTCTTTCATATCAAATACTTGAGCGATAGGCTTGATTATGCTTTTACAGCAAACCTATTCTTTAATTAACACCCCCCTTCTCCCCAGGTTGCCCTTTGTCCGTGATCAGTTGCTGTGATCCCTTTTATCTAAAAAGGATGAGTTCAGGTAAGCACACCGTTTGGATAGCTGGAACCTGAACGCCAGGTCCCTCAAAGCACTTTAGCTGGAGTCAAGTGATCAGGAACAGAGAATTCTAGAGCAGAAGGTGCTTCACCTTTTAGGCTGCTCTTCTACAATGTTTGCTGGGGTTGGAAAATTAGAATGGGACAGGGATTCAAAGAAAATATGTCTGCATTAATGTTTTAACAGCACTCCTTACAAATACTGAAGTAGAAGATAAAAAAATTCCAAAAGATTAAAAAGTAATGAGATAAAATTAGCTCAATTTATTTTTTAAATAGGTATAAGCCACTCCCATTCAGTTCTTGATAATGATGCCAGGTGGAGCAGCGCTCAGATGTTTGGCATGTTTTTTGCGCGACAGCCCTTTGACTTAAATGAGCTGCCTGTCACGAGCCAAAGAAGCTCAAGTACCAATTTTTGCCACTGAACCAAGCATGTTTGGCAATGCATGGACAACGCCAAACAAAATGTGCGACTGCTACCCAGGGTAGCAGTGCCATTAGGAAGTAATGGCACCATAAGCGTGAGGCACATTTCCAGAAACATAGGCAGAAACTAGCATTTCTGCCCAGGTTTCCATGTCGCTCAGGTGTGAATGCATCCAAAAAGCAGCTCTAAGTGGTCCTAACCGCTTAGCTGTTTGGTGGGCCTCCTTTCTAATTTAATGAGTACAGATGCTACTGCTCTAGTCAGTGACAAGATAAGTTTTCCACCTAATGGGTAAAGAAAAAAAATAAAAAAAAACACGACAGCTATCCAAAGCATTTGAATCAATTGGCAACAATGGCAGCCTCCCTAACCTATCTGAAACTGGAAAAGGACATGTTCTCCCTGTGCTTGTGTGGGTTTCTTCTGGGTACACCCGTTTCCTCCAACGCTACAAAGACATACTAGTATGTTAATCAGCCCCTGCCTAAAATTGCCTTAATGTGACATTGTAACGAGTGCACCCAAAATGGCGGTCTCACCATCTGCCCCAACAAATAAAGCGCTTTGAGTCCCCAGGGAAAAAAGCACTATAAAATGTATTTATTTTAAAGGGCAAGGTGCCCATGGACAGGACAGCATAGAATACAATACAAAGCTAACCATTAAATAAACCTAACTAATCTGTTTAAATTACTCAGGTTAAAAGCAGTAGTATTGGTTTCATACATTTGAAAATACACATTGAAGTGCTGCATCACGGGACCTCAGATAAGCGCGATCCCTAAATCTAAACTATCTGAGTTCCCAACTATGGAGACATATGGTATATAGCAATGCACAGAGAAAAGGAGGCGGCCCCATTCTCAAAGGTCCAGCAACACAGCAGAAGCCCAGACAATGCATTTGGGAGACAGCTAAAGACTTCCAGTCTGCACCAAATCCAATAAAGCAACCATTGCAGCCGCTCTAATCTGTTTAAAACCAGCAAAAAAGGAAAGGGTGCACATGCCAGGGCAATGTACAAAACTATACAATTACCTGTCAAGTGTTGAATTGTCATGTTCACGGAGTTTATCAATTACTGGCTGGATCCCCAACATTAGAAATTCGTATCTAAGGTGAAGTCGGAAATCCAGGCTTTCCTTGAATATAAAAACACATAGATCTGCTATTTCTAAATCAACTATTTTATTAATAAAAACAAACCTTTAACCATTTTTCTAGCAATGGGTGGAGAGTAAATACGTGAAATCCCAACACCTTCAAAAATGAATAGTCTGTCCCTAAAGGGCAGGTGTTGACAGCCACTTAAAAGGCTGTCTGAGATCCACCTGCAGCGGGGCTGCATTTGCCAATTTTGCTATAAACAGTGCAAAATATCTCAATAGGACACAAATGGTAAGCACAGAGGCCTGGTTCACACCTATGCATTTTTAGTGCTTTTTGCATTTTGCAGATTTGCACTACAGAACGTGTTTCATGGGAAACCATGTTAAATGGAATGTAGTGCAAATCTGCAAAATGCAAAAAGCACTAAAAATGCATAGGTGTGAATCAGGCCAAACAGAGGGCTACTGCAAGCAGTGGATGGGGTGCTTTTGCTATACATAGTAAAGCCTGATGAAGGCAAACCACTGTTGGCCTCATACATGGACATTACACTTGCCTTAACTCTTCCATTACCACATCCTAAAAACAGCATGTGGAGGAATCAGGTGTAATATAGAGTCCTGGCATTCACACGCAGAAAGAAGTGTCCTCTGCCAGTACAAGTGTACATTTATATATCTGCATTTATTTATTTTTTACACAAAATCATAGCAGCCAATTAGCACCAAGCACATCTACCATCTCCCTAGCACAATAATTATTGAGAAAATACTTACCACACCTGCTCCTTGGCTCAAAACCGCATTAATGAAAGACATGATGGCGGTCTTAAGGCTCACTTCATCACGGTACCTTCCTGTACTCCGGTCCAAATCATTAATCAGGGTCTAAAAGTGTCAGAATTAAAAATGGTTATTATAAGAGTCAAAATAACACAGTTTAGAAAAACTGTTATTTACTTCCCTTTATAACACTAAAATTATTGTAAGTGCGATATATTTCTCAATTATACCCTATGACTTTATGACTTTGATGGTTTCAGTTAGATCGTTCATTGATCACTGGATATAGTCTTACCTTAGTAGTTAGTAGACCTAGAACAGACACACACATACATACATACATACATATATATATATATATATATATATATATATACACACATACACACACACACACACACTTTTTATTCATAACTTTTTTTTTCTTTTGTATTATTAATAGAAATACTATTACTAGAAATAACTGTTCACACTGAAAAAAATCATTTCGACAGAACATTTCAGTTGATGAGTTGAAGGCATTTGTTTCAGTTTCTAATGCCCCATACACATGGTCAGATATTCCGATGGAGAAAGTCAGATCGGATTGTGTTGTGGGAAGATCCGATCGTGTGTGGGCTCTAGCGGGCTTTTTCCGTCGGAATTTCTGACGGAAAAAATATTTTCCGACAACAAAATCCGATCTGACTTTTTCCGATCGCGTGTAGAGAATTCCGATGCACAAAATGCCACGCATGCTCAGAAGAAATTTGGAGACGAAAGCTATTGGCTACTGGCCTCTATGTAGTCCTGTCGTACGTTTTGTACGTCACCTTGTTTTGAACAATCAGTTTTTCCGACAACTTTGTCTGACCGTGTGTGTGCGCAACACAAGTTTCGGACAAAATCAGTCGGGAAAAAAATGTCCGACCATGTGTACAAGGCATTACATGAGACATGAGCATCCAACCATTATCCAAATCCAACAATTTTTAACAATGCAAAAAGAAAACAAAAAAAAGTAAAGAAAACCTATAATGGAAAGCAACTTGCTTATGCTTTCCAACTTGCACAAAAAAAAATAATTAAAGCTGGAACCTGAGCAGTCATTCCAATGGCCGTGATTTCCATATACATAGATCAGCTTAAGCAATTTCTACATGGAGCAAGTTTTTTGATAAACGGTTTACTTATTATAGGAACATAATTCTGATCAATGAACTAACTAATTACTGCCTGCAAAGGGCAAAAATGTGTTTTACATTTTATTTTATGCAACATCTAATTAGTGGTCAGTGCTCATTATATAAATTACAATGTGTTTCATGACACATATGCCTATAAAAAGCCATAAGTGCAAATGTAATATTTCATGCAAAACCATATAAAATAAGAATTGAAATAAAAGCCATAAGTGCAAATCGCAGGGTGCTGGTTGCTGACACACAGTACATTCTGTGCTAAACATTCTGCTATTGGCCAAATTTAGTGTAAACGTTCAAAGTGTTAATCCAAAGAAAATCAGGTGCAAAACTTTGGAGAAATCAATAATCTAAAGAAAGGAATTTTTTACTATATTATTTAATAGCCGCTACAGAGTGTTTTGCATCTGTAAAGTACAGAAATTTTTATAAACACTTATTACAGGTTATCAAGTCATCCAATTAATCAATGCAAAAATGTCCTAGGTACGCAAGGAAAATATCTTGTTGTATGCAATTTCTTTATTCATTTTAGGACAAGATTTTTTATTAAATTTTTCCAGGAAAGTTTTAAAATTCCCAATTAGTAAGGTAAACATGAAACACCATGTAAGACAATTTCTTATGTACTACTCTGCCAACAGACCTGGTATCTGTATAAGCTTAGTAGGGGGGAAACGGCCAAGTTAAATGGCAGTACTAGGCTTTATTAGAAAGTCCAGCATTCTCCACAAAGTAAACAATAAAAAAATAAACTACCGGTATATACGGGTGGAACCTGTAACATGTTCCAAAAAGGCAAACTTATCCTCTACTATATCCAGCCCCTTCTGGTGACCCTTTAACTGGGTCTTAATGTGGGAAGATGGGGTGGACTAATCGATCATGTGATTACGGTGATTGGCTATTACAGTGGTCACGTGATCAGAACTCTATCCCACTGGCTCCCGATCACAGATATTGGCCTGTCAGAGCTCGGCCAATGTGCAGCGTTAAAGTGCTATTAAACCAAAAATGTAATATATTTCAGCTTGAACTTTTAGACTTTTCCCCCCTTTCGTTTTCACCTAGTGAACTGGAAAGTAACACCACCTGTATTAAGGTGCCCTCACTCTGGATGAAGGAGCACATGGCGATCTTTGGACAGCAGCATTGTCAGTCTGAGGGGTGAAAAGTATTAGCTCTACTAGCAAATTTAGATTACAAACTGAAGGTAAACTCCAGCTCACATTGCAGTTACACTAGCAGTTACAACTGTTTGTTTTTTTTTCTTTTGGGATAAAGGTTCTACATTAATAAATACAAGTGGATTATTGTAAGCACCCCTGTCAGTGGTAAATGGTTTGTCCCAACATTCTAAACTGATACATTTGCACTAGATGAAAAAAGAAAGAAAGCTTAAAAAAGGAAAACAAATGCAGCCATTACATTTAGGAATTGGTAAGCTGCAATATAATATTTTGCTTTTGTGTTTAATATTGCTTTAAGGCCCCACCCTTCCAGCCACTGCACATATGCATAATGTCAGCAATAGGTTAATGTAGATTCTAGGTCAGTGTTTCTCAACTCCAGTCCTCAAGGCGCCCCAACCGGTCAGCATTTCCCTCAGATGAAACGGCTGTTGTAATTACTAAGGCAGTGAAACTATATCAAATCACCTGTGCAAAACAATGGGAAGCCTGAAAACATGACCTGTTGGGGCACCTTGAGGACTGGAGTTGAAACACTGTTCTAAGTCATCTTTTAATTGCAGTTAAAGACTTGCAGCCAACCATAGTGCATGCACTTCTGTTCTACAAAAAAAAAAAAAAAATCTATATATGATGTGGAGGGGGGGGGGGGGGGCTGCATGGTCTCTATGCAAACATTTTAGCAGTTTTCCATTTTCTCTTTTATTCACATACATAAATGTAAACAATCAACGTGATGACTTTTTGAGTACAATTTTTTGCCTCGGTATTGCCAATTCCTTCTACTAGACATACTGACGGAAGTACACAACTCATTCAATCAGCATGTCGGTTCATAGATCATCCACAAGGCAACCTAGACAGGAGTCTAGGGTCTGTTGGATGTCCATGGGGCTCAGCTACAACCTCCATGCCCTTGCAGCATACTGGGAGGCCAGCAAATGTGTTGACACCGTACAAGTTATTATTCATGACAAAAGAACGCTGCTCTTTTAAAAGAACATTACTTTTCATACCTGGAAGCGCGTTCTCTCGCTGGCATATTTCTGGTAGTGCAGCATGGCTTCTAGAACTTTCTTGTGTCCTCCAGGGACTAAGCAGACAGCACCCATAATTTCCAACACAGCCACCTTAGTTTTGATGTTCTCAGTTGCCAGACTCTGAGCAATCACATTAATGCTCTCCGAATGGGCCAAGACATGAGCCCGCCCCTGAGAGTTGTTCATCAGCGCCTTTATGCAGCCGATGAGAGAGGTATGTATTTGGGACTCTGCTATTTCATAGTCCATGCTTTTAAGGAAGTTCAAAATGCACGTTAAGCCATCCATCTCAATAAATCTGGTGACAAACCTGAAAAAAAGAAAAGAAAAGTGAGGTAAAGTAACAAAAAATGTCAATGACTACAAGAGACAGGTTGGAAAAGCATGTCAATGTAAACTGCTTGTGCAACAATATTGAAAGAAGGCGCATTTTTAGAACACATTAGTTCATTTGATACACAAAAAATCCATGGGTTCCATTATTGATTTGTTTGAGAAGTGCAAGAAGGCTGGTTGTTATGCTGCAGTGGACCTCAAAACCTCAGTCAATAACCCATAATTATGCAGATCAGGAAAATAAGAGATATACAAGAAGTCATTTTCTGCATACTTGTTCCAGGTGAGTTATTCAAATAACTGAAGCGAGAGGGCCAGTGCGATAGCCATGCAAACAGGATTTTTTACCAGAGGACACTGGTAGACGATTTTGAGTCTCTCATGACAAAGGTACCTGTAGAGTAAACCAGTGCAAATTCAAAGCAACAGGTTTGTTTTGATCCCCTGAATGGCCTCAGCATATTTTTACTTTTAATTTGCTTCCCAGCCGTTCTGTTCAGCGATGGGAGCATGTAGACATGCGTGTGGCTTCTAGTTACAGAGGAGCGTGAGACCGCTTAATGCCAATTATTACTGTCAAAGTCTATAGCCCTGTGTAAGCTACCATTCCAGAGACACAACTTTGTCATCTGTTACCACGTTCCTTTCTTGCCTGTTATTTGAATGGGGTCATCAAGGCCCCAACCTGCCTAAATGTCCCTTTATGCGTATTTTAAAGTGGGGCTCCACTGCCCCTGACATTTTTTTTTTTTCAATGGTCCTTAATAAAGAATCTATTTTGTAATTGAGTAACTCACCTGTCCGGTTTCTAGCACTTGTGCCTTTCGTTTTTTATCTTCAAAAACCTCCAGGCATTCTCTTCCTGGATTTCATTGACGCCCATTCATTGTAATCTCGCACATGCGCAGTACAAACAGCATAGGAGTGGCGTCAGCCGCTCCTGTTGCCATCACAACTGCGGCGTTGAAAGTCCCGCCCCGTTGTGATAGCAGAGACCGAACGTGACTGTCGTGATGACGTCACATTCGGTTTCAAGTCTCGCGCTATCTCGGGCCAGGACGCCACACTGACTCCTGGGAGCTATGACACAAGCTCCCAGGAGACAGTGCGGGCTAGGGGATATTACGAAATAGCCGTAATATCCCCGCCCATAATCGAGGGAAGGAGAACCGGAAGCGATGGATGGCAAGAAGAAAACAACAAAAGGTAAGTTAAAAAAAATAAAATAAATACCTACCGTTTCGGATCGAGGAAGGTGAGTATAATATTTTACATCTATGTCTTAGAAACGGGTGGAGCTCCGCTTTAAGTTCATATGCTGCTTTCTAGGAGCACTGGGGTCAGTCATTGTGGCGTGTCAGTAAATAAGGGAACTGCAGATCCTCTTTGAGGAGCACACCAAGCTTCCTCGCAAGTGTCTGGCAGATATTATAAGGCAGGGATATGCAATTAGTGGACCTCCAGCTGTTGCTAAACTACAAGTCCCATCATGCCTCTGCCTCTGGGTGTCATGATTGTGGCTCTCAGTCTTGCTATGCCTCATGGGAATTGTAGTTCTGGAACAGCTGGAGGTCGGCTAATTGCATATCCCTGTTATAAGGGATGTCCTTCACTAAAGAGGCTCTTTTTTCCTTAAGACATTGGAGTTTTATTATTGCACTCTGTGACCCTATAAGATTCTTTCAGTCTTTGTCCCTGTGTCTCTAGACTATGGCCTTCCAGCTGTTGCAGAACTACGTGTCCCATGAGGCATTGTAAAACACTGACATTTACAGACATGACTAAGCATGATGGGAATTGTAGTTCCTGAACAACTGGAGGGCCATAGTTTGGAGACACCTGCTCTAAAGAAAGAAACTGGACATCATGATCCCCTAATCACTTCCTCTCCTTGTCCGCTTCACCAGTATTGGACAAATGGAAGGGAAATCAACCCAATAAAAGGCACAAGTAGCACTAAAAATAGATAAGTTATAATCCTTTTGCTCTTTATTCAAAACAGATCACCAAAATATTTTGGGCTGGAGTTGAAGTTTAAACATGATATAGGACCTGTACAGACTAGGCTTCACATTTGCAGTACTAAACAGCCTCACCAATTAGAACGCTGCCCTGTGTAGGTCACAGCCACTGGATCTGGTGGCCGACTGATCTAAGATATGTACAAGGGGGTAGGACTATAACAAGCGGGGTAAATGAGGGCTGCTAGGATTTACTTGTTTGCAATGAATATTCTCCTTTAATGACAAAGCATTTATAAGACAGTACAACCAATTCATAAACATTTGAAAAACGCTCACCTCATGGGTTTTGTTCTCAGTGCAGTTTTTAGGCTCTCTATGGTTTTGTTTCTTTCATACTCATCTTCCTTCTCCATTGCCAGCAACGTTCTCCTCTGCAACATGGGAATAAAGGAGGTTAATTGTGTGTTCATTAACACCAACTCTTTAAACAGCAAGTAGTATAATGCACACTGGGGATCAGATAAAGTGGTGCCAAGATTTTGGAGTCAAAATGATTCTATTAAAAGTAAAAACAGCAGCAACATTACTGGCAATATTTAAAGCAACATTTAAAATTACATTATATGCCTCGGACATGGATGCCCATAGTCTGTGAATGGATCATGTGTTTATGCGACTTGAGCCACCAAATTCTGCATGCAGGCAGCCGGTGTAAGAGCAGCCACCCATCCATCCATATTTGACAGACATGGGGATGTGGGTGAGCGGCACCCCAAACGCAGACAGCGTGTGTCCAGGAGGAGCTATGGAGCTATGTGCTGGCTTTACATGGAAGTCCCTGGTCATGCATGCTTGGGACAAGGCACGCAGGTCAGCAAGCCTTGAAAGAATAATCTCATTCTTTATACCAAAAAAGCAAGACAGACAATGAGGATCAAAAGTAAAAACGATTTTACTTTGTAGCCTGTTTCATGTGGGTGCTGAGGCCTGTAGTCTGAATGGGTCATGTGTTTATGCTGCTTGAGCTGCGAGGTGCTGCATGCAGGCAGCCCATGCAAGAGCATGGGGACACAGCAGCTGCACAGACAAGACCACCCATCCCAATTTGACTAGCTTGCAGATTAGCAGCTCTGGACAAACGCTGTCTGCGTTTGGGGTGCCACTCACCCACAAATTAATTTTAGTAGAGAGCCCATAAGTAGATGGGTGGCTGTGTCTGTGCAGCTGCTGTGTCCCCATGCTCTTGCATGGGCTGCCTGCCCATGCACAACACATCGCCAGTAGTAGTAGTAGTCTGAATGGGTTGTGCCTGAACACAACCCATTCAGACTACAGGCCTCAGCAGCACCCACGTACTTTTGAGCCTGATTTGTCTTGCTTTTTTGGTATAAAGAAGGAGATTATTCTTTCAAGGCCTGCTGACCCATCAATGCACAGACTTTCCTCAGAATCCTCCCAGTCCTGTGCCTTGTCCCAAGCATGCATGGCCAGGGACTTCCATGTAAAGCCAGTACATAGTTCCATAGCTCCCATGTCTACTTATGGGCTTTCTACTAAAATTATTTTTTTCAAATACCTTATGTAAATCTAACTGAAATAAACATTCAATACAGATGCTTACTTTTTTTTACTCTAATTGAAAACACATACTGCTCTGAGCTAGAACAGAGCAGGAGGTGCCCGATTCATCTGTGATTTTTATAAATAGAAGAGCAGAAGATTCACGGTATAGTAGTAAATTACTGGCAGAAATGGTGGAGAAAAAAACGTAACTGTGCCACTTGTAGGCCATTATATTAATGTGCGTTATTTACCACACTAGAAGGAAGAAAAAATAATTTTTGATACCATTAAGAAATATTTATTAAGAAAAAAAAAAATATTAAAAAAAAAGTAAAAAATGCAATGCATTTTTTTTCATGACCAAAATAAGAATTGTAAAAAAAACATTCACCCCGATTTACATGAATGTTTATTTTACAGGCAAAAATCTCACTTCACAATCTACTGTACAACCCATATTTTCTAAATGTCCTTGAAAAGGCGTCTTCACTTCTCCCACCAAGATGATATATGATGCTTAGTTCCTATTAAGACACCACAGTTTATGCTGCTAATATGGCATGAAACACAATGTCATCTCAGATTATTAAAGACTAGGCAGAACGGGATCTGAGACCAGGAACAGATGGCAGAGAAATATCGTGGGACTTGTTCAGGAATGGTGACCACACTCGCTGCAGTAATTAAACTCTGAATCACTTCAGACTCTCTAAAATGTATGAACGAACATACGTACATACATCGTCATTTACACTCAAAGGACTTGTATGAACATACGTACATACATCATCATTTAAACTCAAAGGACTCGACCAGAGTGGAAAGAGACAAACGTTTTAATGAGTGATATATTGTTGGACCTCTCTTGAAAATATATTCAAATAAATACAGAATTCAATATTATAAAATCATTCATAAGTCCTAATTCAATATATTTTTTTTTTATAAAGCAAAAGCAGAAAATGTGTAAACTGGTGGAAAAATTAACAAAGTCAATCCGTATCTGCAGAGTCAGCCAACATTATTACTTTAAATCAAATTTCCTTTTAAATCAGTTACAGTAATAAGAAGCTACTTGTTTTTGTGAAGGGAAGGAGGCCATGAGCCAAGGGTCAACAAATTGTATCTAAAGTCAGTCCTTAGATGCAGTGGCTGCATGATATTTTCTTTAGGCTTTTTTCCTATGCTAGGGTAACACTCATTAATTGTACTGTACCTATGGGAGTAGCAGTGTTGTCAACTTAAGACAAGAAGAATGATGGAACTACAGAATACCTCCCTCTTTTCTCATATCCATTACATAGGAAGGCATTCTGTAGTACAGAGGTGAATAACACTGCTTGAGTTTACAAGGTACTGTAGTATACAGGAATTTACCAACTCACTATATATATATATATATATATATATATATATATATATATATATATATATATATATATATATATATATATATATATATATATATATATATTTATATATATTTAAATATATAATTACACACTTTTTTTTTTTTTTTAAAGGTCAGCCTTGTGCCGATTACTGCATGATGCCAGGATCTCAGCCCAAAACAACCACATTTTTTGGGTCAAAAGAGAAGTATGGGAATGTTTTTTTCTATTTTACAAACGTACTTACCTAGATGGATGCAGCATCGGTCCCATACTGCATCTGTCCCCCACCGGCTCGAAGACTGAGGACTGAGTGATCAAACTCTGCTGATAACTCGGTTCTCAGAACTCTCAGTCATCGGCTCTCTGCTTTGCCTCCCCAGGAGGGAGCGGGCGGCTCAGGCTCTCAGTGGCTCGCTGAGAGGCTGAGCTGGGGTGCTGGTCCAGGCAGGGGGGCAGATCCAGATCATTTGGTCATGATCTTTCCCGAGCCTGGACTAGCTCTGTGACGTCAGCGGGCTTCAGCTGTCTGCTGAAAATGGGTCACAGGAGCGCAGAACAAACTGCACTTCTGTGATTCACAGAAGAAGTACAGCCAAACAAGCTTTGGCTGTATTTCTCCTGTAAAGTGAAGGCTTGTACAGTAAAGAATTTGTGTCTATATTGCTTCAAAAAAGTTTTATTTGTAAAGCTTTATTTTAAGCAAATCAAATCCTGCATGACAATAGGTAGACAATTACACATTTTTAAAAGTCCATTACCATCTAAAATAAAAAATACTTGGATGTCAGGATGTAATGCACCATTTTGGTACGCCAGTTATAAAGTTAAAAAAAAAAAAAAGAAAAGAAAAGAAAAAAGACTCCACAAAAGGCAAAAAGAGAAATACAGAAAAACCTTGGATTGCGAGCATAATTCGTTCCGAAACATGCTTGTAATCCAAAGCACTCTTATATCAAAGCGAATTTCTCCATAAGAAATAATGGAATCACAGATGATTCGTTCTACAACCATTTATTTAGAAGTCCTTCCTTTTATAGTCCATATAAAAAGATTATAGCAATGTGACTAGGTTGTGTTACCATAAAAAGTCCATCCACAAATGGCAGCCTCCACAAGGGGTTTAGAAGCAAAATACACCAGGAGCTACAGAAGATAAAAAAAAGAAGAGAGGCGCCTCAAAGTGTAGCAACATGGTTACATTTAATGAAAGTACAACATTTAGCAACTCACATGGTTGATGATTAAAAGAGGCACATCCAAGTATGCAGGCATCCGGGTAAAGCTGTCCACATAGACTGTCCTCCGCACAACACCAGCTCCCAACACTGTCAGTCTGCAATCTTGACCAGGAAGACTACCCTGCAGTAGAGCAATCTGAAAGCGAGGCTTGAGGCGCTCGTGGAGCACAGCGTGGAAGGGATGATGTCGATGGCGGTGAGAGCGGTCTATGGGGACAACTTTATCCAGGATGCCTGCATACTTAGATGTGCCTGTTTTAATCATCAATCATGTGGGTTGCTAAATGTTGTACCTTCATTAAATGTAACCATATTGCTACACTTATCCCGATCACGTCACTTTTGACCCCTTCCGGTTTCATCTCACCGCAGTGGTGGAGCGCATGCCAATCAACAACAGCACAAGCGGGAAGTCTGCAGTATCCATCTGTCTGGCGATTCATGTCTATATTCCTCAGAGCCAGGATAAGGCACCTACCAATGTAAGCAGCCATTTGGCTTATGTTTTTATATATTTTTTTAAATAAATGGTGTTACACTATGGTCCCATTTTTATCTATTTTCTAAATGGGCTATCGGGGTGGAGAAACTACAAGGTTCCCAATCACATCTCCTTTGGTACACCAGCAGGACCATTGATCCATGCCAACAGCTTAACCTGACCTTTTATTAGCTAAAGAGGTCATGGTGGTCTGGTGAGTAGGCATTTCACTCACATCCACTGGGTGATCTACATGAAGTCTGCTACTGGTGATTTTGAGAATTGAAGTTGCAACAAAAATGATTTATGGACTTTATTAATAACGCAATAATTTGAATCACTTTTATTAATTTCAGCACTGGATTGTCAGGATTTATAAATTGTATATTATATTAATAATTAGCACTATGCACTTTAAACTATGTATAAGGATTGTTATAATGGAACACATACAGCGCCCCCACTATTACAAACCCCCAAAAATATATCAAGACATCGCTTGTATATCAAGTCAAAATGTATTAAAAATTTCCGCTGCTCTTGCAAATGCTTTCAAACCAAGTTACTCTCAATCCAAGGTTTTTACTGTACTTGATTTAAAATATTGAAACATTTTTATTTTTACATTATAAATGATAAGCAACAACTTCCATGGCAAAGAAAACAAAAAGGTATGGATTATCATTTTAATGACCAATATCATAGTGTTTGTATCTTTGTTCTGAGAAAAAAATGATCTAATAAGTTTGTATTTATACATAGAGCAAGCAGCGCTTTCATCAACAAATCTAAAAAGGAAAAGAGGAATAGAAAGCACTTGGGTTCTATTGTATTGCCAGAGCGGCCCCATGGTAATACGTGGGGACAGCTGTCAGCAGAGGTACAATACAGTCCTGTGCCCTGCAGGGATGGCTGCCCACTGATGTCATTTATTCCATCACGCCCTGCAACATTGAACAAAGGCAGCACAGAGGATGGAGACTTTAATCTCCCTAATACCCGACTGCTGAATGTATAGATGGCTGCTCAGTGCTCACCCATTAGCCATGGAGAGATCAATACATCGCTCATCATGCACGCTGCATGGCAGGGACAGAAGTAGGACAAACTTCTTTTTGTAGATCAAGAGACCCTGTCACAGATTTAAAATATATACAACAAACTGCTGCCCACCTGTGTCAGGTATCCATGTCTGCAAATGTGGTCATTGCCAACACATGTATATGAATGAATATAGCCGTGTGAGAGAAAATATATATATATATATATATATATATATATACACACACACAGTGATTGTTATAGATTTTTTTTTTTTGAAAGAGACTTTACAAACAGGTTATACTTACCTGCTCTGTTGCAGTGGTTTTGCACAGACCAGCCTGGGTCCTCCTTTTCTTGGGTCCCTCTTCTCCCTCTTCGCTGCTCCTGGCCCCTCCCTCCTGTCGAGTGCCCCCACAACAAACAGCTTGCTATGGGGGCACCTGAGCCAAGTCACAGCTCCCATGTCCATTCAAACATGGAGCCCGGACACGGCCCTGCCCCCTTTCTCCCCTAATTGGCTAGCTGACTTTGATTGACAGCCACAGAAGCCAATGGCACCACTGCTGTGTTTCAGCAAATGAGGAGGATAGTCCCAGATGGCTAAGACACTCATGGACATCATGGGAGAGAGATGGGGCTCAGGTAAGTATTAGGGGGTGCTGGGGGGGCTGCTACACACAAGTTTTTTTTTTATCTAAATGCATAGAATGCATTAAGATAAAAAACCTTCTGCCTTTACAACTCCTTTAAGACCCACTGAGGGTCGATACATGTGAGCTTGGAGGATTGTATGCTGTACCCCCTAAAGTAAAAGTATTGCAAGAGCCACAGCTGGTGCCGGCTATATTCATTCACAGAAAAAAAATTAAATATAGTAAATGTTTACTTCGTGTTTTCCATTAAACAATTTTTTTTATTGGCTTGCAATGTGCTCCTTAATTTGCTAGAATTTTGACTATACCAGAAGAAACAGTTGCCTTGCACAGCCCAATCCTCCTCGCACATCCTAGCCCTCTTGTCTTCTGGAAGTATCTAATTACGTCCTGTGCTGTCCCAGCTGTTTTGTCCCTCCCTACATAACCTTTAATGTAGCTGCCAGGGGAGGAGTGAAGGGGAATACTATAGCGTGTTACTTATGTGACAGCTCCGAGACTGCGGACTGATATCACATCCAAAATGACGTCGCCCAGTAGAAGTCGCTGAGCTTTTGGATGTCTATACAAGGGAAACTTTTACAGGTAAATAACATTAAACACAAACATAATATTATAGTAGAATTTCAGCCTAAACCTAACTTGACTTACAAATGCTCCCCCCCAACACCTATGCTGTCTAACCTGTGTAATTGAAACGTTTACATTTGCCTATTTTCCACCTGCTCCATTCCAGTCACATGGTTTGAGTCTGCAAGTGGAAGCTGCAGGGGAGAGGAGGGAGCGCTGACAACAGTTGGGCTATAGGAGATTATGGGTGATGTCACTGCTCCCAAGCACAGCCAGTCATTGTCAGTCTCTCACTCCTCTGCAGCCGCTGCTGCCGGACACATAGGATCACATGACCAGACTGAAGCTGGCAGAGAATCGGTACATATGCACTTTTTTTGTTTAACAAAGATTAGGCAACATAGGTAGCAGGAGTGGGAGGGGGTATTTTTAAAAATAGTTTTAGGCAGGAATTCCACTTTAAAGTGGTTGTAAACCCTTACATATACACAGTGAAGTGACTGGCCTCAAGCGATACACAGAGATTAAATAAATCCTGCTACATAAGTTGTACCTGTTTATCTGCAGCCGTAACTTCTCTACCTCTGTTCAAAGCGCTGAATTAAAAAGCTTGTCTGAGAGTTCATAAAAAAAGGGGTGGAAAGCTGGAGGTACACTCTGCAGAGCTCAGTGAGGAGAGTTCTGAGAGCGGATAGGAGGAAAGGGACACACCCATCTCCACACAGCATGCAGGAACAGAGCTGAGGTTGTCAATCAGCTGGAGCACCCTCCCGAGTCACCAATTTTCTCTTGTTGTGAGAAAAACTTGTCAGAAGTGACTCATGATAGAGGAACGAAGTAACAGACAGAAATAACACTTAGTGCTCCTAATTGAGACAAGTACACACTATAGAGGGATATGCTCGTTCTATAATTTTATGTCTGAGGTTTACAACCACTTTAATTTAAATATTCAGTTAGGGTTTGGATATATTTTAAAGCCTGGTACACACTATTCGTTTTTTTGTGCGCTCAACCCAGCGGGTTACAGTACATACAGTATTCGTAGTATAAGAAATTCCTAGTATAAGGAAATGACCACCTAATGTCTATGAGTAAGATTTTACAATTTTGCTTAGCAGGCATGAGATAAAATAGGACTTGATCAAAAGCTGCCCTTTAGCAAATCACTAAGCAAGAAAAGATAGCAGAGCTGACTGTACTACTAGACAATTTGAAGAATAATCTAATAATTATACCACTTAAATGTTCTTATTTAACGAATTACAATTTTCTGTAACTCTTATCAGCTAAATGAAGCCAGCTGTGCAGGAAGCAACACTCCCCTCCCACGCCGTCTTAGTGATAATACTACAAGATTTCCAGCATCGCAATCTCAGTAATCCCTTACTCCAATGTGCTTCTATTACTAGTCAGTGGTTTCATTATCTCGTGCCACCCAGGACATAGGATGAGCAATACAACATCCACACTGAGTTCCTAAACTTACCTACCAAGTATGACATTTACATGCAAAAGAAGGATTAAGAAGTTTTTTTTTTTTTTTTGGATAGAGCAAGGAAGTAACTTTGAGCTTTTTACTGGTGAATGGTTTTCCATCAGGTTAATTTCTTATCATTTTCCAAACATGATGAGTACTACCATCAGTGGGACAGATAGTCAAGGAATCTTTCAAATCATAACATTGGAAATAATCTAAAACTGGTTCTAACAAAGAGCTTTCTTTTGGTGGCATTGATCTCCACTGGGTTTTTATTTTTTACGCTATAAACAAAAAAAAAAAAAAAAAAAAGCATATAATACATTTTGAAAAAAAAATATATTTTCTACTCGTAAAACATATCCAATACAAAAAAATTTGAAAAATCTAATTTCATGCATTTAGGTCAAAAAGTATTCTGCTACATGTGATTGGTTTGCGTGAAATGTATAGCATCCTCAAACTATGAGGTATATACTGAAAGGAGATATATGCTTTTTTTTTTTTCTTTTTAATACTAGTAAAGGCAGTGGGTCAGTGACTTCTAGTGGGAGGGCAGGCAATCTGACACTTTGTGGGAAGGGGTTAGGCCCCTTTCACACTGGGGCGGGGAGCCGCGGTGACGGTAAAGCAGCGCTATATTTAGCACTGCTTTACCGTCGTTTTAACCGTGGTTTTCGGCCGCTCTCGTGGTTTCCCCCCCGCGAGCGGCCGAAAAAGGGTTAAAGAACCCCCCGCAGAGCGCCGCCGTAGCGGCGCTTTGCGGCGGTATTGCCGCGGTTTCACCGCGGTGTCCCATTCTAATCAATGGGAAGGAGCGGTATAGGAGCGGTGAACATACCGCTCCTATACCGCTCCAAAGATGCTGCTAGCAGGACTTTTTTTGTCATCCTGCTAGCGCACCGCTCCAGTGTGAAAGCCCACCGGCTTTCACACTGGAGTTAAAGGGGCGGGATTTTTTCATGCGGTGAACAGGCGCTATTTTTAGCGCTGTACCGCATGAAAAACGCCCCGGTGTGAAAGGGGCCTTAACATCTGGGGCAGTGGTCATTACTAATAATATACACTGACACTGTACTGGCACTGGCTGGGAAGGGGTTAACATCTGGGGCAGTGAAAGGGTTAAGCGTGTGTAATAATGTTTACTATGTGTGCTGATTTTACCAAGGGATGAACTGGTTTTTATTCCCTGCACAGAGGAGAGTTTTGTGTTGTTTACGTACACAAAGCGCTCTCCTATCACTCGCTCCAATGTTTGGCGGGTTTCCGGCCATGAATCATCGACTTGTAACCACTGATCGGCATGTACTGGAGCCAGTGACCGCCCGGGCGAGCGCTCCTTACCCAGAAAGGGAGAATCACGTATAAACAAGAGATTCTGCGCAGCTGGCTCACACTGTAGCAGTAAAACTACAGTGTGCGGTTGGCAAGTATTGGGTAAGTCCCCTTATGCCACCAAAACAGCCCTGACCCATTGAGGCATGGGCGTCACTAGATAACTGAAGGTATGCTGTAGTACGTGGAACTAAGCCATCAGTAGCAGATCTTTTAAGCTTTCACTGGCTTGCCTTCTTCCCATAGTGCATCCTGGTGCCACCTCTTCCTCAGGTAAGTGAACACACGCACCTGCCCATTCACATGATGCAAAAGAAAACATGACTCCTCAGACTAGGAGACCTTCTTCCATTGCTCCATGGTCCAGTTCTGATGGTCACATGCCCAATGTAGGTGCTTCTGGCTGTGGACACAAGTCATTATGAGCACCCTGACCAGTTTGTGGCTACGCAGCCTAACACACAACAAACTGCAATGCACTGCTAACTTTTGAAGGAATTTGAGCTACTGTAGGTCCTCTATCGGATCAGACTACACAGGTTAGCCTTCACTCCCCATGTGCATCAATGAGCCTTGGCTGCCCATGACTTTATTGCAGATTCTTCTTCTCTGGACCACGGTTGTTAGGTCCCAACCATTGCAAACTGGAAACAGAGAGCTGCAGTTTTGGAGTTGCTCTGACCCAGTCACCCATTAAAGGATATTCATTGTCAAATCCAGATGATTTTGGCTGATCACACAATCATAGCCACTATTAGTAGCAAATACCAAGTTTCCAGTGACTTGCTGAATATCTTTTTAGCCATTCACCATTGTGTCTCCTGAGAATTTGCCATCACAAGGAGTGTTTAGCCAGTCTCCTCCTTATAGATAATAGCGTACAGATTTCACCTATCCAAGTGTTCATATGAACAGCACACATTCTGTAAACAGAACGCCTGGTAAACCATCAGGCCACTCTTCCAGCGAGCACGGCTAAGCCATCAGCACAGAGAAAGCACTGACATTACTTGAAGAGAATCTTCAGCTGTCTACAGCACACTCCTCGCAATGTGCTGGATACGGGAGGGTGAAACAACTGCTCCTTTCATTATTTTTCCATTTTGTTTTCATTATCTTGAGGGATGAGAGGAGATATTTATTCTATCTGGAGTATGCACCTGGCAAATTTCCATACTGCAGTTGCTTGACAGCTGTGCCATGCCACCATTGCCTCACCCTGGCATGGCCCCCCCTCATTAACTTTATCACTGACACCCATTCAATCTCCTGAGATAATGGAGAGAGCACAGAAGCTTAGCTCGTGATGAATAAACACGACAAATTCGTCACAATAAGTGCAGATGGGGATTGCATAAACTGTTGTTTGTTTCTGTTACAAGGACACTATCCCGGGAACTTCACATTTATTTGGGTTGAAGCAAAGCTAAACTCTAGGAAAATATAAAAATACATCAGTTAAAGCAAACCATCCCACCCACTTTCTATCATTCTACACCTACCCTCCTGCCATCTTTCAATCGTAAATGTATTTTCATAAATTTTTACTGCATTCATATAAATTTACTAAGGTGCATTTCATTTGATGACAAACATAACATGCGCCAACACTGGACGCATGTGAAGAATTTATACAGGATAGATGTTAATTAAACAAGGGAACATTAAAGAAACCAGAATAGTTTTTTTTTTTTAACCTTTTTTTGGGGAACCTTTCCCGCATTTCTGGTTTTATCACCTAGGTAAAAATGATGTTTCTGTAGTCCGCAGTCATGCATTCTGGGAGGTCATGGGGTACCCTACTGTACAATGGCATGTTATTATGACGACTCGCCATGGCTAATGCACGTCATTAGGGAGCAAGCTGCAAGTGCTTGAATTTCATTTAGGAAATTGAGGGAGGGTTAGCACTAGTAGCCAACCAGGTGTTGAATTTGAAATTTGAGCTGCGGGGGGCCCAGCCAACACCACCCAGCTCAACAAGTTGATTAGATATCGGAAGGGTGAAAAAAAGTTGGGCTGAACAGTGACTGCAGCCAATCAGCTGCAGTCACTTTTTGGGTATATTGACAGTTGCTGGTGCCAGCCGTCAGAATACAATAGCCGACAGCAGAAGATTAGGCAATCTATGCTGTTTTGCATGGCTGGGGAAATGGATAGATCTCTCATTCACACTCTCCATCCTGAAGGATCGTATTGTGTGCCTGCAGCTGCTGGAGGAAGGAAAGGAGGGAAGCCAGCAGCACTGCAGGGCTGGGTGGCACACGTGGAAAACCTTTGGCGCACATGGAGGGTGATTGGTGCAGCAGAGGGGGTGGCAATTACTGTAACCAATCCCCTGTACGGCTCTCTTTGCAACAGCTGAAAGCCGGCAGGAGATTAAGGAGAAGCAGCCAGCTTCAGCTGCTGCAGAGAGCCATACAGGGGACCATTTACATTAAATGCCCCCCTGCCATGCTCATCACCCTCCCTGTCCACATCCGATTCACCCACCTGCCTGGGCCCCATACAGGAGGACAGGTGGTACCCTCTTATCCACAACCCTGCTGCCTGACTGGGCAGTGTGGCAAACAAGTGTTAATCATAAGACTAATAGCTATCCAGAATTACAATTCTTTTGACAGGTAAAACAGTAAACGTGTACTGCAACTGTGTGTTAACCAGGAGTTTCACTTTAAGGAATACGGCTAATTAAACGTGTGTTCCATTTGATATCTGCTTTGTTGTGCCAGGGCTGATGAAATATCATTATTTTCAATAGCTGGCAAGATGCTTACTAAGGGAAGTGGTCAGCATGATTCTGGTGCAGGAGATCTGCAAGCACAAGTGACAGCTGAACTTTGCACGGGGTGTTTTATGTGTAAAAGGTGTCAGATAGTCAGATCTCAGGTAAACATTGAAGCAGCTAAGTCTTAAACAAAAGTGCTAATCTTTGTACATTGGATTGATTCCATACACATGGGCATGCAGTGAAATATTGGTTTTGAGCTTCAGTAAATTTGTGCTGATGACCTGCAATTACACGCTTTATGCAAGTACTTACAGCAGCCATAGAATTTAATTCATCAATGTAAAATTCTGGCCAGCTTGTAGCGCCTTTATTTTCTTCCTGGTCCTATGGAAATAAAAAAAAAAAATAAAACACATCAACATAGTTGTAAAATGTTACCTAAAAGTATAAATGTCTAAAGGAAAATACAATTGGAGCAGCTAATATATAATGAATATTTGCAATACTAAATGTGAGAGAAAAAATAGAGACCTGGAATTAGCATCTTGATACGTTTTTCCATTTCTCTTTACTATACTGTAAATCTGACTGGAAATGCAGAACAGAGGAAGCTTATATTGCATTGTGAAAATTTTATTTTTAAATTCCTGGTTCAAACATACACGGCAAGAAAATGTTGAAGAACAAAAAGTAGTCCACTCACAAATCCTAACATTTTGCACCATTCCTCACATACCGAACTGGTAAAGGCATGGAGGCAATACAGAATATTTTCTAACAAAAGTTTTTTCCAAAATTAAACCAGAACCATGGTTTGTGGGGAAGATTAGATGCAAATGCTGCTTCCCGAAGTTCTATAAAGAGAACTGGTCATAAAACAAAATATGAAGAGTTGTCACTGCCGACTTGTTTTTGAGGGTACACGTCGCTCTACTGGTAAGAAATCTAAAATTTTAGATTTGACATCACTTTGCGGACAACCAGGTTTGATTTGACATCACCGGGACAAAGGTGGTGAATCTGACAGGAATTTCAACCTTTATCGACACTATCCAAAGTTAGATCAGTAAAAGGTTTGGCTGTAGATTCACTTTAGAGAAATGCAGCCAAAGCACGTTTGGCTGTACTTCTCCTGTGTTTCACAGGAGTTCAGTTTGTTCTGCACTCCTGTGACCCATTTTCAGCAGACAGCAGGCTGAAGCACGCTGTCAGCTGATGTCACAGAGCCGGTCCAGGATCGGGCAAGATCGCGACAATGAAGTCAGGATCCCCCCACATGCCTGGAGCGTCACCCGGCTCGGCCTCACAGCAAGCCGCTGAGAGGCCTGAGCTGGCCGCTCTCGCCCCCTCCAAAGCCCAGCGCGCCAGTGAGTGTGGGGGGAGGGAGGGTGCAGAGCAGAGAGCTGGTGACTGTCAGCTGTGAGAACTGGGTGACAGGGAGCTGTGAGAATCAAGCGATTGGTGGAGTTCTCAATGTTCGAGGCACTAGGAGAGCGATGCTGCAGCCACCTAGGTAAGTATGATTCTCACAAAAAAAAAAATGACATCTCTTTTAGGGCCAATTCACACCAGATGCAGTTCCGTGCAATTGTTTTATGCACTAAAAATGCATGCACAGTGTTTTCCATGTATTCCAATGGCTCTAGTTCACACCAATGCAGTCAGTACCAGTCTGTTTCCAGTGCAGAAACTGACTGGAACTGACTGCACTGATGTGAACTAGAGCAATTGGAATACATGGAAAACACTGTGCATGCATTTTTAGTGCAGAAAAAAAGTGCACAGAACTGTATCCGGTGTGAACTGGCCCTTAAAAAAGAGGAATTCCAGGTATGGATATTTTATACATACTGTAGTTACATTAGTCCAGCTAGGACCAATATAACGGTGCACCTGGTTGGTGCCCTTGGAAGCTTGAAATCATTGAAGTAGACACCACTATTCCAGCAATCTCCACTTGCTTCTGGCTACTGTGCCGAAAGGCTGCCCTGCAGCATTCTGAACACAGAAGGCCAGCCATTTGGCACAGTTTCCATTCAGAGAATACTTTGCATTTTCTGAATGTAAAGCATTATATTATGGGATGAGGTGGAGTGGCAGGCGGTGCAACCCGTGTTCACATTGCAGCAGGGCAGCCACTCAGGGCGGGACCTGGAAGAAAATGGAGATCCCTGAAGTAGTGGTGTCTAGTGACTTTCCAGCTTCTAATGGGCATCAGTCAGGTATGGTAAATACTCAGTTACATTGATTCAAGATGGACCAATGTAACCATGTAGAAAATATAAATTTGTGGAATAAATATTTATCCAGCTCTGGCTATAAAGTTCTAAAATAACCACCAGAGAAACAAAATGATGTGCCTCCAAAAGTAAATAAAAAAATAAAACAATAAAAACACAGACAAAATGGTACAATGGGGAATATCTATTGAGGTATAAAGCTGATGCAATGTATATTATATCCATTTGGGGGAAACCAAATTACTATGCACAAAGACCAGAAGAGAACCGTAGTCTTAATTTATCAACGTCCACGGTTTGTTGTCCACAGCAACAAGACTTGTGCTTTCATCCTCCAAGTGCAACAATGGGGAATAGAAAAAATACATAAATCACGCAAAAATAAAATAACCATTTTAAAATGGTTTGAACTCTTTCAATCAGTAATGTAAACTATTTAAACACCTTTGTAAAGAAATCTGTTTTAGATGAAAAGATGACCTCAAAAGACATCAAAATAAACAAGGAAAACAGAATTGTTTCAGCGAGTCTTTACGAATGGTTTACATTTAAAATGAAAAGAAAGGACAATTAGCTTAGTCTCTGGGTTTTTTTTTTTTTTTTTTTTTTTTAAATCCAGATTTTATTAGAAGAAAGGAAATATGGTCCCCATATTGTACTGGTGTGATGGTCTAATGGAAACAAAGGACACAGTTCCTGAATGACAACCAATTATGATCAAAAGGGTAAAATTTAATTTATTTGGGTTTAGACAGAGAATGAAACAAAGGTTTACTGAATGTAGGTTTCAAATACCAACATACTATAAAGTTTATACTCTGACTAGGTACAAAACCAAAAAGAAAAAAGAAAAAAGAGGAAATGGTAAAAAAATGAAAAGAATGATATGGAATCCCCAGTATTTATATAACAAGGGCAAAAAAGTAAAAAGAGCCTATCTTCTAAACTCCATAAATCCACAAAAAATAAACATGATCAGGATAAAAATAATAAAAAATGATGAAGAACATAAAAAAAAAAAATATCTCTGAAAACTGCAAATAACTTCCCACACAATAGTTTATTGTTCAGAGAACAAACCCAAACGTTAAAAACCATGGTAACCAGTCATAAAATATCTCCCCTTGCTCCCAAAAATCTGATTTAATCTTTATGGGGCTCATCCACTAAGAGTTTGACCGGTTGCAGCCTAGATGTAGCACTTTTAAGCTTTCATTTCAAAGCTTCCAGCAACATAAGCTGCTATTTTTCTGATTTCACAGGATGAAGGTAAATTGGTGACTATTCCTCAAAGTAGATACATTATATTCTCTATGAATGAATAGAAGTTTGTATCCAAAAATGCATGCTCGAATGATCCTTGAATGAGGGACTTTATGCCACAGACACTAAAGCTCCGTTCACAACTGAGAGATCCAGATCGCAAATCAAATGAATGGTGCTGCTCCAAAAATGCTCCACTAAAAACACAAAAGTGCCAAAAAAATGCACTACAGTAGCTGTCGCTGCGCTAGGCTCTGGTGTGAATGGAGCCTAAGCAACACCAGGTGCAGCGAACCCGTGAGTAAGCTCCAGTGGGTGGAGAGAAACTCGTTGGGGAGTGGCCTGGGGGGTCTAGGCTGAGAATGCCACTTGTCTACACACAGCAGGTCTTGTTCTGATGTGCGGCTCCCGGGATCTTCTGCTCTTATTCTATACTACTGTAGCCTGTCAGAGACTTTGACTATGTGGTCAATCTTTGAACAATATGGGGCGCATTCCTTGAGTACTTATCTTGAAATTTTTGGGAGCAAGGGGTGATACATTTGAGGATTGCTTATCATGGTTTTTAATGTTTGGGCTTGTTCTTTGTACAATAAACCATCTTGTGGGAAGTGAGGTGCAGTTTTTGGATATTTTATTTTTGTCTTGAAATGTAGGTTTCCCGTTGTACCGTTTTAGCCTTCCAACTAGCCCTACTTCGAAAAGAAAGGTCTATCTGTGTACAGTATATGGTGCCCAGCAGATGCAAGGGAAAACGATATATACACTAAATGTATTAAAGAACAACTCTAGGTAGATCAAATATACCATCAGCTGTCCTTTAAAAGATTGGATTTTGATTCTTAGCAGGTACTTTTTAAGGCAGGCCCTTTGTAGTCAGGACAAGTGTCTATTCAAAGACATGTTCTATTCGTGAGGACTAATTGACGTTGGTGACAGAGTCGCACTTCGTCTTTTGTAAATGAGCGGTCTGCAGTGAGATCTGATTAGTTAACTACACGCTCAATCCTAATTACTGCTGTTCTATACTCTCTAGTGAATATGTCAAGGGGTATGGCAGCTTACAGATCTCTTCAGAAAAATCAGAGGCCATCACCACTGGTTTGATAGGCGGCTTCAGGCTGCCCACACCCAGCGACGCAAAGGCCAGAGATCTGCCTGCCATATTAATAGCAATATCCCACACCTCTGCATGTGTGGTTAGTGTTGCCTGGCAAGATTAGCCAAGCAAGTGCAGTAGTAATTTTTGCGTGTGCAATGCTGCCATCAATAGGACGGTGAGATCTAATGCATGCATTGCACAGTAGCGGTTACTTTTTAAGTGATGGCCACTATATGGATGCCAATATTGGGCATACACAGGAATGATTCCCACATTATCCAGCGCTGTCATCTATGACCAATAGAGCAAGGTCATACTGTGCATGCATGGGGAAATGATGTGTGCAGGTGTAACTTAAACATCATCCCTCATGTCTTCTACTGCACATAAATAGGCTATTTGGAAGCGGATAATGCGCATTGGACGTCAGATGTTAATGACACCTAAACACCTGCCCAGTCACCATATTAAAAACAAACCTGGAATCCATGTTTAGGAAATTCAGGGGAAAAAAAAAAAAAAGTTAAACTTCATACATTTGCATTTCTCAATTTCTAATTAGGTTGCCCAAACATTATGTACTTCTAAACAAGGAACCTAATAAACCCTTTTCTATAGCATTTTGATTACGAAATGTGAGGGAGAAACTAAAAACGCCTTTTTGCATCCTGTATAATTATTTTATACCAACTAAGGGATATTATGGTGAATGAAACAGCACTTGTTGGCACATATAAAAGGTGTGTGGAAACACCTAAAACTTCCAGGTGGAAAGAAACAGGTTGGGAATTATGGCCTGAAATCTAAACTGAGTATTCAAGACATAAAAGAAGCCAGGGGCCTCTCCCATCCTTCCGTATACTTTCTTCTTTATATGTTCGGCCAATGAGACCGTTATCTCACTCTGAACTATTAAAAACACAAAATTGCTCAGGGAATTTGCCAAAAAATCATGGTTGTTCATCTTTAACTATGTACCAGTGTCAAAGGCATGTTATGTTTCTTTTAACGTTATAGCCAGTAAACCTAGGAGTTGTTCTTTTGTACTATGTCAAGATGTACCTTTGTATTTTTTTTATATCTTTATCTCTTTTTGAATGGCTTTGTAAAAATCCTTAACTTCTAAATAAAGAATTAAAAAAATAAAAAAAATAATAAAGAAACCAGGGGTGGATGCAGATCACCAGGCTCCACATGTAACTATAATCACTTGAGTGGATTAGCCCATTAACCTAATGTGGTCAGATTCAGGGTTAATTTGGTTATATTATTTATCTATTTGCCGCAAGGCTTCACTTCCTGATTCCCACACCGAAGATGGCGGCAGCAGCACCCGAGAGCCGATCGGCAGATCGGCTTCGGGTGCAGACATCGCGGGCGCACTGGACGGGTAAGTGTCCATAGTTTAAAAGTCAGCAGCTACAGTATTTGTAGCTGCTGACTTAAAAAAAAAAAAAAAACGTCGGAACTTCCGCTTTAGGGTGAAAAACCTCCTGTGAGGCAGCTGCCCCCCTTTTACTTTTACCCATTTTTTCCATCAAGGGGGACGAGCACACCAGCTCCAGCCAGTGTCTCGTGTACCGATTGGATAGATGGATAGCAGCGCAGCCATTGCCTCTCACTGCTGTCAATCAAATCCAATGATGCGGGGCGGTGTTGAGTCCTGCTTCCTTTGTCAATAGATGCAGCAGCAGGACACAAGAGCGCGCCCGCACGAGTGCCCCGCAGAAGACCGCCTCTAAAAAACGGGGCACTTAAGAAGAGGAGGAGACAGGAGCGCCGCTGAGGGACCCCAGAAGAGGAGGATCGGGGCCAGGCTGTGTAAAACCAACTGCACAGAGGAGGTAAGTATGACAGGTTTAAGTAAAAAAATAAAAATAAATCAAACCCCTCTAGACATCCTTTAAGCCCCATACACACTATCAGATTATCTGCAGACTTTTGTCTTCAGATTTACCAAAACCATGTAGTGCAAGGGCCTGCCTGATTGCATACAAATTGAAAATCTTAAGGTTTGACCTCATATTATATGGTTTTGGTAAATCTGAAGACAAAAGTCTGCAGATAATCTAATAGTGTGTATGGGGTCTTAATGTCAGAGTTATTCTGCTAGATTTTGGAAAAAAAATTATTTAGTCTAAAAACTATCTGTTTTAATTTGGCTATGCATGGGATAACATCAACTTTAAAAAAAAAAAAAAAAAAAGGTATCCTGTTAGAGTTGGAATGTCTGAGATAGTAGGGGTAGTCATGCATGGGCCGCATTTGTCTATGATTGCAGATTTCATATGACCCTTTATGTACTTCCAAGCACAATTTCCTAGTTTGACTCAAGAGTACTTTTAAATCCATCACGTTATCGGCCATTTGATCATGAGGGAATTGCAACCCAATTAAAAGGATGGTCATAAAGTTCTTTGCCTCACACCAGTGGTTATGCAAATGATATTATTATGAGGTGATTAAATGCAAATTGAATGTACAAATGGCTCCATCTCATGCTGGAAACCAACAGCAATTCTCAGCCCCGACACTCAGATCCCAGCACGTAAGGGTGACATCTCAACCTGTTAACAGGTCAGTAAAGCACAGAATGAGGGTCAGTTTATTCTACTCGCCAGTCTCTTTGTGTTAATACAGTGATAACACTCCATAAATTTGTGGTAGTCTGTATCTAGTAGAGGAGAAACTTCACTTTACATTCCATCATAAAGAGAATGCACTTAACAGGCCTATTAAACCTCTACAGTGTGTCTGTTCCAAGCAGTTAATTGTTCCTGCTTAGACAGCACTCCAAGAAAGTTGTATGACCTTCAGCTTCAGGTCCGGGAATGACAAATCCTTTATTAACAAGCACATAGTAGATCAGCCGTTTTTATGGTGGGGGGGGGGGGCATTATTTGGCCTTAGAATGAAAACAGCACCGTGAATAGAATATGAATGACATGTTTGCTTTTTTTAAAAAAATGTTGCCATTTCTGGTAAGAAAATCATACCTTCTAGTTATACAGGTGCATCTCATAAAATTAGAATACCAAAAAAGTTTATTTCAGTTATTTAAATTCAAATTCAATGAATTATTTAAATTCAAAAAGTGAAACTCATTTTATATAGACGTGTTACACGGACAGGCGACATATTTCAAGCATTTGTTTCTTCTAATTTTGATGATTATGGCTTACAGCCAGTGAAAACGCAAAATTTAGTATCTCATTAGATTACACAAGTCCAAAAGAAAAAAAAAAAAAAAAAAAAAAAAGGATTTTTAATACAGAAATGTTGGCTTACTGGAAACATGACTCCCAAAGGCATAGGCATGAAAGGAATAGTAGTTCAAAAGCTGGAGGGCCACAGGTTGAGCTCCCATGATGTACAGTATAGTATGCACTCAATACTTGGTCAGGGCTCCTTTTGCATGAATTACTGCATCAATGTGGCGTGGCATAGAGGCGATAAGCCTGTGGCACTGCTGAGGCATTATGGAAGCCCAGGTTGCTTTGATAGTGGTCTTCAGCTCATTTGCATTGTTGGGTCTAGTGTCTCTCATCTTCCTCTTGTCTTGACAATACCCCACAGATTCTCTATGGGGTTTAGGTCAGATGAGTTTGCTAGCCAATCAAGCAAAGTGATACCATGATCATTACACTAGGTATTGTTACTTTTGGCAGTGTGGGCAGGTGCCAAATCCTGCTGGAAAATGAAATCAGCATCTCTATGAAGCTGGTCAGCAGATGGAAGTACAAAGTGCTCTAGAATTTCCTGGTAGAGGGCTGCGCTGACTTTGGACTTGATGAAACACAGTGGACCAACACCAGCAGATGACATGGCTCCCCAAATCATAACGGACTGTAGAAAATTTTGCATTTCATTTGGAAATCCCAGAGTCTGGAGGAAGTGTGGAGAGGCACAGAATCCAAGATGTTTAAGGTCCAAAGTGAGGTTTCCACAGTCAGTGATGATTTGGGGAGCCATGTCATCTGCTGGTGATGGTCCACTGTGTTTTATCAAGTCCAAAGTCAACACAGCCCTCTACCAGGAAATTCTAGAGCACTTCGTGCTACCCTCTGCTAGTCAGCTTTATGGAGATGCCGATTTAATTTTTCAGAAGGACTTGGCACCTGCCCACACTGCCAAAAGTACCAATACCTGGTTTATTGATCATGGTATTGCTTGATTGGCCAGCAAACTCACCTGACCTAAACCCCATAGAGAATCTGTGGGGTATTGTCAAGAGGAAGAGGAGAGACACAAGACCCAACAATGCAGATGAGCTGAAGGCCGCTATCAAAGAAACCTGGGATCCGTAACCCCTCAACAGTGTCACAGGATGATCACCTCTATGCCATGCCGCATTGATGCAGTAATTCATGCAAAAGGAACCCAGACCAAGTATTGAGTGCATACTATACTGTACATGGACATGCTGTTCAGTAAGCCAACATTTCTGTATTAAAAATCCTTTTTTTAGTGGACTTATGTAATATTAAAATTTCCTGAGATACAGAATTTTAGGTTTTCACTAGCTGTAAGCCATAATCATCAAAATTAAAAAAGAAATGCTTGAAATATATCACTCTGTGTTTAATGAATCTAAACAATATAAAAGTTTCACTTTTTGAATTGAATTACTGAAATAAATTAACTTTTTGATGATATTCTAAATTTTATGAGATGCACCTGTATATACCTAAAGCTATTTTTTTTCTTGGACTTGAACTTAAAAAGTAAAAATTTGCAGAAATGTTAATGGTGCCCAAGTAGTACCCTGAGAAATCTATCTTTTGTCTTAAATTTCTCCTAGAATACATCAATTTATGGCATGCTTAGGCACGCCTGTGAATTTAGCCTCATAGCTGTATATCTTCAGTATTACATCTAAGGCCCTGCTGACTCTGAAGACTGCTAGTCTCAGATATTTTGGTGAGGTTATTACTTAGATCCTCTCTGTACTCTTTGCTGGAGGCTCTGACAAGAGGAAGCAAATCTCTACCTCTACCAAAATGGCCACCTGGACACAGACACAGGGGAGAACAATGCATGGTAAGTCGGCAATGAGTTATAAGCTGCAGGCAGACTACAGCCAATAATGGTGACTAGTGCTTAGCCCTCTGCTTGCCTATATTTAAGCACAGCTTGCAGATTTCAGTTATTTTTTAAAGGAACAGGTTTACTAAAGGCGTCCAGCCCCTCAACCTAATCTAGTTTCATACGGCCCCGCCTTCACCCATGCTTACTCAACTATTACCAACGTCAGTGACCTCCTCCAATGTTTACAGTTTTCTTTCTGAAATTTAGTACAGTGCTACCCTCACCTGTGCAGGGATTCCCCATAGACTTAATGGAGCCATACCCATGGGCAAACTATAAACTATGGGGAGTTACTGCACAGGAAGGGCCAGATAAGCTTTAGGAACAAAGTGTGTAAGCACCGCAGGAGGCCGGCACTATCAGGAAGAGTGAGCACCTGGACTGGGGAGCATGACATTTTCATTAGGTCATTAGGTTAGATGGCTGGGCAAGGCTGGAAGGCTTTTTAGAATACCAGAACTTAAATTTTGGATAGGATGGGGAAGGCGTAGAACCTCTTACATTTCATCATCTGTGGATCAGTTATCTTTACTTGCTCCGTCTTTAGAAATAGTTTTGCCAAATTAAAGGGATTTTAAACCTCCTGGATTTTTTTCTTTAAAATAGTAAACATGCTATACTTACCTACTCTGTGCAATGGTATTTCACAGAGCAGCCCCGATCCTTTTCTTAAGTCCCCCGCTAGCACTCCTGGCTCCTCCCCCCATGAAGAGCCCTCATAGGAAGCCATTTCTTATGGGGGCACTTGTACGGGCTTGCTCCCGAGCTGGGCTGCTTGTGTCTATTCAGACATTACAGCACAGCTCAGACCCGCCCCCCGCTCACAGGTTTTGACTGACAGCAGCAGAAACCAATAACTCCCGCTGCTCTCATCCAAGCCTGGGAGAGGGGAGACGACTGCTTAAGACGGGCACAATGCTGGACCGAGACTGCGTTCAGGTGAGTATTTAGGGGGACTGCGGGGGGAGAGCTACACCTAAAAGTTTTTTTTTTACCATAATGCAGAGCATGCAGTAGGGTAAAAAAAAAAAAAAAACCTTTTACCTTTACAGACCCTTTAAAGCCCCATACACACGGTCGGATTTTCCGATGGATTCTGTCCTATCGGACAATGTTGTCGGAAATTCCGACCGTGTGTAGGCACCATCGGACAGTTTCCATCGGATTGTCCGACGGACAAAGTCCTATCTCCTGCTGGATAGATTTTCCGACAACAAAGTCCGATCATACCAATTCCGATCGTGTGTAGCGAATTCCGACCAGACAAAGTGCCACGCATGCTCAGATCACATTACAAGACCAAAGCAATTGGCTACTAGCCTCTACGTAGTCCCGTCGTAGGCAACAAACGTCACCACGTTCAGAATGATCGGATTTTCCGACAACTTTGTCCGACCGTGTGTACGCAAAACCAACATCGGACAAAGTACGACGGACATGATCCGACGGACCTGGTCCTCGGATAATCCACGCTTGTGTATGGGGCTTTAGGCACAACATTGAGAAACAATCCAACAGACATGGTCACTTTTTGAACTTTTGGTTCATAGCATGGCAAATTTAGCTTAGCATCAACAAAAGGAAAGTAGCTGTGTATTAAAGGCGAAGTAGGGCCAAAGCTCTTTTGGCCCTACTTATCTAGTGGGTCACCGGGGTGCACTTAGTTCTGTACTCCTGTGACCCAGATTCAGTTAAAAGTGGGCTAAATTCCCCTGCCAGCTGATGTCTCTTATCCGGTCAAGGCTCTAGAGCAGGCGTGCTCAACCTGTGGCCCTTCAGCTGTTGCAAAACTACCAGTCCCTTGAGGCATTGCAAGGCTGACATTTACAAGCATGACTGCCAAAGGCAGAGGAATGATGGTACTTGCAGTTCCACAACAGCTGGAGGGCCACAGGTTGAGCATCCATGCTCTAAAGGGATCCAGACTTTAATGTCGAGATCAACCCAGATGCCGGACTGGCAGCTGGCACAGCCTCTCATTGCGTCTTCATGAGCCTGAGCCAGCCACTCCTGTCCCCTCAGTCCAGCGCTCTAGTGAGCACTGGAGCGGCAGTGTAGACAGTAACCGGTTCTCTGCTCACTGAAGACTGAGAACTTAGAAATTAGTGCTCTTTGATCACTCAGTTCTCGGTCTTCGAGGTGGTGGGGAACAGATGCAGTATCGGACTGATGCTGCATCCACCTAGGAGAGTATGAATGTTTGTTATTTTGAAATCCCATACGTCTCTTTTCAATTGCTGACCACACTTACTTTTTTCTTGCTGCAGTAAATCTGCCATTTCTTCTCAGCTGGAAGGGCAAACATAGCTTCCCTGTGCTTGTCTGAGAGGTCCAGTTCATCCTATAAGCAAGATAAGGAAAAACATTATTCACAGAAAATGCTGCAATATATTAGAAAACAAAATCAGTATGAACCCCCTTCAATAGCTGGGCTTATTCACAAAACAAATGAGGGCAGAGGGAGTAAAATTGAAAATTGGGGTGTTGAGCTACTACCACCAACATTTTAAGGGTCCATGCACACTGGGCTTAAAAAATGGCGCTTCTACAGAAGTTGTGTTTTTTTTTCTCCTGAATGTAGAAGCAACTCAATGGTCATTCTATGTGTCCATGCACATTAGGGCGTTTAGAAGCATATATTTCAAATGGGGCAGACAAAAAAAAAAAAAAAAACAACAACCCTTCCCTGCGTTTTTCAGTGGCGTTTTCAGACAGAAAAGGGGGGAAAGGTTTTGGGGGAAAAACACACTTATAAAAGCAAATGCCCATGAACTCTCCTAACTCTTGTGCAATATGAGCTATTAGGAGAATATTTTCTGCTGCTTTTCTGCCAGAGGTTCTGGCATTTTTTGCTGCTCTTAGTGTGCAAGGACCCTAAAGCTCTTAAAAAAAAAAAAAAAAAAAATCAATCGACCAAATCCTCCAGGATGTAGCTTGATTTTCCAGGTTCACAAATGAGACCATTTTTTGTCTACTGTAAATGAAGTGCAAATCTGACAAGCTTAACTTTATTACTCTTCTACAACTGAGAAACTAGGTGGGCTAAACTGTCCCCATCTTCCATTAAATACCTTGCTTGGTTGAGTGTATCTGCCAAAAAAAAACGTTTTCCCCTGAATGACAAAAGCAAAAAAGTATATAAAAACAACACTCTTCCTCCTAAGTGTCTGAACAAGATACTATCACAGCATTTGGGGGAATTCAGAAATCCAAAGTTCCCCACCAAAATGGCGGAAAAAAAAAAAAAAAAAAAAAAGCAATATTTTGCTCTGCTAAATTACAAAAGATGTGTTATCTTTTTGCAGCGAGCTAGACTTTCCACTTGGCAATATGGAATGTTCCTTAAATGTACCATGAAATATGAAACAAACGTTGCACAGCAGAACGCGTTTCCTTTATTGGGATTATGATACACATAGCGCCTTTTAGATCCCACTATCAGATCTTTAAACACAGTCTATACCAACACAGAGTTATTTCTGAATTGCACAGATACTGCAGATAATGACTTCTGCCTATGAAAATATACAAGTCTGTATTCCTATAGTTAAAAAAAATTCTGGAACAATTTTCTTGACATTTTAAAGAAAGCTAAAAAGGCTTCTGCAACTAGTCTGCAATACAGAACACGGTATTAGAACTATTCTAGGTGGGACGGTGAGGTCGATGCCAGCACTGCCGCAGGGAGCCAGTCTCTGGTCCATTACTTTGGTGGCATCTCAGCAAGGATATTTCAGCTACACACAGGTCTACTTTACAATCCACAAGACAAACCAACAAGTATTATTGTGAATTCAACCTACGAAGAAAAAAAAGGCACAGTGTTTTAGTAAAAGTCCATTCTGTCTGACTTTTCTTTTAAAATTACCTTGTACTTTGCCCATGTTGTACAAAGTAACAGGTTTACTTACTAGCCACTCCTCTCCTATACTTACAACGAATGGCCAGAGGTATAGTAACATTCCTCCAAATTATTGTATTTAGCAGTTACCAGTGAAGGATACTGTAATGGTACGGTATACAAAGCAAATACATTTTAGGCAATTGTATTCTAAATAATTGAGTTTGGTGTGGAGGTATTCGAGTGGCCCTATTATACAACTCGGCAGTGAACTGGAATTCCAAACGCAAGCCAGGTCTTTTCACCCAAAATCAGTACCTGTCCTAAAATGCTCTACTGGCTGATGGAACACAAATTTCTACAGATACACTCCAAAATATTCGTGGTAGAGCAGAAAAACTGTTACAGCTCATGGCTGATGTTTGAAACAAAACCACTTGCCAACCGCCCCAAATGACGGCTACAGGGTGGCCGGCCAATTCTGGGAGGCCCTCATCTGATGTCCTCCCGTGATCGCTTCCACCACTCCGGACACTGCTGATTACAGATTGAGGTAAAGAGTCAATCAATGGCTCTTCACCAGGTGATCAGCTGTGTCCAATCACTGCTGATCCTGATGTAAACAGAAGGCAGTTATTGGCACTCCTTTCCTCATGCTGACAGCATAAGGAGAGGAGAAGAGAGACGATAATTGACTTGTGTAAAAGGGACATAACCACTGATTACCAGTTTCCTGATTATCAGTGCAGTCCCACCAGTGCTGCCAATCAATGCCCATCAGTGATGCCTACCAGTGCCCATCCGTGCTGCCTATCAGTACAGCCTCATCAGTGCCCACCAGTGCCACCTTATCGGTGCCACCTATTAGTGCCCATCAGTGCAGCCTCATCAGTGAAGGAGAAAATTTTATAGATTGCAAAAAAAAAATAAACTATGAAAAAGTTTGTTTGTTTTTTTTCTAAATTTTCGGTCTTTGTTTGCTTATTTAAGCAGGGATCTAGTCCTCTCTCGCCTCCATGTGATAGCATTCAAGTCTAGCGATTGGCTTCTCATCTGGGGGAGGTGGCATTTTGTCCCCATACCTATAATAGGGTATTGCAGACCTATTCATCACTGTTTCAGGCTGCATTTGATTGAGACGCTTCTCTCTCTCTTTTTACTATAGCTGCCAAGGAGTCCGGTGTCCAATCACACACGCCATTACTATACCAAACAGTTTAGATGGTAACACTGAAGTGCCACACAGAGTGATTTGGACATAGGGAAGGAGTACGCCCTGGTGGTGAGCGGTGGAGAGGAGCCTGTCCAGTATTTTTCTTATGCGGTTTACAAGTCTTATTGAGGTGAGAGTTCTGGGAGCCCGTTTTTGGACTGTATATTATTGATCTATTACCCACCCACTCAGTGCCGGGACAAGGTCATCCAGCGCCCAGGGCAAAGATGCCAAACTGCGCCCCCCTTTCCCTTAGGGTCAGGGTGCCCCCCACCCCTGCAATAAACCATTGCGCCAGGGGCAGCCGCCCCTCCTGCCCACCCCTTGTCCCGGCCCTGCACCCACTCCAATATTATCTAGGAAAAGATTCAATACCACATAAGGATACATATAACCATTCAACTAACTCAGAGATTGCATAGACTATATATTAGTGTTTCCCGTGTGCATCTTGAATTATTTGGACTTTATATTATATTTGTTGCCTTTTTCCCAGAGCCATTGACTTATTCTATTAGTACTGGCACAGATTTTATATCAAATATTTTCTATCAATTGTTTAGTAGTTGATCGCTTTTAGGTGTGTGCATTAACTAATGCGCAGAATCACTTTATTTTACATTTAATTGGGACTGCAGCTTTTGCAGTTGGAGTGGACAAGGCTACAGTGGGCTTTGAAAGACAGGTACTGTAAGCCTACATTTTTACAGGATCATATTCAGGACCATAGAGAAAGCAAATATGCTAGCAATGAAACAAGTTCAGAAAACAAGGAGTAGCAAGCTCTCGAGACGTATAAAAACTGAAAATACGAGGCACTCATCCAGCAGGACTGTGTCACTTAAATAAATTCAAAAGGTGAAATTTTCATGTTTAACCCAAGTATATATTTATACACTTTTAGTATTCTGTCCACGCAGGTTTTAAGCAGGTGACTCTATAAACACCAAAGACCTTTGAAGCCACTTAATCTGCCAGCTGCTTGCCTCCTTTACACATGGCAGGTAAACATAAAACAGAGGACTCCTAATATTGATTACCTGCGCTTGGCCCTAGACGCTTGTCTTTCATTTGCCGTATAAATTAACAGCAGATGCCTGGGTGCAAAGCCGCTCTTTTGAAGTAAGAATAACACCATCATTTGCTCTTTAAAGCCAAGCTGGTAGATATAAATCAACATCAAACAAATCCATATACCACCAGCCCTGCCCTCCCCCTCATATTAAAACTGAAAGTCGACAAATGCCCTGTATGTTACTGTTTCAACAGCGACTTTATGTTCCAGCCCTGTAATTATTAAAGGAAAACATGCAATTTACCTTTCTAATACTCAGTCTGGAAGGTTACTGCTAAGAAAACATGCTGGCTATAATTTAAGAGTTAAATTTAGTTTTATATGATCCTTTTTTTTTTTTCTAATATGTACTCTTTAAATGAACACAATTTATTGCGCAATTTGAAACATAAAAATCTACCAAACAAAAAAGGGAAAAAAAACAAAAACCATAAACTTGCTCCAAGGAGCTGTCTGATTAGCCTGGGTATTTAATTCAAAGTATTAAAGACATGATAAATGAAGCGCACAGGCCTCTAGACGTATAGTCAGCAACAAAAATGGATCAGTAGCCACTTGTTTTTAGGGAAAGTCTGTATTTAAACCAGTGATGGTCAACTTTTATATGGGGGGCCTCAAGTGCGCCCCCCCCCCCCAACATCACCAAAGGGCCTCACATAAAATTCAGTGAATATTCATCATCAAAGGCAGCAGACACACAACAGGATATAGCCAAAGACTATGGGCATGATATAAGAGAAGGTCAGAGACTGCGGACATAATAGACGAGATGGTCAGAGACTGTGGACATGATACAACAGATGGTCAGAGAATCCGACAGGATATAAGACTGTCAGACTGTGAACATGCTTATAGGAGATGCTGGAGACTGTGGACATGCTTCAGGAGACAGTCATAGACTTTATACATATTACATGAGGCTGCTGAAAATCACTACTTTAACCGGGCATTAGGCAGACACAGATTGGTGCCTGCAATGGTCTTGAGGACCAGCCCAGTACCGCAGGTTGGGCATCAAGAATTTAAAGAGGCACTGCAGTCTGCTCACATAATTTGTAATAAAAACTTTTGACATTCTGAATCTTCCCTCAAACCACTTTGCATACTATTTTATATATACTGCGATTCTGTACTTGCCAAATATGCTGCAGAAATCTCCCTCCACCAAGTCTGGCTGCAGCCATTTTAACTCTGGGCAGCTGCAGATAATTCCTTTTCACTTCCTGGATTTACACAGAGGCACATCTAAAGCTCTGCAGCATTCATTGGCCCGCTTATGATTCACCCCCCTCGCTTCCTGGCAAACTCACAAGAGTGAGAGAGCTGAGCACGTCATAAGCCTAGGCTAATGACCAGACAAGAAACAGGAAGTGGGCTGTATAAGGTATTTACTGGCAGACATTTTTTTTTTTTACTATCCAAAGTTAAAACAAGGGCAGAAGATTTAATAGATGGAATGATTGAAGGTCTGCTTTAAGCCCTTAATATGTTTATTGATCTATCCCAGCCAGGCTGTTAACACCTGTACAGAATGTTAATATTCAAATACAAGTTCTCAACCTTAATAAGAATGAAAAGGTAAAAGGAAAGGTTAGGGCCCTTTACCATGTGCATTGCCGCATGCACATCAACATGAAATATTTGTGCGTTTAAAGTGCATTAAAGAGTCACTGTCGCCCTGTCCATTAAAGGACAGCAACTGGCACTCATCTTGCTGGTGATCCCCTTTGCAGGCAGTGATAAGACCCAGCGTTTTTGGTTACAGAGGTAGCGCTTAGGTGTCATAGCCAACTGCTGGACCCAAGCACTGGCACTAATCAGAGGGATTGAGGTCACTGCTCCCCCTAGACAACCCTGGGGATTTTAGGGTTGGCGGAAAAGGAGAGGCAGAGGAACACAGGCAATGTGAGTATAAGTGAGTTGGGGGATGTCTTAAAGCGGAGTTACCCACAAAAAATGGAACTTCCGCTTTACCGGTTCCTCCCCCCTCCGGTGTCACATTTGGCACCTTTCAGGGGGGGAGCAGACACCTGTCTAATACAGGTATTTTGCTCCCACTTCCGGGCATAGATACCTGAGCCACCTGAGGGTATCTACGCCACTTCCTGTCCCCCATCCCCCCTTCCACCCCCCGCTGTTTTCTGGGATACACATGGGTCCCAGAACACAGCAGGGACCAGTGGTATAGCGCAGCGCGAGTCGCGCATGCGCAGTAGGGAACCAGGAAGTGAAGCCGCAAGGGTCTCGGGTGCCATCCTCGTTAAGCGAGAGACAGGCAATTGTCCATATTTTAAAAGTCAGCAGCTGCAGTATTTGTAGCTGCTGACTTTTAAAAAAAATAAAAAAATAAAAATCACTTTGCCTTCAATGAGCAAGATGACGAGTGGAAATGAGGCGATGGAAGGCGCGTAATCTAAAATGCATACAAACTAGGTTACAAATTCATACAAACTAGGTTACAAATTCATACAAACTAGGTTACAAGATATTCATTAAAAATTTGTTATGCCCATACAAAGGCAAATGATCAAGCTAGGCTAATGCAAATGCATCCGAAAATTGGACCACATTTTTCTGTTTACTGGGTGATGAAGGGTAAACAATAGAAACTAAGGAGCCACAGTGTTCCAGTGGTGTAGATAATCCACGATCAAAATAATGGACAATTCAAGCTAATTTCAACAATTTCCAAAACCTGTGTAGCGCCCACCCCATTCTGGTGGGTGCTTGGTGTGTTCAGTTATTAGCGATAGGTAAATTTGGCCTAGGCTTTGCGTTTTTCCTTAGGCCTGGTTGTTTATTTGTGTGTGGGAGTGTTAGAATAGAGGGGGGTGTGGCCACCTACACTATAGCTCAAGGAAGTCCCCTCATCCTTCCAGTGGAAATGTTCTGGAAGGAAGGCAGGATGTGGGACCTGGCAGGCAGCTTATGTGAAGAGCTCTGGACCAATCATTAAATTTTGTTGGCAGGGGCAGGACTCGCATATGAGCTGGGGGGTCACATGCTTCCAGGAGGTGGAGGAGAGTTCAAGATGTAGAGAGTGCAGCTGGAGCAGGCTTGTAGGCCTGGGGGTTCAGAGACCCCAGTGCTGGATAGCAGGAGCAGGCTTGTAGGCCTGGGGGTTCAGAGACCCCAGTGCTGGATAGCAGGCTTGTAGGCCTGTGGGTTCAGAGACCCCAGTGCTGGATAGCAGGAGCATATCTCGCCATGTAGACCAGAGGAGAAAACCGGGCGTCCCAGTCGGGGATGCGGCGGACCATGAGGAGAAGGAAGTAGGAGTAAAGCGGACGCAGGAAACTGGGAACTGACCTTCTGTGGGTGACATGGACTGTTGATTGGGAGTGAGCAAATGGAGTGCAACCCAGTGGTGCTTATTAGGGTTGTCCCGATACCACTTTTTTTAAGACCGAGTACAAGTACCGATACTTTTTTTCAAGTACTCGCCGATACCGATTACCGATACTTTTTTTTTTTAATGTCATGTGACAGTTTGACTGATGGGCACTGATAGGTGGCACTGACTGATGGCTAGCACTGACTGATGGGGACTAAAAGGTGGCACTTATGGGCACTGATAGGCGGCAATTATAGGCACTGATAGCTGGCACTGACAGGTGGCTGGCACTGATAGGTGGCACTGATAGACGGTACTTCTGGGCACTGATAGGTGGCACCGACAAGTGGCTGGCACTGATAGATGGCTGGCACTGAAATGCAGCAATAAATGACATGAGGAAAGGATTCATTTTTTAAAATGCTGTACACCCTGCCGCAGTAAGCAGCAGCAGACATCTTGTTAAACCCAGCTCGAACTATATGAGCTGGGTGTAACAAGATGTCCACTGCTGGCTTACTACAGCCAAGTGCAGAGTGTACCAAGATGGGTATCGGGATGTTCAGCCGCTGACGGCTCTCTCGGTTGTCTCTCTCTCCCCCTCTCTCTGTTGTCCCTCTCCCTGATCTCTCTCTGTTGTCCCTCTCCCTGATCTCTCTCTGTTGTCCCTCTCCCTGATCTCTCTCTGTTGTCCCTCTCCCTGATCTCTCTCTGTTGTCCCTCTCCCTGATCTCTCTCTGTTGTCCCTCTCCCTGATTTCTCTCTGTTGTCCCTCTCCCTGATCTCTCTCTGTTGTCCCTCTCCCTGATCTCTCTCTGTTGTCCCTCTCCCTGATCTCTCTCTGTTGTCCCTCTCCCTGATCTCTCTCTGTTGTCCCTCTCCCTGATCTCTCTCTGTTGTCCCTCTCCCTGATCTCTCTCTGTTGTCCCTCTCCCTGATCTCTCTCTGTTGTCCCTCTCCCTGATCTCTCTCTGTTGTCCCTCTCCCTGATCTCTCTCTGTTGTCCCTCTCCCTGATCTCTCTCTGTTGTCCCTCTCCCTGATCTCTCTCTGTTGTCCCTCTCCCTGATCTCTCTCTGTTGTCCCTCTCCCTGATCTCTCTCTGTTGTCCCTCTCCCTGATCTCTCTCTGTTGTCCCTCTCCCTGATCTCTCTCTGTTGTCCCTCTCCCTGATCTCTCTCTGTTGTCCCTCTCCCTGATCTCTCTCTGTTGTCCCTCTCCCTGATCTCTCTCTGTTGTCCCTCTCCCTGATCTCTCTCTGTTGTCCCTCTCCCTGATCTCTCTCTGTTGTCCCTCTCCCTGAGCTCTCTCTGTTGTCCCTCTCCCTGATCTCTCTCTGTTGTCCCTCTCCCTGATCTCTCTCTGTTGTCCCTCTCCCTGATCTCTCTCTGTTGTCCCTCTCCCTGATCTCTCTCTGTTGTCCCTCTCCCTGATCTCTCTCTGTTGTCCCTCTCCCCTGATCTCTCTCTGTTGTCCCTCTCCCTGATCTCTCTCTGTTGTCCCTCTCCCTGATCTCTCTCTGTTGTCCCTCTCCCTGATCTCTCTCTGTTGTCCCTCTCCCTGATCTCTCTCTGTTGTCCCTCTCCCTGATCTCTCTCTGTTGTCCCTCTCCCTGATCTCTCTCTGTTGTCCCTCTCCCTGATCTCTCTCTGTTGTCCCTCTCCCTGATCTCTCTCTGTTGTCCCTCTCCCTGATCTCTCTCTGTTGTCCCTCTCCCTGATCTCTCTCTGTTGTCCCTCTCCCTGATCTCTCTCTGTTGTCCCTCTCCCTGATCTCTCTCTGTTGTCCCTCTCCCTGATCTCTCTCTGTTGTCCCTCTCCCTGATCTCTCTCTGTTGTCCCTCTCCCTGATCTCTCTCTGTTGTCCCTCTCCCTGATCTCTCTCTGTTGTCCCTCTCCCTGATCTCTCTCTGTTGTCCCTCTCCCTGATCTCTCTCTGTTGTCCCTCTCCCTGATCTCTCTCTGTTGTCCCTCTCCCTGATCCCTCTCTGTTGTCCCTCTCCCTGATCCCTCTCCCTGATCTCTCTCTGTTGTCCCTCTCCCTGATCCCTCTCCCTCGATCGATCTCTCTCTGTTGTCCCTCTCCCTGATCCCTCTCCCTCGATCGATCTCTCTCTGTTGTCCCTCTCTCCCTGATCTCTCTCGATCAATCTCTCTCTGTTGTCCCTCTCCCTGATCCCTCTCGATCAATCTCTCTCTGTTGTCCCTCTCCCTGATCCCTCTCTGTTGTCCCTCTCCCTGATCCCTCTCCCTCGATCGATCTCTCTCTGTTGTCCCTCTCTCCCTGATCTCTCTCGATCGATCTCTCTCTGTTGTCCCTCTCTCCCTGATCTCTCTCGATCGATCTCTCTCTGTTGTCCCTCTCTCCCTGATCTCTCTCTGTTGTCCCTCTCTCCCTGATCTCTCTCTGTTGTCCCTCTCTCCCTGATCTCTCTCTGTTGTCCCTCTCTCCCTGATCTCTCTCTGTTGTCCCTCTCTCCCTGATCTCTCTCTCTCTCTCCCTCTCTCTCTCCCTTATCTCTCTCTCCCTCCCTCTCTCAGCTTCAATCTCTTTCACAGTGAGGAACAGGGCAGCACGCTCCCTTGTAATGTCTTAATTATACAGGCTGACTCCGCCCACCCTCTAAGTCCGCCCGCCCTCTGCCTTCACCCGCAGACTCCGCCCGCCCTCTGCCTTCACCCGCCCTCTTCGTCCACCGCTGTCTCTGCCCGCCCTCTGCCTTCACCCTCCCTCTTCGTCCACCGCTGTCTCCGCCCGCCCTCTGCCTTCACCCGCCCTCTTCGTCCACCGCTGTCTCCGCCCGCCCTCTGCCTTCACCTGCCCTATCCGTCCAGCCGCCGACCAGGTATCGGATAAGGCATCGGGAGCATTTGTGCGAGTACAAGTACTCGCGCAAATGCTCGGTATCGGTCCCGATACCGATACTAGTATCGGTATCGGGACAACCCTAGTGCTTATCCCTAAACTTGCTATGTGTTCAAGGACCTAGTGAGAGACACTTTCCAGAACGGACATGGGCTGATTGCAAGAGTCAAGGAATTAGACGGTGAGGCCTGGGACTTTGGAATCTACACCCACAGTATTATTAAGAGTGATGCTGGTCAGTTCACAAAAGGAGGAGTACGCAGGATCAGAGACAGGAACCAGAATCAATAGAGGCATCTCATATCTTCTATCTACTTGTGCCACCAACTCAAGTTCAAGAATAAAAGCTTTACAGAATATAAAGACTGTCTGGTGTTCTGAAAGTTGCATGGAAAGGAAGAACGGGGGCTAATGACAAAGGTAATGAACAACTTTGCAGCTCCCAAGGGAGTAGTGTGCTTCACCAGTGACTGTCACTAAAAATCAAACAGTCAAATACTATGATGGATGACCTAAAATTCTGTCTTATTAAAGAGGTGTGCCCACAAAATTTTTTTTTAAAGTCATCAGCTACAAATACTGCAGCTGCTGACTTTTAATAATCGGACACTTGCCTGTCCCAGGGTCCAGCGATGCGGGGGAACGAGGCCCCAGCATTCTTAATGTGGGCCCCCCGGCTGTGGCTTCACAGCCGGGCACCCACTGCGCATGCGCGAGCGCCGTGATTTGACTCAGTCATCTGGGACACGTGACAGGTCCCAGATGACTGTGCGGCGCCGAGGGGAAGTGATGTCAGTGCCCTGGCACTGAAGGTGGCAGACTACGAGGGACCCCCTAGCAACAGGCATTTAGAGGCGAGTAAAAAAAATTGTTTTCCAATTATTATTTTTTTATGATTTTTAAGCCAATTTATTTTTTTTGGTGCCAACACCACTTTAAGTATATACAGAAACTCTCATGGTCTATTCATAGTTGTTTTGTGAGTACACAGCAATTACTGGACTTCTCCCATAACTGCAGAAATCAATAAAATGAGGAGTTAAAACAACTAGGCAGAGACATTTTAAAACATCTAATATGCTGTGTTGCACTTTATGGACTCTTGTGTATTGTTTTGTTTTCCCTTTTTACAATGCCTGTGTAATGTATATTGAAGAGGATGTATGATTTAATGTCTCCTTCCTCCAATACAGGTCTATACTTCCTATCCTTTCTCGTTCTCTGCTATGGTCATATGGATAGGTCCCAAAGCCGGGGATACAGGAAGTAACAATCAACACTTCCTGTTCCATGTCATGTCCTTTCTTAACTGAAAAGCTGAAGATTCTGTCATTACGCACACAGAATACACTGTGTCCCTGGAACGGCGCCCACATGAAAAACAGTACATATTATCACGACAGCTAATTAAACAGTGGGGGGGAGGATGTCCACAAATATTCACAATGAACAAGTTGGCAAAAAAATACAGCATTAAAGTAACTGCGTGTCGTTTCTAGCCAAGTGCTTGTACAGCCTGCACAAGGTTTATAAAGGTTTCCTTTTGCATTAAATCCAATATTTTAAAAACAATTGAGTGTTAGAAGGAAAAGGGCACCACCAATGTTCCTGCAAACACTCCAATGCTAACCTCATTGTTGGAGAGCAGCCTCCAAGGACTCGATCTAGGATGACGTAATACACAATCAATAGAGTTCAGCGCTCCTACAAATACTTTAAAGCAGGCTGGTAGGGTAAAGTGAATCTAGTACAAGTTGATAGCAGGTACAGTTACATAGAAGAGATTCTGTACTTCTCTTCTGCCATTAAACCAGTTACCCTTCCTGCTCCCAAGATTTTAAGAGCACATGGACTGCCGGCGTGCATGTACACTTCAGTACACTATTGTCAGAGCGGAGGGTCAGGATGAAAGAGCTCCCAGGGGCATATGTAAAAATCAACTCATTCTGTCAATTAATGGAGAAGACTCAAGACCTGGAAGAGCGAGAGAAGATGGCAGCATTGGCAACAGAGGGATGACGTTGAGTGCGGACAATGCATAGCTGGAGAAGGGCATTTTGGAGACAAATCTGCCATAATGTATGCTGCATACCACATTTTTGGCAAAAGCCCCGGGAACATAGCATACAGCAACCCTTAAAATAATTTTGATCAAACTTGCCCTAAAGCTGCCAGTGCAGACGTTCTAATGAAATGCTGTCAGGCCGAACTCCTCTGGTTTTATACGCCAAATCAGGGGTCGCAAAACTGCGTCCCTTTGTTTGCCTTTATCCAGCCCTTGGGGAAACTATTCATCCCACCGATATGAGACACTATTCTGCCCTACGGCATCAAAAATGGGGCATAATGCTTGCCATTGACATCAATAATGAAGTGCCATTTCTCCCACTGACACCAATGGGGCATTATTCCTCTCCCGAATACCAAAGATGGGGCACCTTTTACTCCCACTGATGCTAGAAAGATTTTTTTAATCCCGCTGGCCACAGTCTGGCCCCCTAAAGTCTGAAGAAAAGTAAAGTAAACTGGCCATTTGTTTTGAAAGTTTGGAGACTCCGGTTATAAACCAATGATGTAGAACAAGTGGGCATATCAGGGGTTCTGATTTGACAGTAAACTTGCTCCAGATCAGGGACTACTGCCCAGAAGTGTGACAGTTTGATTGTACAACCACGTAAAGTAGACTTTGTGCACCGAGAGCCTGAGCAAGCTCCCGTTTCCTGCACAGCCCCAGTGAGCGTGGAGAGGCAGAGCTGGTGACTGTCACTGGCTTTCTGCTCAGTGAAGACTGAGAAATGAGTGATCAGCTGCGTTTGATCACTTGGTTCTCAGTCTTAGAGGCGGTGGGTGACAGGTGCAGCATCGCATTGGACCCCCTAGGTGAGTATGTATGTTTGTGGTTTTAATTCCCATACTTTTCTTTTAAGATTTAATCACAACTACAAAATGTAAGGGTCTATTTAAACAACCAACCAATCTAGTTTATATCAAATCAGGTAGTGCATAAAACAAGTGCAAATTCAGTTGATTAAGCAAAACAAATTTTGGAAAAATCTGACAGCACAGCACCTGGCCACTTTTCAATCAGTTCAATTAGCAGTATAAATATGGAAAAACATTGTTCTTCGTTTGACTAGGGTCATTGGTTCACATCTCAACCATGGTACTACCTGCTTGGCTACATGTTCTCCCTGTGTGGGTTTCCTCTGGGTACCCAAGTTTCCTCCCACACACCAAAGACACGCTGGTAGGTTTTTTGGACCCTATCTAGATTGGCCCTAGTATGTGTATGAATAAATGAGAGTTAAGGACCTTCAATTGTAAGCTCCTTGAGTTCAGGGAATGATGTGAATGTATAATATATATATATGTAAAGCTTTGTGTAAATTGAGGGCGCTATACAAGTACCTGTAATAAATACATTTACAGATATTTAGTATGCTTGCATCTGTCCTCAGATCAAGTTTTGCCTTTCAGAAACACTCATTTCTATTGGTCAGTCAACTCAACACTGAACATCTCTCACGGAAGGCTCACATCACTGTTCCAGCCAAATTAAATTGGACCAACCATACCTGGTATAAGTGTGATGATTGCCAAGTGGCATTTACGAATGGCAATTCATTGCATGAGTATTAAAGGGATTATTTTTATAAAAAACTAAATGTAAACATGTTTTAACTGGAAAGAATGCTGTGTAAAAGGGAAAGAAGTCTTCAGTATACCAGCCAATCAGATTATTTCATTTTCTAACCTGGACTTCTTGGCTGACTATAAATAATACAATCCGAATTCAAAATCTTCTTTAGATCCACAACCCACTATTTATGAAATGAGCAGATTGTTTAGGGAGTCCCGATATTATAACGTTTTGGTAAACATGAAGTACATTGTACCGAGATTGCTCAGGCTAGAACATATGTGGCCAACTTATTTGATTGATAATCACTACAGATCACATATAAACCCTCAACTTTACTTGTCTTCATCCCATGATATCTGTGCATGCTCGATCCTAGCTACAGAAACATTATCACGTCACCAATTGGCATCTACATGTGAACGTAACTACATTACAAACTAAAAATATACCATGTAGTTAATAAAATAGACATGCAAATGTTAAGCAAACATGGAAGCACAATGGTAAAAATGACTCGGCATTCTGGCGCTCTCTTGCAATGCAAATAAGAGACTGTGCTGTGGGGTAATATTACAGGATGCAGCACCATGTTACTCATTATTGCCAGGAAAGCTGTATAAACGTCATCTGTATTCAGGATCCCAGAGCCCAAACAATCATTTGCATGACAGTCTCTTTTGCTTAATATATCCTGCTGGATCCTGAATCAGAGGTTAGTGATAGACAGATGTCTCACTGGAAGTGATGGGCAGTGAGGCATCCTTGAACCCCTTTCAGTTACAATAGGACCTGCTGGGATGAAACCTGACATAAAAAAGCATATGTATTGTGTATATTTTACTACCATTTGTTTAAAGCGGTGATCTCCAAACTCCTTGCCTTTAATACAGCCCTTGACGCACTACTGACACCAACGACGGGGCACCCTTTCTCCCACTGGCACCAACGACGGGGTACCCTTTCTCCCACTGGCACCAACGATGAGGCACAATTTTTCCCACTGGCACCAATGATGAGGCACCATTTTTCCCACTGGCACCAATGACGGGGCACCCTTTCTCCCACTGGCGACGGGGCACCCTTTCTCCCACTGGCAACGACGGGGCACCCTTTCTCCCACTGGCAATGACGGGGCATCCTTTCTCCCACTGGCACCAACGACGGGGCATCCTTTCTCCCACTGGCACCAATGACGGGGCATCCTTTCTCCCACTGGCACCAACGACGGGGCATCCTTTCTCCCATTGGCACCAACGGGGCACCCTTTTTCCCACTGGCACCAACGACGGGGCACGGTTTTACTGATGCCAAGACAATTTCTACTCTCACCGACCATCTGGGCCCCTAAAGTCTGAAGGACAGTAAACTGGCCCTTTGTTTAGGAAGTTTGAAGACCCCTTATTTAAAGGAATGCAAACAAAGAGCATCAGAACTAGGACAGTACCTGCATGGAGTTTTCTTGTTCTCCCTGCACTTGCGTGGGTTTCCTCTGCATACTCCAATTTCTTCCCACACGCCAAAGACATGCTGATATGTTAACTGGCGTTAGCATGTGTATGTATGCATAGGGACCCTAGATTGTAAGAATCCAGAGGGCAGGGACTGTTGTCAATGTACAGTACCAATATTCGTATTTAGCACTGCATACATTTTGGCGCTATATATACACACCTGTAATAAATAAATATGCAAATACAGGCTTTTCAAACAATCTAAAAAAACTTTGTATGTTAATGGGTACTTTGAATGCCCAAATGCTTCAAATCAGTTACATACTCTGTAGGGAGCATTTTGACATGGGCATACATTTTTAGAGGATCTGAATTGCACTTTTAAAATGTTACTAGCAAGGCTGTAATGGTACGGTTTTATCCACTGCGGCCAGTTTACAGAGAGTCTCACATGTGAGGGAAATGGATTAAAGTCTGTGCTATGGAATTTGCAATTTCCAAAATGGGTCCAAGTAATGATTGGTGGCTGTAAGAACCTTCATTGTACTCTGTCTGCCTGCTTAAAGTGGAGGTTCACACAAAAATTGAACCTCCGCTTTTCGGAACCCTCCCACCCTCCAGTGTCACATTTGGCACCTTTCAGGGGGGAGGGTGGTGCAGATACCTGTCTGAGAGAGGTATTTGCACTCACTTCTGGGCATAAACTCCCACAGAAGTCTATGCCTCTTCCTGTCCCGCCGGGCTGTCTGCTGGGACACACACGGGTCCCAGAGACAGCAAGGACCATTCTCATTGCGCTAGAGTAGGGAACCGGGAAGTGAAGCTGCAAGGCTTCATTTCCCGATTCCCATACCGAAGATGGCAACGGCAGCATCCGAGGACCGAGGGACAGTTCGGCCTCGGGTGCCGACATTGCTGGACCCTGGGACACGTGAGTGTCCTTATTTTAAAAGTCAGCAGCTTCAGGCCCGGCCCCTTACCATGTGATCAGCTGTCAGCCAATGAAACAAAAGCTCGGTAATCGTTTTTTTTTTTCTCCTCACGCTGACAGTGTGAGCAGAAAAAAAAAAGCTGATCACCAGCTTATGTTAAAGAAACATCGGTCCTGAAGAGGAAGGAACACAGGCCCCCCATCTGTGCCAATCAGTACCCCTTGCCAGTGCCACCTGTTATTGCCACCTGCCAGTGCCCACCAGTTCCACCTATCAATGCCCACAAGTGCAACCTAGCAATGCTCACCAGTGGTGCCAATCAGTGCCACCTATCAGTGTAAGCAATCAGTGCCCATCACTGCCGCCTCATCAGCTTACATCAATGAAGGAGAAAAATTACCTGTTTGCAAAATTTTATGACAAAATAATTTTTTTTTTAATATAATATATATATATATTTTTTTATTTTATTTTTATTTTGGCCTTTCAATTTTTTTAACAAAAATCATTTGGGTACAGTGTTGTATGACCGCGCAATTGTCATTCAAAGGGCATCAGCACTGAAAGCTGAAAATTGGTCTGGACAGGAGGAGGGTTTAAGTGCCCAGTAAGCAAGTGGTTAAACTACAAAATCAGACTGACACTTGCAAAACCTACTTGAATCTAATTGGTAGCTGTGATAAAGTGAAAATCCCTGAACTTGGATCGGATACCCAGTGGGTATATTTGTGAATAACTATTCTGCTTTACAAAGAGCAAAGGTGTTCCCAGCTCACTAATATAGGGTGAAACAAAAGGTGAACTGGTGCACTATCACTACACCAGGATGACAGACTGAACATGTCATGAGAGGAACATAGAGGTTGTCATTTCCTCTCTGTCTGAAACTCCAATTTAAAAAACATCATACTGACCCTCTCTGGTTTCTATACTGTGAATCACTGACCTAGAACAAGCATGCAGATACAGACATCTTACTTTTCCCTGACTGGTTATATACAATACATGATAGGGAAAGGTCCACCTACCACCAGCTCTGCAAACATAGCATCAAGCTCCTCAATCGGGGGAACGGGTAATGCCGGCTCCATTGTCTGCAGGGCAAAGCTGCTGTCATTTCGTAATCGATACGTAATCTCTGGATGCTCATTACTCCGAAAACAGCAGAAAATGAAGGAGATCCCTCGGTTACTTCTCTTCCGCGGCGCCATGTCCCAGAGATTCTAGGAGCAGGTTCTACCTAAGAAATCCTAAAAAAAAGAAAATGCATATTAATATTTCAGGAGCAACCTTCAAACGGATTTTAAAATAAATATACCAATATTTTCAGCTGTGTATCTGGAAACCTAAATAAATATCAGCACCCCCCCCCCCTTCCTTATCCTAGGTCTTGCTTTCATAATTGTGCAGTGCATTCTCATCCCACAACATGTAGTTATGTTTCTGTGCAGAGTTCAGCCTTCTGTGATTGCAGGTTGTTTTTTTTTCCGCTAGTAGTACCTTACTGGAAAGACTTAGGATGGTTGTGTTTCTCTTGCAAACCTGGTAAAGTTACACTCAACTGGACTTGTTCTGTACAGGCTTGAACATTTCCCACTACTAGCAATAGCCTAGGTAAATGAGCACCTTCAAAATCTTCACTCTTGCGTATCATTTAAATTTGGTACGGCTCTAGGTGGAAATACGGAAAAGGCACATTTTGCAATTAGATTGAGCATCACTGGTGAGAACGAAAATGCACCAGTGGTGGGTCACCAGTACATTCTGCACATAAGAATGTATTGACAACACTGCATTGAGCAAAATAACTCAAGACAAACAAGTTAGGCCCCATACACACGAGATGCTGTTAAACGTGCGTTCAGAGGCAGTTGGACAATTTTTTTTTCAACTGCCCCTGAATGCAATCCTATGTGTCCATGTACACAGTCTCGTTTTTTCCCGTTTTTATGCAGTTGCGTTAAACCTTGTTTTTACAGAAGCAAAAAAATGGGTTCAGACACTTTGCTTTTCCACGTTTCAGACTCAAAACACGGCTAAACGCGACACCAGCGTTTGCGTTTATAAGCTTTGTTAAAGGAACCCAGTTTTTTGGACCAGAAAAATCAGAAATGATGGTAAACCATAAAAAATGCTAAAAAAAATTGGTTTAAAATGTCGTAATTACTTTAGATAGTTCATAGAGCATATATACTCACTGATGCAATGCCATACAAAACTCTTTTTTTAGGTAGCTTAGACAATGAGGAATGCCTCCACTTCTTTGCCCCAACCCTTCATCCAATTTCTAATCTAATCAGTGACTCCACCTAGTCTGACCAAAGCATAGCAATGTCTTTTTTTCACAACGAAAAACCTGCATACCAATGTCTAGTCAGCCCCAACCCCCCACCATGTTTGTGAAATATCCAACGGACATTCGCTGTGCCATCAACGGATGGGTCCAATATCGACAAGCTCTGACTCTGGACCTCTCGCGCAATTTGTGACGACGTTGCTGCCTCATCAAGAGCAACATCAGGAGAATTTCCTGATATATATTCAATATGGGATCCATTTCCAAAAAAAAAATTCAGGGCCAAGGGCATATAGCTTAATTGGGGGACTTACCTGTTCCATCTTGCATCTCGATCGCCGCCGGTTTTCGTCCGATGAAGTTCTTCATCTTCTTCTTTTGTGCTGGGGGCCATCTTGCCTGTGGGCATGTGAAACCCCCACAGGCACTTTAGATGGCCCAGCATGCACCGCCGTTACTCGCGCGTGCGCAGTAACGGCACATCTGCCGACATCTCACAAGATTTCGGAAGATGTGTTCGAAATCTCGCGAGATTTCGGAAGATGTGGTCGAAATCTTGTGAGATTTCGGAAGATGTCCGCACTGATTCCTGGGAACAATGACACCAGATCCCAGGAGACAGTGCGGCCTGACGACGATCGACGCAGAGACCCCGCCCACCCCCGAAGAGACAGAAGACCGGAAGTCATCAATTACAAGGTAAGTAAAAAAAAAAAAAAACACATTTCATTTAGTACTCTTTGCCTGATTTGGAAGGCAAAGAGATTTACTAAATGAAATGGGTGCAGAACCACTTTAATACATGCTTTCTGAGCTTGGGGAGGGTCTATATGATGTTATCTTTACAAACGTTTATAGACGCAAGCGCAGCATGAAAACGCGGCAAAACGCGTGTTTTTAAACGCAGGTTTCTGCTTTTTAAAACATGCGATCAGCAGAGTTTGCATCGGCATCTCATGTGCATGGGGCCTAGTGTATAAATTAAAGACAGGTTTTTAGGTATGCCAATTTTTATATTTTCGACCAATGGACCTACTATACCTGTAGGATCCCTATAGAATCTGCTTCTGAGTTCTGTGCTGAATGACTGCCTTGCTGCATTGTGAACACAGGAGGTCGTCGGCTCAGGATAGACACCATTTAGAGATCACTTTGCATAGTCTCAATGCAAAGCATTCTCTGATTGGACAAGGTGGAGGGGTGGGGCTATGAGGTCATGCTCTCCACCTCATCCAATCAAAGAATGCTTTGCATTCACTGAGAAGATGCAAATAATTCTCTGTATGGCTCCTGTGCTGATCACACCCCACCTTTGTTGCCTCTTCCCAAGGTGGAATAAATGTGGTTCTCCTAATCCACAGGTGTCAAACACAAGGCCCGCGGGCCGAATCCAGCCCTCCAGGCCATTTCATGTGGCCCTCGCACCTCTCCTGCAGCTGCAGGAGAGCTCCAGTCCTCCTCTGGTCCTCCTCCAGACCCCTACTTTCTCCTTTCAAGAAATGCATCCAGCTTCTTCCCAGCAGCAGCATAAGGAAAGGAGGTGCACTGTGATGTTAGGGAGAATAGGGGAACTGAACTTCTGATGGTGGGGTGGCTCTTGACATTACAGATCTTACAGATACAACCGGTCCTTTTGAGGACAATCATAATGTGATGCGGCTTACGACGAAATTGAGTTTGACACCCCTGTCCTAATCTATCCTCATAGCGGAGCTCCTCAATGCCTCTTAATCAGTTTGGTTGCCCTTCTCGGCACTTTCTCCAGTTCCTCAATATCCTTTTAGAGAACTACTACCCAAAACTGAACTGCATATTCCAGATGAGAACTTACTAATGCTTTGTACAGGTTTTAATCTGATTCTCAATTAAATGAAAAAAATGAATGTGGGCAGCAGAGTTAGTTTTTATAATCATTACAGCCAATGATCTTTTTTCATGTGAAGGTTTTACGACAGTTTAATAGCCCTAAAGCAAACTTGCAATCACAGAGTAGCTAGTAAACTGCCTGTATGATGTAATAGCGAGGACCACTGCACATTGCCACCATCATTTTATAGAATGTCTTGGGATTCCTTAAACCCTGAGGCACCCTAATGTGCAGATATCAGCTTCAAACTAGGAATGTGACAGGTAGCAAAGGGCCTGCATTGGGGGAGGTTAGGAATAGAGGTATTGCATTGCAAACAGGTCAGCAAAAAGGGCTTCCCTGATACCCAACACTGACAAAAGCAATGTGTTGTACTGCTACGTTACTTGAGAAGGTAGGTTACCGATATATTCTCATCACACAGAAATATATAATTTAAAGTAGATTCAAGCTCTCTTACTAAAATATTATGTAAGCTTCCCCATGCTAATTACACAAGTTGTTTTCAATCTTTTTAAAATATGCAGTTTTCATTAAAATACCCCAAAAAACAGCTGTGAAGGTCCTTGTTTGGGGACTTAAGGATTACAAACTGGGGGGGGGGGGGGGGGGGGGGGGGGGGGGGGTAGAATATGGTACAGCTGTGCATGGTAGCCAGTCAGCTTCTAAGGCCCCTTTCACACTGCGGCGGTTTGCAGGCGCTACTACGCTAAAAATAGCGCCTGCAAACCGACCCGAAACAGCTGTTGCTGTGTCTTCAGTGTGAAAGCCCGAGGGCTTGCAGGACGCTGAAAAATGTCCTGCAAGCCACATCTTTGGTGCGCTGTAGGAGCGGTGTATTTACCGCTCCTATAGCGCCCCTTCCCATTGAAAACAATGGGGCAGCGCTCCGAACCCGCCCGCAAAACGCCGCTGCAGCCACGGTTTGTGGGCGGTATTAACCCTTTTTCGGCCACTCGCGGGGGTAAACCCGCCCCGCCAGCGGCCGAAATGCGCCGCTAAAACGGCGGTAAAGCGGCGCTAAATATAGCGCCACTTTACCGCCAGCGCCCCCAACGCCCCAGTGTGAAACCAGCCTTACTTCACCTTGTTCAGTAAATCTCCCCCGCTATTTCCCAGATGATGATCCTGCATTGTCATCTGTAATTTGCACTCCCAGTTGAGACAACAAGGAGGAATGCCATCACAAATTGCTCAGACATTGTCACAGTTGTCACCATTGGAAAATCAGTCCACAGCAAGCATGTGCAAACATTGTACAAGGAACTGCATGTAAACAGGAAGTGACTTAAATCGGAACTACACTGTATCTGAGCACCACAAACCAAAAAACATTATTTAATTCATTTTTAAAGCTCAGAGAAAAAAAAAACCCATCCATCCATGTCTCCATGCTTTATTTTGCTGAGAAATCGTTTTGAAAAATACCCCCCTAACATTTCTGGGCACGGCCATCTTGAGAAAGGGCAGACAATTTATGTAGCATTTACTTCCTGGAATCCATATGCCCTTAGCTCAAGCATGCAGGAAGGAAAGGGTGCATAGCTGAGAAAACCCCTCCTCCCCTTGAAGACTCCTGGGATATACAACATAATTTTCCTAGGCCTGGAAACCAGGAAGTAACTGAAGAAATTTAAAAAAAAAGTTGAAAACAAGTAAATATGATATACTTTCTAAACTATTTACTAATGCTAGTAGCATAAGGATTATAAATAGTCAATGTTGATAGCGTCACCTTTCCCTTTAAAAAGCTTAAAGAGATCAGCAGCACTGGGATATAAAAAAATAATGTTAAAAAAGTGAACAATTTTATTGTTTTTTTTTTTGTTTTTTTTAAAGTAGAATAAGAGAAAATATGATACACAAAGCTTTTATTAACCACTTGCTTACTGGGCACTTAAACCCCCCTCCTATCCAGAACCAATTTTCAGCTTTCAGCGCTGTCACATTTTGAATGACAATTGCGCGGTCATACAACACTGTACCCAAATGAAATTTTTATCATTTTTTTTTTACCCCAAAAAGAGCTTTATTTTGGTGGTATTTAATCACCTCTGCGATTTTTATTTTTTGTTAAAAAAAATTTAAAAGAGCGAATTTAAAAAAAAATATGTTTTTTTTTTCAATTTTGTTATAAAAAATTTTAAACGGGTAATTTTTGTCCATCATTGATGTGTGCTGATGAGGCGGCAGTGACTGGCACCGATAGGTGGCACTGATAGGTTACACTGATAGGCAGTTTTAGGTGGCAATGTGACACTTTTAGGTGGCACTGATTGGTGGCACTTATGGGCATTGTCAGGTGGCACTTATAGGCATTACATGAGGCATAATTGCCTCTGACTTTTAGGGACCGATGTCCCTTTAAAATGAGCCGGTGATCGGCTTTTTTTTTCCTCCTCCGCTGTCAGAAAAAAAAAAGATCACCGAGCTTTTGTTTTCATCATGTGATCAGCTGTCATTGGCTGACAGCTATTTACATGGTAAGGGGCCGGGACTTGCCCCTTACTCGGATCGCTGATCACCCGAGTCTCAGTGACTCATGGTGATCACAGCGCGCGCAGAGAGCGTGCACAGGGGAGGACGTCATAGGACGGCCTCCCGGGAATTCACATCCGCGCTGAGGCCGTCATTTGGCAATATTGCGCATGTAAAGTGGTTAAATTAAATGTCACCCAGTTAGGGTCGGGATCTACTTCAACCCCTTCCCCACCTTTAGGCCCTTTAACAGGATCTAAATGCCAGGAGGCGGAGGCGGGCATTCCAATCAGGCGACTGCTGTGATTGGCAGTCACAGTATTTTGCAGGATTTATATATCACCAACAGTTTGTGCAGAGCTTTATATGAACGGAAACATCCTAATCGCTAGTATACATCAGGAGCTGTCCAGTACCCGCTTGTTAGACCCCTTTCACACTGAGGCGTTTTTCAGGCGCTTTTGGGCTAAAAATAGTGCCTGAAAAACAGCTCCCTGCAGTCTCAGTGTGAAAGCCCGGGTGCTTTCCCACTGAGGTGATGCACTGGCATAACATTAAAAAAACTCCTGCAAGCACCGCTCCTAAAGCGCTCCTGCCCACTGAAATGAATTGGCAGCGCCGCCGAACCACCAGCAAAGCGCCGATGCAGTGGCACTTTGTGGGTCATTTTAACCCTTTTTCGGATGCTAGCGGGGGTTAAAAGCACCCCCAGCTGGCGGCCGAAAACCTCTGCAAAAAACGACGGTAAAGCGGCGCTAAAAATAGCCGTGCTTTACCGCCGACGCCCCAGTAGGAAAGCAGCCTTACTGTGCAGAAAGCACGATCTCAGCACAGGAAAGTATTTACCTAGGGTCGTATATATGCAGCCGCTCAGCGTTAAAGCCCACCTGCCAAGAGACCACATATATGCACCTGCAGCATTCTGTACAAGGAGGTTGGCTGCTCAGCATGAGCACAATTCAGAGATTGCTCTGCATTTTCGAAATTAATGCCAAGCATTCTCTGACTTGAGGAGGTGGAGAGCGTGATGTTACCGCCTCACCTCCTCCAGTCAGAGAATGCATTGCATTCATTCAGAACGTGCAAAGCATTTTCTGTATGATGCCCGCGCCGAGTGTCTGACCTCCTGTGTTCAGAATGCAGCCTGAAGAATGTGGCGACCACCAGAGTAGCAGTGTCTACTACAGTGATTTCCAGCTTCCGGGGGGCATCAGCCAGGTATGGTATACACAGTGGGGGAGATTTACCAAAACTGGTGCACACAGAATATGGTGCAGCTGTACATAGTAACCAATCAGAATCCAGGTTTTATTGTCAAAACTTAATTGAACAAGCTGAAATTAGAAGCCGCTTGGTTACTATGCAAAGCTTCACCAGATTTTAGGTGCGCCAGTTATAGTAAATCTCCCCCACAGTTATATTAGCCCATGCTCTATAAAATATCCATACCTTGAATTCTTCTTTAAAAGTGGTTGGAAACCATCACATATGCCCAGTGAAGTGAACAGCCTCAAATGATACAAAGATGAACCAAACCCTCCTACATAAGTTTTACATGTACATCTGCTGTCTACCCCTTTCTACACCCCTTCTAAAGTGCAAATCATGTTACAAATCTTTCTTCATCTGCCAGCAGTACATAGGGAAGGGCAGAGAGCCTGCACTTACACACTGTGTGAGAGCTGATTGGAGGAAAGATACACACCCCTCCTCCACATAGGCAGATGAATGAAGGACTATGCAGAGCTGTATTCTGAATAGACAAGCTCTCTGCTTATTTCTCTAAGCTCCCTCCCCAACACAAATTTTTAGCTCATGTTATCTCATAGGAACGAGGCACCAGAGAGAAACGACACTTAGAGCTTTGGAGAGAGACGAGTAAACACTGCAGATATATGCGCTTCGTTCAAATTTCATGAATTGAGTTTACAACCACTATAACTCTCCAATCTACCAAGAAGATGAAATATTTGTTTTTACTGGACCAACCCTATAAAACAGAATAGCTCAAATTCTGTACATAAATTGAGACTTGTATACATAAATCGGTGAACATTGTACAGCGGACTTTACATCATGCACTGCGCACTTTAGATTTCCAGATTGTCTAACCACTTTGCAGAGGAAACAATTCCCTAGTTGTCCAGTAGAACACAAACCTCCAATTCTTTAAAAACCATTGTAAGTTAGAAAGATTTATGAGGATTTTGGTACGGATTTAACAGCCAGCATGTAACAGGGTCAGAACCTTCTTAGTACTATAAACTACATTCCAATGTAAAGAATCTTTAAATACGCCTGGATTTAACCGCTTCCCGACCGGCACACGACGATATACGTCGGCAGAATGGCACGGGCAGGCAGGAGGGCGTATATACAAGTCCCTTTTAAATGCCTGCCGTGCCATCGGGAGCGGCGCGCTCCCACGCCGGTCGGGACCCCCGTGAGGCCGGTCGCGGGTCCCGCGGACTAGATCGCCGCAGGGACCCTAGGCATACTTAACCCCTACACTGCCCCTTGTGGTTAACCCTTTCACTGCCAGTGTCATTTATACAGGAATCAATGCATTTAAATAGCACTGATTGCTGTATAAATGACAATGGTCCCAAAAATGTGTCAAAAATGTCCGATGTGTCCGCCATAATGTCGCAGTCACAATAAAAAAAAAAAATCGCTGATCGCCGCCATTACTAGTAAAAAAAAAAAAAAATATTAATAAAAATGCTATAAAACTATCCCCTATTTTGTAAACGCTATAACTTTTGCGCAAACCAATCAATAATCGCTAATTGCAATTTTTTTTACCAAAAATATGTAGAAGAATACGTATCGGCCTAAACTGAGGGAAAAAAAAAAATGTTTTTTTATATATTTTTTGGGGATATTTATTATAGCAAAAAGCTAAAAATATTGAATTTTTTTCAAAATTGTCGCTCTATTTTTGTTTATAGCGCAAAAAATAAAAACCGCAGGGGCGATCAAATACCACCAAAAGAAAGCTCTATTTGTGGGAAAAAAAGGACGCCAATTTTGTTTGGGAGCCACGTCGCACGACCGCGCAATTGTCAGTTAAAGCGACGCAGTGCCGAATCGCAAAAAGGGGCCTGGTCCTTTGGCTGCAAATTGGTCCGGGGCTGAAAGTGGTTAACATATATAGTGAATAAGAAAGGAAACTATCTTGCTCTTTGGATTATTTCTCATTCTAACAGATGGGAGGAACAGACTGAACAATAGCAGATTCAGGCATACATGACATAATACAGTAGCACAGGTAAAGAGACAGGTGTTCCTTTTGGAATACGATGAAATATGGCAGGTGGCAGGTTTAGATGATAGGAGACGGTTAACCGTTAAAGGACACTCCCAGGGGAAATCTGCCATCCATGAATACATTTACAATATGAAGAGTTACCTATTCTAGTCTTCTCTTTATTGTAGGATGAACGATTCAGAAGAAAAGTGCTCTAAACTGCTTAGGACCAGTAATAGGAAATTAAACTTGTTTGAAATAACATCCTACTATGTTTTCTCCGCAACAAACAGGTTAAAAAACTTGCATTCAGCAGTTTTAGTCTCTGATCTCTCCCCCACACCTGTATACTGGGGGAGCGCAATACCCATTCATTGCCATGCTGAGCTAAAGAAAAGAACCGCAGGTAATTCCCGTCTGACATCATCTTAAAACACAGAGCTATTTATGAAACCTGCTTACTGCTGCTCCATACTTATTAGCCCTTGTCATTAGACAATGAAACCATGGCTTATTTAAAGTGCAACTCCAGCAAGGCATCTAAATACACAACACTTGTCAAAGGATTAGATATTATGTTCAGCCACTGTTGCGATTTACACACCTCTGCAGCACTGCACAGAATAGTCGCTTGCTTCTCGTTTCCGCTCCACTGCTTTCCGGTTCATCCCCCTACTAACTGGACAAAGGGGATGCTGGCTCATTGCCCAATGAGGATGGAGATGTGATATGGGAAGATGAAAAATCCTACCAGAAAGCGAGTATGTCACTCGCCTGGCTATAGAATGAGGAATATGAATGCAAGTCGCAAGACAGTCTGAGCAGCAGCTCTGAAATTAAACCGTGTAAGCTACTTGTTCACGTTTCCTTAGAGTCTCTTCACATGAGCACCTTTGTTTTGTGTCATCCACTTGCTCAGCGGGGGGGATCGCTCCCCTAATCCCCGCTGAGTTGGAGGTCTTTGGGAAATAGATATATGAGTGCTGCCAGCATTGCTGCAGAGGTTGAAGGGGTGGGGTGGGGTGGGGTGGGGAGCCAGCCTGTCAGTGCTCAGACCATATGCCGCACACTGCATCAAATTGGTCTGCATGGCTGTCATCCCAGAAGGAAGCCTCTTCTAAAGATGATGCACAAGAAAGCCCACAGTTTGATGAAAACAAGCAGACTAAGGACATAGATTACTGGAACCATGTCCTGAGGCCCGATGAGACCAAGATAAACTTATTTGGTTCAGATGGTGTCAAGCGTGTGTGGCGGCAACCAGATGAGGAGTACAAAGACAAGTGTGTCTTGCCTATAGTCAAGCATGGTGGTGGGAGTGTCATGGTCTGGGGCTGCATGAGTGCTGCTGGCACTGGGGAGCTACAGTTCATTGAGGGAACCGTGAATACCAACATGTACTGTGACATACTGAAGCAGAGCATGATCCCCCCCCCCCCCCCCCTATGGAGACTGGGCCACAGGGCAGTATTACAACATAACGACCGCAAACACCTCCAAGATGACCACTGCCTTGCTAAAGAAGCTGAGGGTAAAGGTGACGGACTGGCCAAACATGTCTCCAGACCTAAACCCGATTGAGCATCTGTGGGGCATCCTCAAATGGAAGGTGGAGGAGCACAAGGTCTCCAACATCCACCAGCACTGTGATGTCATCATGGAGGAGTGGAAGAGGACTCCAGTGGCAACCTGTGAAGTTCTGGTGAACTCCATGCCCAGGAGGGTTAAGGAAGTGCTGGAAAATAAATGGTGGCCACACAAAATATTGACACTTTGAGCCCAATTTGGACATTTTCACTTAGGGGGTGTACTCACTTTTGTTGCCAGCGGTTTAGACATTAATGGCTGTGTGTTGAGTTATTTTGAGGGGACAGCAAATTTACACTGTTATACAAATCTGCACAGTCACTACTGAGTACTAAAGTGTCATTTCTTCAGTGTTGTCACATGAAAAGATATAATAAAATATTTACAAAAATGTGAGGGGTGTACTCACTTTTGTGAGATACTGTAAGTGCACCAACGAAAAGAGGCTAGATGAAGATTTAAGGCCTTCTTCTACTTGGGACTAAAGTAAGTGGTGCCATACGGGCACATATGCATATACCCAGGGTTCAGTACATGTAGTGTATGAGCAGGGTAGGTAGCACTTGGGAGTTACATTAGTAAATCCTGCATTAGGTACATTGTTTATAGTTGAGCCTGTGGTGTCGGGGAACAGAAGAGAGAAGTCTGACATAAGAAAGGGTCATCCTTCTGCTCTCCTCCTGCCTGGACTCAGGGCCAATTCAAGTAAAGTGATAACCAATCCGGTAAAATGCTGCCATTTGGGATTTGTTGCCATTAAAGTGTTTTCCTCTGCTCGTGGGGTTATTCGCAGTTGTGGAATCCCCTGAAAGCAGCCTGGACTATAATATTGAGTTATATTGCTCTTGATTACAGTTGTTACACTTCAGTTGATTTACTTGATATACACTGCTACGGTTACTGTGTTAGTATTCCACAGAAACCTTATAGTAAAGACAATTTCTGCGTTTTATCATAACGTGCGTGTTTCTCATTGGTCCTTGCACTTACACTATTGCCAGGTGTGCCAGAGGGGCCGAGACTGTTCTTGGGGTTGGGAGGCAGGGTACGGAACCAAACCCATTTAATCGGCTCCGCCGAGGGGTAGCGCTACACTAGGAAATACTCTAGTTTGCAGGAGAAATTTCAGACAAAAAGTAATATTTTTCAGAGTGTTTAGGCACAATAACATTTTTGAATGTCCCTTATAACACAGCAAACATACTTTGAGCTCAAGTCCATATTATATTATTATACAGGATTTATATAGTGACAACAGTTTGCACAGCGCTTAACAAAATAAAGGCAGACATTACAGTTACATTACAATTTGGTACAAGAGAAATCAGAGGGCCCTGCTCATTAGAGCTTACAATCTAAAAAAAGGGAGGGTCAATTGATACAAAAAGGTAATAGCTGTGGGGGGGATGAGCTGATGGAGGAAGTAAAACCGTGTATTAGTTAGAAGCAGGATAGGCTTGTTTAAAGAGAAGGGTTTTCAGGGAATGTCTAAAGATGGATAGATTAGGGGACAGTCAAGCAGATTGGGGTAGGGGGTTCCAAAGGATGGAAGAAGCTTTGGAGAAATCCTGGAGGCGAGCATGGGGAGGAGGTGACAAGGGAGTTAGAGAGCAGGAGGTCTTGGGAGGACCGAAGAGAGTGGCTTGGTTGGTATTTTGGGACTAGGTTAGCGATGTAGCGGGGGGCAGAGTTATGGATGGCTTTGTAAATTATTGTTAGTACTTTGAATTTTATTCGTTAAGTGAGTGGAAGCCAGTGGAGGGATTGGCAGAGAGGGGTGGAGGACACTGAATGGTTGGTAAGGTGGGTGAGTCTTGCAGCGGCATTGATTATGTACTGAAGGGGGGGATAGTCTATGTAAAGGTAATTCAATGAGGATGGAGTCGCAGTAGTTGAGGCGAGAGATAACCTAGGAGTTAATTAGAAGCTTGGAAATGTTGCGGAGGCTAAGGCGGCATGATTTGGACAGGGATTGGATGTGGGCCTGAAAGGTCAGTTCAGAGTCTAAGGTTACCCCTAGCACCCTGGCATGTGGGGATGGACTGATAGATGTGCCATTGATCTCGACAGAGAAGCCAGGGGTAGGGGCACATGGGGGAGGAATTATTAAGAGCTCGGTTTTAGATCGATTCAGTTTGAGGAAGTGGTTTGACATCCAGGCTCATATGTCTGTTGGTAAATCAGTGATGCACGAGGAGTCTGATGGGGTGAGCTGAGGGGCAGAGAAATAGATTTGGGTGTCATCTGCATATAAAAATGGTAGTGGAAGCCATCAGCAGACCCAAGAAGGGCGTGCAGATTGAGAATAGTAGAGGTCCAAGGACAGAACCTTGGGGGACCCCAACGGTAAGAGGAGTTGGAGAGGAGGAAGAGGAGTTGTAAGTGTCACTGAAGGTGCGATGAGATAGGTAAGATTTGAACCAACGGAGGAGGAAGAAGGGGTGGTCAACTGTATCAAAGGCAGCGGAAAGGTCCAAGAGTAAGAGAATAATGACCGTTGGTTTTGGCTGTTAGTAAGTAGTTTGAGTTTTAGGAGGGCAGTTTCTGTGGAGTGCTGTGGGCGAAATCCAGACTAAAGTGGATCAAGAAGGTTATTCTTAATGGAGGTGGTCGCTTAGTCGGTTGTAGACTAAACATTCAAGGAGTTTGGAGCCAAAAGGGAGTAAAGAGAGAGTCTTAGGTTGTTAAGATTGGTGGGCCTTTTTTGGTATGGGAGTGACTAACGCATGTTTTAGAGGGTTGGGGAAGATGCCAGTAGAGAGTGAGAGGTTGAAGATAAGAGTTAAAGTGTGTAGGATATAGCCAGATGGTGACCGTAGTATTTGAGAAGGAACAGGGTCCAGGGGGCAGGAGGTTAGGTGGGCGTTTAGGGACTTATTCTATAGTAGCTGGGTTAAAAGAGGAAAGTATTGATTGCGCAGGAGGACAAGGAGTGTAAAGTGAGGGAGATATCTGTAGAGTGGAGATCGAGACAAATTGTCTCAATCTTATTTTTGAAGTGATTAGCAATCTCCTGGGCAGTAAGTTAGTGGGTGGAGGTAGTGGAAGGCGAAGTAGAGTGGTAAAAGGTAGAAAAGAGTTGATGGGGATTGCATGAAAGGGTGTTAATGAGAGTGATAAAGTAGGTCCGTTTGTGGTGTGGAGGCAGGAATGGTATTCTTGGAGGGCAGATTTATACACTAATAGTTAATACTCAGACAAATTATTTCCATACAGTATGTAGGTGATGAAACCCAAACATGGGCCTCCCTAATCCTCCCCTGAGGACCTAATCCAACAAGGATGAAAAGCTAATTTGTTTGGCTGGTGGGAACCAGCATGGAAATGAACATAAAATGCATTTGAGGTGACAGCCATCGATGGCCATTACAAACCCAGATGCGTTTTCATGGTAAATTCTCTTTTTAGGAGCAGTTTAATCATCTAGCATTACACAATGTTTAATTACAAACGATGCAGGATGTCATTTTTTCCACTGTTAATGAAACAGGGACATCTTTATCTTGTTACTCTGAAAACTGGCTTCAAGGCATTTGTCTGACATGAATAACTTGCAACACTAACAATTGAGATGACAGCTTAACACAAGCCAGCAGCAGTCCAATTAACTCTTCCTGGCACAACAAAATGAAGCTGAATACGTGACATATAAAATGGACATCAACACTTTAATTGTCATCATTTTCAAATGGACCAATTACGATTGCAAACCTGATCTACAGATCATGGTAATCCATACTGACCAATGGGAAATTGGCTAACAGATCTGAAGACAGTCAACTGAAACTATGATACAATGTGAATACCACTAATCTTTGTGCTACCTAAAATGATAGGAAAAGTCTTAGACTTGGTTCACACTTGTATGACTCCAAAGTTACGCCCACTTTAGGAGTGCAAATTTGACGCAACTTGACTTTGACCAGTGATAATGGACAACTGTTGCATTGTATAACATTCAGGTATGATTTTCATGCAACTTTTGAGGGTTAACATTGAAGTCTATGGTCCTCAAGTTGCATGAAAGTCAGACCAAAGTAGTGCATGAACTACTTTGAAGTTGCTGCAACTTTAAGTCGCACATATATGAATGGTTATAATTGGAAAACATGGGGAACTACTTGACATGCTACTTTGATGTCCAAAGTTGTATGACAATTCAATCAATGGAGCCTAAGGCCCCTTTCACACTGCTTTAACTTAAAAGTCAATAGAATGCCTATGTAAACTTGAGGTCCTCAACTTGGACCTCAACTCACACAAAAGTCAGACCAAAGTAGTACAGGGACTACTTTGAAGTTGCATGACTTTATGAATGGTAATCATTGGAAATCATGGGAAATGACTTGTCATGCGACTTTGCAGTCCCATTTTGCACAAGTGTGAAAGGTGCCTAAGAGGTATAAAGAATGAATTACTAACATTAAGAATGAAATATGGAAACCAAAACAAAATCATTTACCGGAGTTTGCCCAGCAAGCTTTCTAGCTGGACTGCAGTCTCTTATCACAGGACTGGACACATCCCAGTCCCCAGGTTGCAACAGTTACAGGAAAAAAAAGCAGAACTCCAGTCAAAAATAAGAGGAGCATAAATAGCTCATTAAAAGATAAAACAAAACCAGCTTTAGCTGTGATACTCTGCTTCAATTTGGTAGATTCTCTGCAGTACTTTGCCACTAGATGTTCTCAGTCTGTTGGCCAGCATCATTCAACCCATTATCTCTGAGCCCCAGCCACCTTGGACCTGCCGCCTGTGACTGGACAGTGAAAGGAGAAGCAGCAGAGTGATGAGGTCTTCTCTCGGTCACTTTGATTTCTCTTCCTTTTAACATTCTTCTGGTCGGCATATAAACTAATAGGCTCCTTGCGCTGCTACTTTCTCTAGCACGCCAAACATGTACTGATGTGTAATGGCTACAGTGGGAAATTAATTTGCAACTTTACTTTTATCTGCCTAGAGTTGTTTTAAAGCTCTTTCACTTAGACATCACCCCTCCATCACGAAGATGCTGCCAAAAAGTGGGACCATGCTTCCTCTGCATTGTCTTTCGAGTGAATTTGTCAGGTCCTGCTATTTGGCAGTGTGCACCATGTGGTGGGTCACAAAGTCTAACAAATAGGTCTAAGTGGAGGAGTGTTTAATGATTTACAACTACGCCTGGCTTCTACAAAATAATTGTGTATATTGCAGCTGTGGAGGAGAACTGCTAGAGCCATGTCAGTGTTGCATTGTTGCTGACTCCTAACGTTTAGGAGATGCCTTGAGGTTTGTCCAGACCAGTCTTCTTGCATACATTGGACAACCTCTTGAGAATACCTTGCCCGTATACTCACAGGCTAAGGAACCAGTGTTTCCAGAATGCCAGATTACTAGCAAGGAAGCAATTTTAGGCAGGCGGTGGGCTGATGCACTACAGCTATGCCTAGATAAAAACCAACAGCTATTCAGATAGGCCAAGTTAGCCTACAATTATGGCTTCATGTGATAGAATTCCAAATGGCTATGCACGCAATGCATATAATGTTGTTCTAATTTGATGTTACCCAAGCACACACGCCTAAATCATCTGCATCTGTGGCTACATTTATTTGGAAACGTGAGACTGCCAAGTTCCCCAGATCCCCCCTTCTGTGTAATCTGATGCGACGGTTGGACATACATGCCGATTCCTTCCCTTTGACCGTGAAAACCCAAAGGGCAATCGTCTTGTGTTTTCTTATTTTTTTTCTTTTGTAATTTGGAAAAAGAAGCTATTCGGTAAATAAAAGGACAATGTATGGAAACAGAGCTAAAATCCAAGGAGACAAGATAATTAAAATCTTTTTTTCAAAACTGCTTTTCTTTTTTTAATTTTCAAAGTTGAACCCTGGGCTAAGCAATAATATCTTCGTTCTCTGCACAGGCTATGTGCACCATAGTGATGGTGTGACTGCTACATTTACAATGTAATGGCTGGAGTTGCAAAGGCATTTGGTGCATATGACGTGGATTTATGCCTTCATGGCTATTGAAGAATATATTTAAAGCTGAATTCCAGGAATTCAGATCCTTTGTAAAAAGAGAAGGCACCCTATGAGTTAAAGTGGAACTAAACCCTCCAATCCCTTTCAGCCAAGGAAGTTGCCATCTTAGCCTGTGCTTGCTCTGTAACTACCATGGTGCTGCACATGTAAATCAATCAGTTATGACTCCAGCAATTTGGTGGTTTGACAGTTTGGTTGAAAGCATATACAAAATGTGACAGTTAGCATTCCCGGCATGCCGAAAATGCAACTATTTTTTTTAAACCGTTAGATTGATGGGTTTAGTTCCACTTCAAGTCCAGCAAGGTGCATGACACCTCCTGGGCTTATCTGGCAGCTTTATAGTACTATTGCTGTAGTTTCAGGAGCCCAACACTGATCCTTCTGAGATCTGCATCTTAAAACAGGAAAGTCGCTGTAGAAGCTATGCCCGCCCTTCCCCTACTCTTCAACACATTCACAAAATACAAAGGCTTCCAAGAATGGGCAGTAGAGAGGAGGGGTGGGCATAGCTGCTCTGTGTGCCTTTCCCCACTCTCACAGCCCTGATTGTCTTGAGTGTAATTCCAGGCAGAGCAATAAACCTATAGGATATAAATAATAGAGATAAGCCCAGGAGATGTCATGCAGCTCCTTGGACGTGTCTCTTCCTTTTTACAAAAAGGATGCATTCCTGGAATTCGACTTTAAATGAATTTTTTTGTGCCTAGGATTTAGCTTTCAGTAAAGAGCAATTACTAGGGATGCACCAATTCCATTTTTTTTTTTTTAAGACCGAGTAACAATACTTTTTCTCAAGTACTCGCCGATACCAATTACCAAGAACTATTTTTAGTGACAAATGTGGTCCGGTTTCGACAGCGGGATTTTAACCCCCTCTGGTGTAAATTTGTTCAGTGGTTCACGTGCAAATTGTCAAACTGTATGACAATGGAAATCGCACCTGAACCGCAAAATCGTACCGGACTCTTTTTAAAAACACACGGTGTGAATGTGCTATATGAACTGGCTCCATTGAAAAGGCTGCAGGCTCAAAACGTCATGTGAATCTGATGCGGTTCAAAATGCACCCAATTCACATATATGTAAAAGGTATCAGTTTTAGTATCTGAGCATTTGGAAAAGTACACAAATTCTTAGGATCAGCACAGATACCGGAATTGCTAGTAGTTACCTAGAAATCAGTGTACATTATACCAGATTATAGTAAAATTAAACCATGGCCAGTTTTTAGCACTAGTATTACCTTTTTTTTTTTTTTTTTTTTAAAACTCTTATTAAAAGGTTTTTCACATAGAGAAAAAAAAAAAAAAAGAATACAAACTTGGAACATAGCAAACATTCAGCACTACAATTTAACAGCACCAGTGTACAATGTAGCTCCCGGATCAAATAAAAGAAACCGTCAGAGATCCTTCCAGAGAAAAATCATAGCAAGGAAAGAAAGGGGTACACACAATACATATTCATTATATGCAATACAATATCCCTCCCTGCTGTACTAGGTGCCCATCCAGGCTTATACAAGCCTCACTCCTCGCCACATACGACAACCATCCACCAAGAAGCAGTTAATCTGATGTTGTTGGGCTATTTTCTATCCAACCACCCCACGCCTTTTTAAACTTATCAGGTACCCCTGTATTGAGATACCTGACTTCATACATTGGTAGAGCCTTATTAATCAATGCCTTCCAGGCCATAATGGTAGTTTGCAGGCATAGTACAAGAGCAAGGTGAGCAAAGGACAGATCACATTTTTGGGTGCTAATGTGTCCACCAAGCCCAAAACAGACAGACTTCTATAGATGATGTAATGGTGATCGTAGCGACCGATCCAACACAGTCCAGCACCCCCACCCAGAACTGCCAGATATGCGGGCAAAGCCAGAAGATGTGCAAAAAATCTGCCCCAGGTGCATCACATCTCCAACAGTTCGACAGGTGCACAGGGAAAATCCTTGTTAGTTTAGCAGGGGTGTAGTAAATCCTATGAAGGAACTTGAACTGTATCAAGTGATCACGCGCTAACACCAGTCTGGCAAACGTGGTGCCCCATATATCATCCCAATCATCGTCAAGCTGCGGGAAATCCGACATCAATGCAGCACGACAAGATGCTAGAACCTTTGTAGTATCTAAGAATAATTCCTTGTAGATAGTAGACAAGGCTTTAGGTAGGTCTTTATCCCTGAGCAGTGATTCCAGGTTGCCAGCCGGCACATCCAGAGTGGGCAGAAAAAGCACGTCTGAGCTGGAGAAAAAGAAACAGGTGCGAGGTGGGGAGCTAGTACTTGTGACACCACTCCACCCTGAAGTTCAGCACTTCTAGTCAAGTCTCACGTTCTGATGAATGAGTGCATGGACCCCATAGTAGGATAAGGGGCCTCTCTCCCCCTGTATAACAGGCCAGACAGCGCCTCATAGGAACCACCTACTGCAGCTTCTAAAGTTACCACAGCATCATCATCTGGCTGAGTACCAAAAACCAACTGCCCCGCTAAGAAATATCTAGCAAAACTGGGTACCGCCAACCCCCCCTTCTTTCCAGGGCTGCTGCAACACTTGCAATATAAGGGGTAGAGTCCCCCCCGCCCAGTGAAAGTTTGAAATCACTAACAATGGACTGGAAAAAAGTGAGGTATCCAGACTGGGGAGTTCCTAAAGACATATAGGAATAGCGGGAGAAATTTAATTTTCAGCAGATTTTTTTTTCCAATCAGGGATAGCAGTAGGTTTCGCCAGGCATGTGTGCGTTGCTTAAGTGTCTGCAGAATCAGAGAAACATTAAGGGGAATAAAGTCAGAAACAGACTGGGTTATATTAAGTCCCAAATATTTTACCTCATCTACCCACTGGGTTGGGGATGGAACTTTCAATGGCAAAATTTGTGATTTTTTGAAAAATATCAACTAGTTTGTGTTGAAAATGATGGACTTTTTAGGCGTACAATCTAAATTAATATAATTTATTAAAACATAAGTATACAGTTACTCAGTACAACAAACAGATATTAAAATCTGCACAGAATATAGAAAATGCTACAAGCCAATAGACAGTTTTACTAGGATAGCAACGTTGCTATCCTAGTAAAACTGTCTATTGGCTTGTAGCATTTTCTATATTCTGTGCAGATTTTAATATCTGTTTGTTGTACTAACTGTATACTTATGTTTTAATAAATTATATTTAGATTGTACGCCTAAAAAGTCCATCATTTTCAACACAAACTAGTTGATATTTTTCAAAATTTCAAATTATCGGGACGTGGCATTTTTTATCTTTTGTCGTATCAACAATACCATTATGTGGTGATACGCAATTTTTCAAAATTTGTGATTTACCCCAATTCACCTTAAGACCGGAAAACCGGGAGAACGACTGGTCATGATCCCCCAGTAAAAGTACAATATCATCAATGTATAACGCGTTTTTTTCCTCCAATACACCCACCTGTATTCCCTTCACCTCAGAGGACACACACCAGGCTGTAGCTAAGCAAGGCAAATAGGCCAGGAGATAAAGCAGGCAGCCCTGGCGTGTCCCCCTAGATACCGGGAAAAATCCTGATACCATCCCATTAAGTCTGACTGCCGCAACTGGGGGGGGGGGGGGGTGATATAGCAGCGCACTCCATTTACAGAATAAAGGGAGAAACCTGAACCGCCATAATACTTCCTGCATGTAGCTACAATCCACGGAATCAAAAGCCTTCTCTAAATCCAAAAAGACTAATATTCCCCTTTTGGTAATCTCAGGGCCCAGCTGTAGAAGAGTATAAACCCTTCTCAAGTTGATGTCAGTGGCATTACCCGGCATGAACCCATCTGGTCCTCAACCACTAAATGGAATATAACTGGCATGAGTCTGTTGGCCAGCATTTTCGTAAGGATTTTAACCACTTCCATACCGGGCCTATTCTGGCACTTCCCTCCTCTGTAAAAATCATAATTTTTTTGCTAGAAAATGACTCTGAGCCCCCAAACATTATATCATTTTTTTTTTTTTTTTCAGACACCCTAGGGAATAAAATGGCGGCCATTGCAACTTTTTATCTTGCACGGTATTTGCGCAAACATTTTTTAAACATGTTTTTTGGGGGGAAAAATAAAAAAAACTGTTTCACGGTTTAAAAAAAACAAAAAAGTAAAAGCTGGCCCAATTTTTTTTATACAATGTGAAAGATGTTACGCCAAGTAAATAGATACCAAACATGTCACGCTTTAAAACTGCGCACACTCATGGAATCACGCCAAACTTCAGTACTTAAAAATCTCCATAGGCGACGCCTTAATTTTTTTTACAGGTTACATGTTTAGAGTTACAGAGGGGGTCTAGTGCTAGAATTGTTGCTCGCGCTCTAACGCACGCGGCGATACCTCACGTGTGGTCTGAATGGCATTTATATATGTGGGCGGGACTACCGTGTGCGAGCCATCGGTGACAGGGGTGTTTTAAATTTTTTATTTTTTTATTTTACTTACATTTTTTTTTTTTTTGATCACTTTTATTCCTATTACAAGGAATAATTTGTGACAGGTCCTCTTTATGGAGAGATGCGGGGTCAATAAGAACCCACATCTCTCCTCCAGGCTGGAAAGCATGAGATCGGAAAAAAAAAATCCACGATCTCATGCTTACCAGCCGCGGCCCGGACGCAACGTCATAATGTCGTGCCCGGGCCTCCGACAGTCAGAGATGACCGGTGACCATCTGGTCACTGGAAATCTCTATGCTTGTCATCTGGCGTCGGCCGATTCTTTCTCCGGGTCCCTGACGAGACGGGAGAGCCCGGAGAAGCACCGGATGGCGGCGGGAAGGGGGATGTCCCCTCCCATCGCCTGTAAGAACGATTAAGCGGCGGAACTGCCGCCATGATCGTTTCTTATGGTGCACAGAATCGCTGGCTGAAAACAAGGATATCAGAATGATGCCTGTAGCTGCAGGCATCATTCAGATATTCCCACTGAAAGTCCAGGACGTTATATGATGTCCTTGGACGGAAAGTGGTTAAAAAACATATTTAATAATGAGAGTGTCGATAAGAGGCGCAATGCAAGTATAACAATGTGTGCTTCATACAGTGAGGGATGCAGCTGGCCTGAATGTAAACATTCCCGATAAAGGGCCAACAGATGCGGTGAGATAATATCTATGTTGCCTGTACCACTCAGCCGGCAGCCCATCTGGTCCCGGTGCCTTACTGTTTGGAAAAGAGCCTACCGCTGCAGCAAGTTCCTCCGACCCGAAAGGGGCAGCACTAGTATTACCTTGACCAATAATTGGTAGGATGTATTGTCTGCACTATATTCCCCTGAAACACAGAGGTTATAGTTATGTCTATTAACTAACTTTTGACTCCCACTGGCTTGTGTGTAAAAGTAAGCAGAAGCAGCACCAAATACATTCACATTGTTGTTTTTTTTATATTATTGTTTAGCTTTTTTTTGTCTAGCCACCAGCAGACATTTGTAGGCAAATTTGGCGACAGAATTAGATGGGAAGGTAATGTAGAAGCTGCTTAGCAGTACTGGATGAAGAGGTAATGCAGAGCAGCATTAGCGTGATTCTCTGTTGACAAGTAACATTTAGCTTGATCTTCCTCTACCAGCTTAAGAACTGCAATGGCCTTGGATACCCAGCAGGATCTTGTATTTGTGCCCTGGGATGTCCTTCATGGTTGTGCCTGAAACTGCTACAATTCACAGAGTTTCTCACGCAAACCCCTGGGAATAAAGCCAGCCAGATTTGTTCTGGTGATGGGACAGTACCAAGTATAATAATTGGCTACTATAAAGGGTAAAAAACTGGTTTGTCTCTTTCTGCATTGAAAGAAATAATCCCTCCAGTAGGCACAAAGTCTTTACGGCACTTTGAATATCTACTAGCGTGCATGCGCAAAAAAAAAAAAAAAAAAAACACAGCGGCATGGGCATGTTCTTTATTCCTAAATAATAATGACAAGCCTGCTTAAAGTGGTATTAAACCCAAAAGAAAACAATTATTAGGTTATATTGTAGCTTACCATAGAAGTAATGACTGCATATATTTTCTTTAGGCTCTCTTTCTTTTATCTTAACCTGGTGGTAAAGCCAGTAAGTCTCATTTTATTTTCCAATAAATTGTATTGCAATTTCCAGAAAGGTACAAAAACCAACCAGCACATAGAAACACACACCCACCCACCCGCTGTTCAAAGGTGCCCCCTGTGCGCCATCATCCAGAGTGGGGGCACTAATACAGGAGGTGCGTTACTGGCCAGATCACCAGGTGAAAACAGAGGGGGGAAAAAAAGCCTAAGAAATGAAAACTGATGCACCCACCACATCTTATGAATTGGAAAGCTGCAATATATAAAAATTTTGGTTTGGTGTTTAATACTGCTTTAAATTGCCTTCAGCGGTTGCATGTGTCCCAGTCTAGGGACCTGAAGACTGCTGGAAGGTAAACCCAATTTATGTGCCAGTCAGGCTGAGCAAATCGGCATTTTTCTATATTATGGAACCAGAGAGTCTAGAGGTGCAGAAACCGAAAATTCAGGATGCAATTAGCCGAAACCGACAATTAAAAAAAAAAAAAATATATATATATATATATATATATATATATATATATATATATATATATATATATATATATATATATTGTATTATATTCAACTTTTTAATATCATGAAATGAATATGAATTTAATTGCTGGCCATTAGGCGCCTTTAGAAAAGCTCAAGAAAAATGCATCCCTTTAAATTCTTTGTATGCCTTCACACTGGTCCGTTGCACTTCCGTTGTCGTGTTAAAAATCTTGCTTCCTGCATTTTTGGTCAGTTAAAAGAACACAGCAAAAAATGCACCGCCCCCTTGAAATGCATTGAAAACACAGCAAGAACACATCAATAACACAACCGTGTTAAGTTGTTGCTATTTAGATGGGGTTTTTGAGTCACATGACCTATGAAAAACAAAGCAGCACAGTAAAATCGTGGTAAAATTGTAGCAAAAATCATGGCAAGATCGCGTGCGTGTTCGGTGCCGATAATCATCGGCACCTTTTTGTTTTAAATCAGCAAAATGACGAAACACCATTTTTGGACAATATTTCTCGGCTGCTGAAATTTCGGTACAACTCTAAGAGTCCTTTTGATACTTTTACAGAGACTAGTGAAAGGGGAAAAAGGGGTGAACAACCTAATGTCTAAAGTACACTTTTGCTTTAACTGTAAAATGTTGATGCTTGGTCGGAATGTTCCTTTAAAGAGGATCAAGCAGATGACAAAGGACTAATCAGCAGTATTGTCTGGGGGCTCCCAGTAGCTGATCGTTTCACAATGACGTACCATGCTCTGTGAGCAAAGCAAAAAAAAGTAAAAATAAAAATAAAAAGCAGGATAGGCAGATATCCTTAGAATGCAGGAAGTAGAAACAAGGGGGTTCTTGTACTACAGGTCCTCAGGTACAGCTTTCTCTCCATCAACCCCGAACTACAACAATGAGCAGTAGTGACATGATCCAACTTCAAATCTGCGAGACTAGCAGAGGCAGCAAAATCTTGGATATCATACTTTGCAAATATTTAGCTAGGAGGCTACAGAAAGGGAGTACCTAAGCACCATCAAATGTCAAGAAAATCAAGGCCAAAAAAAAAAAAAAAAAAGGTAGATTTTTCTGAGTACTGCTTGGGTACAGTTAACACTTCTAGACATTAAAGATATGGCAAATCTTAGCTTTCGGAGTTCAGGTCCATTTTAAATTATGGCACGTTAAAGTACCCCCCGTTAAATTAATAAAGGCAAAGGTTTTTAGGTCATGCATTTTTTTTGTGCTGTTAAAATAAAAGCTGAAATATTTTGTGAGTTATGTAACCGTCACCCATGCTCCAAGGTCTTCAAAATCAGTATTGACAGATAACAAGCGTGCAAGATACTGTGTCCCAGCTGCCGCAGACCTCTCTCCCATGATGCTCAGCCAGCAAGCGGTGACTCCATAACGGCTGGATGCTCGTCCATCTCTCGTGTGTACACATCACAAAACAGCCCCCATTAATCTACATGTTGCATTAGCTTGACATCAAACATCACTTTTGGCCGAACATCAGAGGATGAACGAGGAAAGAGTAACAGAGCAATGAATGATAAACTTATCTGCTATGGTTTTAATATAATACAGGATTATGTAGGGAGATCAAACGACGTTACATTTTACACTGGCCAGAGCACACAGCTATAATATCAGAGTAATTCAGGAATAAAAACAACAAACCATTGATCAGACTTTTTTTTTTGTCTGCCTAATCTCAGCTAGGCAGCGACTTATTTGCATATTCCATTCTCATGACACGTTCTCCCTAGTGGTGCTAATGACCTTGTTGGTGCCTCTACTTGGCTAATTATTTAGTCAATCACCAGAGGCCAAGAATGTTTTGTTTGACCAGTCACAAAACATGTGCAATTAGGTTATGATCCATCAGTCTACCAGAGGATTTTACTACACAATTATGCAAAGAATTTACTGAGAAACATGATGTGACAGCACTATTTCCCCCATTTGCTTCCATGAATACAAAATACACTAGAGAGAAATCTCTAAAACGGTGCCTTCTAGGACACCAAGATCCTGATGGTTGGCGTGATGCAAAAACTCAATTTTAAATATCCAGGAAAGGTATTGAAAGCAAAATATGTAATGCAGATGTAAACCCTAATGGAACAACTATACTTAAGTAGGGTGTATCATAAAAAAAAACTGCCATTTTGAAAAAAAACTATTTGATTTCACCTTAGTTACATGTAAGAATTGCTGATCTCCAGCAGCCTCTTTCGTTAACAGAAGCTTTCAACTTCAATTATTTCTGCACACCATATCTCAGAGCTGGTTTATTGATGGTGACAACAGTGGGTCATGCCTGTGTTTCAAACATGCAATAGAACGACAACCCAGAAGAATGACTGGAACACGGGAACAAAGTATTATCAAGCTGTAAAGAGAAATACCCGCACAAGGACCTTCATATCAAGATGGCCAGATATTATTTAATAAAAGCAGATTTCAATACATTTTAAATTACTAAGATATTACAGTTACTAGTGAAAACCCCAAATTCAGTATCTCAGAAAATTAGAACACTGTGAAAAAGTTTAAATATTGTAGACTCATGGTGTCACGCTCTAATCAGCCAATTACCGCAATACACCTGTAAAAGGTTTACTGAGCCTTTAAATGGTCTCAGTCTGGTTCAGTAGGTTACACGATCATGGGGAAGACTGCTGGCTTGATAGTTGTCCAAAAGACAGTAACTGACACCCTCCACGAGAAGGGCAAGTCACAAAAGGTCATTGCTAAAGAAGCTGGCTGTTCACTTGTAAAAGAGTTCTGTATCCAATCATATTAATGGAAAGTTGAGCGTAAGAAAAAAAAAGTGTTGTAGAAAAAAAAAAAAAAAGGTGCACAAGCAACAGGGATAACCGCAGCCTTGAGGACTGTGAAGCAAAGGCTATTCAAGAATTTAGGGGAGATTCACAAGGAGTGGACTACGGCTGGTGTCAGTGCTTCAAAAGCCACCACACACAGATCCAGGGCATGTGCTACAACTGTCGCATTGCTTGTGTCAAGCCACTCCTGAACCAGAGAAGTCTGAAGTGTCTTACCTGGGCTGAGGAGAAAAAGGACTGGACTGTTACTCAGTGGTCCAAAGTCCTTTTGCATTTCATTTGGGAATTAAGGTCCCAGAGTCTGGAGGAAGAGTGGAGAGGCACAGAATCCAAGTTGCAGGAGGTCCAGTGTGAAGTTTCCACAGTCCGTTATGATTTGGGGAACCATGTCATCTGCTGGTGTTGGTCCACTGTGTTTTATCAAGTCCAAAGTCAGTGCAGCCCTCTACCAGGAAATTCTAGAGCACTTAATGCTTCACTCTGCTGACCAGCTTTATGGAGATGCAGATTCCATTTTCCAGCAGGACTTGGCACCTGCCCAAGAGAATCTGTGGGGTATTGTCAAGAGGAAGATGAGACACCAGACCCAACAATGCAGAAGGCCACTATTAAAAGCAACCTGTGCTTCCATAAAACCTCTGCAATATCACAGGCTGATCGCCTACATGCCACACCGCATTGATGCAGTAAATCATGCAAAAGGAGTCCTGACCAAGTATTGAGTGCATACTTTTCAGTAAGCCAACATTTCTGTATTAAAAAGCCTTTTTTTATTATTGGTGGTCTTATGTAATCCTATAGATTTCCACAATAAATTTACCACCAGAGCATGATAAGGAATGTATACAGGGGGTCCCCGAGTTACGAACTCGTTAAGGACTGCCCGCCTGTACGGAAGTCGGAAATGTTCGTAAGTCGGCCGCGCATGCGCAGACCGACAAATACGGACATTTCCGGACATTTCCGATGTTCCGTCTAATGCCGTTCTGCGCATTCGCGGCAAATTACGGACATTTCCGGCATTTTCCAAGGCTCTGTATGGCAGCGCATGCGCAGAATGGCCGGAAGACGGCAAAAAATGGCGGAGGGTCCCCGAAGCGCCCCGTTCGTAAGTAGGGGTTGTTCGTAGGTTGGGCGTTCATAAGTCGGGGACCCCCTGTAGTAGGTAAATTGAACTGTGAGTCAATTCTGTCAATGTGTATGTTCTTGTCAGAGCGGCTTTGTAGCCAGATTCTTCCCAATCTCCATTAGATGCCGTTATTCAGAAATCACTGGAGTAATGTGACATTTTATGCATAGAAGAGGACAAGTCGGCACTATAGTGATTCATACAGAGTAAGATTATTATAGTGCAACTAAAATTGCTACTCATAAAAGTGTAGGTACATTAGTTACAATTACTGGCATCCTCCAAGTATGCCTTCCATTCACATCACTGAACCCGCACCCAATGAAATTCCATGTATAAATGGACATCAGCCAATTCCCAACAGCTCTTATAATTCTTAAGATAAACTGCTCATACGAGAAGCATGGAAGTTTTCATTGGCTGTCTTAGGCACCAATACATATGTATTGCATTTATTTTCTGTACTTGTTCCAGGTCAGAGGCTCAAAGCCAAAGCATCAGCGTGACAAGCTGTGAACTAACCTTCTTGAGAGAAGTCATCAATGGCAACCTATACAATTCTCACCTGGCAGGTGGACTTTAAGGGCATCAGGAGGGAGATCTCCACTTAGAGAACCCAACTGTGATCCTCTTGCAGTGGTTCTAGTGAATCCCATTTGCTTTTAGTCATAAACACTGTTGCAATGCTACCTCTGATGGTTTCTCCATTAGCTCCAACGAACAGCAGTCTTTCCGACACACCGAGCATTACTGTACTGCAGTAACTTTGAGACCATTAATGTTCTAATCAGCATTGCAAGTCTAATAAAAATATTCAAGAAATCCACAGAAACTTCACTGGAATATAAAATTATAGTCTTACCGAGATGCCAATTCCTCTTGCTTCCAGATCAATTGTCTCCTGAAACAGCCGCTAGTAATTCATGGATTACCATACAAGGTACAAAACTCTCCGCTGCCTGTTTTGTCATTGGCACTATCGCCCTCTTTCTACCTGCCTGCCAGGAATTCGGTCAACCGTACTATGCAAAAGCTATTCAAGGGGCAAATTGGACTTTTCAGGGGACTGCCTAGCTGGAAGGAAGGGAAATCTATCGCTGGGTCAGGGAAATATTTAAAAGCCAGCCGACCTATAGCTCACCCTACTTTCAATGGAACACAGCATTAACAATAAATGAGCCATCATCTATTATTTAAAGGTAATGTTACAGTCTTCCATTATAACATTTTAGGATAAACTAGAAAGTGATAGCCTGAGGAATACCCAATTTCCCTTACATCATCTGACAATGAACGCATGCTGTAGCACAGAAAAACTTTTGTCTGTTTCAATTGTTCTATATTATTTATTCAGAGTGTTTATTTTTATTAGGTGGAATGTGATCGTCCAAATCTTTACAAAAGCTGAATGACCATTGCTGATGGCTCCATTAGAGGCAACAAGCGGATTAGGTCTATGAGAAAGTGCTCCTTAAATAATGAATCCAGGCTCCTGTATTGCAGACTGGCATTATCCGTATTAAACCAAGAGAGGAAGTCAGGAAACATCGCTACGCTGAGCACCAAATGCAAAAGCCATTATATCTGGCTAGCAATTAAAAAACTATTTGAAAAAGGCACCGGATACACAGCTATCATTTGCTCATTCCATGCATTATTCTTGGCGATTAGGGTAACATGGACATGGTAGTAATGGTGACTAAAGTGATCCTTCCTGTTACCCATGGAAGGCAGAGTAAAAGGGTCATTAACACCCCCCTCCCCAACTCTTTATTCATTGCATGCTTTAGTCCACTGACACGTATGTCACTGTAGGACACAGTAGTGATATAGGGGCTTGGTGGAAGGAACCATAGTAGTAGTAGCAGTAGTAGTAAGAGTAGTAGGAGACCAGAAATTTGATCCCCAAGTGTGTTGATGAAGAGGATTCTCTATGTATGACAACTCTTGAAGAGAGTATGTAAAAAGCGGGCACACCTCACCTAGCCCTAGTTAAGGGTTCATTTGTAATTTAGCTGTATAAGGCTAGGGTTTTTAGGTATAGGGGTACTGTCTCTTTAAAATATTTCCCAGTGCTATAGGTGGTCCAATCAGAATGCAGGGATTGTTCTGGAAGCCCCCTGGAAGGTTTTAAAAGGGGCTGCTGGGGGTCTCTACTTCCTCTGGCAACGGAAGACCTGAAGAAGGGAGCAGCTCCCTCGTCGCAGTATTTTTATGCGATTGGGTCACCCCGGAATCCGGGGGGGGGGGTGTATTTTCTTGATAAAATAAAGGTTCAGTAGCCCGTGTTCTAAAAACTGGGCAAAGGTTTTGCTTGCATATATTTGTTTTCTTAATATTTGGTTTAATATGTTTATTGAAGTGATTTTTATTGATGTTAAATCAATAAAAATACCGCGGCCAATTTTTTGCCAAAATACGGTATGCGTTTTATTTTAGTTACATAAGGGTATCCGGGGAACTTGGTTGAGGGGCAAGGTGTGGCCTTCTGTCCCATAGATCTACGCAGCAGTTGGTGGGACGCGCAAGTATAAAATCTCCTGAAAGGTAAATATATTCTTTAGCACTTTTCAATTATGCAACAGGGTTTCTTTACAGGAGCACTCATCTTTTCTTTCACTGGCCGAAACGCTAAGGACTCACCAGCAAGGCAGTAGCGATTGGGGGGGGGGGGGGGGTCACACTTTAGCCTTAGAAGCAAACAAAGCCTTAGAAGCAAGCGAGTGTTCTCCCTACTTTCCTGGTGATCCTGCTGCCGGCAAATTGAGCTGAACTCTAGTGTGACATGGTCCTTAGGGTTGATTTACAGTGAAGTTAAGGTGAGTGGGCAAGTGGCCTTCAAGTAAGGCATTCATTTTGGTGTGTGAGCTGGCACTGAAAACCAACCTGGCTAAACTCTCATGTTAGACTCCGATAATGCAACTCTTATAAAATGGAGTAAAGCTGTTGTACAATACCATGTCTGATATTTAAATGCAGACTGTAATACTGTTCACAGCAGACAGAAAAGTAGATCTGTACTGACTATATCGGCCTTAATCCCTGGTGTCTTAATTGACAGTTCATCCAGCTAAGAGTCACTTAAGTTCAGGTGTCCCCACTTCACTGGCCAAGGATCACTCATGATAGTACGCTGACCAGATCAGAATTTTGCATAGTCAAATATGCAGATCACTCATTACACACAGACATCTGGCTGAAGCTGCTAACAGCTGAGAGCAAAGTCCATTAAGTGTTAATTGGAAAGGATCTTCTCTGTCTCCAGCAATTTAATATTTATTAGCCATCACAGAGCAAATAAACTAAAATGTTATGGTCATCAAGATCAATAATGATGAATGACCCTCTGGAGAAAGCTAGCTAGCTTTTCCTAATATTGCACTTCTGTGGCCTAATGCTGGTACATTCCATTAAATATCTGATCATTTACTAATCAATAGCTCAATACTATTATTACTGCTTATATTTAAGCATTCAATTTTGAGTAGGAGACTTTATTGATTAGTATGGATTGTACCAAATGCACTGATAATTCTAAAATATGAAAGTGATAATAAAAAGGGACCTTAATAGTAAACTTGCTTAAGGGTTCATGCACAGAGCCATATGGGCAGTGTAATTAAGGGCACACTTCTCTGCCCAAAATTCACAAGTGCAGTGTACAGCCTGCTGTCAGCAGCCTCCAAATCAATACACTGCGACTGTGCACCGCTATATGCACACATCTGAATTAGTGGTGCACCAAAATTTCAGTCGCCGTAACATATCGGCCCGAAAACCTTGTATTCGGCATGCGGCCGAAAGATGAAAAGGTACAGATAATGACACTGAAAAGGGGGCAGGGTCTGCCCCGACTGCCGAACATTGTGGGTGTGTTATCCGTCCTCCGCTCCCCTCCCTCCTCTCCTTTTCACACAGAGCGGCAATCTCCCTGTGTCATGGAGTTGAATTGTCCGGGCGGCCGCAGTAACAATGTCCCGTTTCCTGTGATAGATGCCACGCTGATCCAAAGTGGGATATTGTTAAATCCAGCTCCGTGACACAGCGGGAGATCGCCACTCTGATCCAGGCACCGGTGAGGCCGCATCTGACTGGCACCAGTGAGGCCGCATTGATTTCTTGCATCATGTCTGCAGTCTCGGACCATCTCCTGTATCATGTCTGCTAGAGGTGCACTGAATGGAAATTTTGCTGATACGATTAGCAGTGTGTTTAAGTAAGAGATTGCAGACATGATACAAGAGATAGTTAGAGACTGAGGACATGATACAAGAGATGGTCAGAGACTGCATTTTTCTTGCACTAAAAGTGGCAACAATAAATTCATATCAATTTAAATTGATGATATTAATAAAAAAAGTCGAACATAATACAATTATATATAAATATTTTTACAAACCGTGATTTTCGGTTTAGTGCATCCTGCATTTTCGGTACCAAAATTGCCATTCGGTGCACCCCTCATCTGAATGCTTCTTGCACATAGAAAATGCAGACATTCTGTGTTCAGGGCAGTACATACATCCCTGTACATGCATATGTGCATACTGGTGTACAGCTGCAGCATATTTCAACCCATCATTCATTTTGACTGGCTGCTGACAGTGGGCAGCACCCTGCACCTGTGACTCCCGGGCAGAGAAAGAATTACACTCTCATGTATGCTGTGCTGCAGCTGTGTGTACGAAGACTGGGCTCACACTGATGCAAATTCCTTGTGTGAAATACCTGCCAGTCCCCCTGCTTTCCCATTTCAAACTGACCATGCTAGACATAGAAGCACAGCCTTCCTGGTGTGGTCAGTTTTCTGGGAGCACAGCCTGTTAGTCCTCCAATGGCCAAGACTTACAATGACATGCCCCACTGCACAGCCATTCACTGGGAAGACTGTACTGCAGTTTCTCTCCCTTTGCTAAAAACATTCCCTGCAAAACAGTCGCTCAACAGAGGTCATGAGATCACTTGAAAAAATTGGTTAAAAAAAAAAACACGACTATCTGTCTCTACACACTCACAAAAGTTTTGCCTTCCATTTCTATTTTAAACTGAATGTGTTATTTTACAAGGTGAGGGTTCACATATACTTTAAGATGTACCAAAACCTGGATTATGTTAAAAGTTTTACCTCTTTTTTTTTTTAAGCTTGCTTGGCTCTAGTGGTCATGTTGTCTTTTTGTGTAAGTGCAGCATACTTTTCTTTTTAGTATTGGAATGAAGAGGTCTACAAGGAATGTTTATGGAGATGCATATTAAACCTTTCTATACTGTGCATTTGAAGTGAATTTTATATGCATTTTGCTTGTGCTTTGATCTTATGAAAGCGTATCCACAACCATTTTTTTTTTTATTTATTTATTTTAGTATTTTTGGGTATAGTAGGGCAGGGTTAGGACCTTTATTTTATTTTTTTGTGTAGTCTGTCCTCCAGTTGCAGTGTTAATAGACCTACCAGACTGATTGAAATTCACTGACACGGCACCCAAAATTTACTGGCATTACTAAAAAGTTCCAAAATTCGTTTAGGCTCGGTTCACACAGGCAGTGCGATTTCATGCGATTTCACAATGCAATGCGTTTTGGCAGGTGCAAATTTAATGCGATTTCTGAGGAGACTGGGCATAGCTAAACATTAAATTTGCACCGCACTAAACTCGCACAGGACCCTTTTTTGAACCGGAATCAAAATGGCATCGATGCGATTGGCTTTCATAGAAAGCAATGTACTTTCAGATGACATGCAAATCTATGAATTTCGTATCGCATCAGTGTGAACCGGGCCTTAAGGCCTGGTTCACACCTAAACAGGTTGCATATTCCAGGTGCATTTTGCGTTTTTCGATACACATTTTTGATCCATTGAAGTCCATGGAACAAAAAAAAAAGGGGGGGGGGATTTTTTGCAGCAATGCGATAACTACACAAACTAGGCAACTCTTAACGAATATTTGAAATGTTATGCTGTACAACACTACTTATGGTACTGTATAATTAGGAGGCTGCGACCTTCACTGTTTAAGCTACTACTGTATTTTTTAGGACTCTACCCCAATTTAAAAACGTAATAAAAATCATATTTGCAAAAAAAAAAAAAAAAAAAAAAAAAAAAAAGGGACTGGCCCACTTCCATAAAATGCACAGATGTGAACATGACCCATAGGAAACCATGTTAAATGAACTGTAGTGTGCACTAAAAAAATACATAGGTGTGAACCAGGCCTTAGTGCAAATTTCAGTATTTAGGCTACAAACAAGTACAATATGCAATTAGCAATGTGGTTTAAGGTTAATATGAAGGCAAAAAACATTTCTTTTTTTCTTATTTTATTGTTGATATAGTAAGTAGCTCAGTAACATAACTCAGGAGGGCAAGAAATTAGAATAGGCAGGGATTCCACTTACAACCACTTCAGTACATTACATTTTAAATATCTATTTTTAATTCATTTATAGGTGGATATTCTAAATAAGTTTTATATAAATCACATTGCTTTGGAACCATTTCTTCAACTTTTTGAATATCAATTATGTTTTTGCACGTGTTTACAGCACAAATGAAGGTGGGCTCCTGAAACCCCCAAACGAGTTTTTTTTTTTTTTTATTGAATGCAAAATTTGTCAATCTCAAGCTGGAGAAGAACTTTTGATCTTGTTCAGTTATTTAGGGTCAGCATTTGGACATTTTGGGCAGAAAGTAGATAAAGCATCATGTCGGAGAAAATCTTGTGAATAAGGAAGGCTGCTGGTTCAGGATGGGCCTATTGCATCCTGGCAAGTGTCCTCTGGCTGATTCACTGATGGGAGCTCACATGAGATAGGATCAACTGTGTGTACTGTGGGGTGATTGTTGTGTACAGCACAACCTACCGTACATAGCAAACTCCAAACTTTGCATGTCCTCCCTATGCTTGCATGGGTTTCTTCCGGTACTCTCACACCCCAAAGACATGCTGGTGGGTTGATTGGCCTATGTGTGTATGCATGTGAGGAAGGGACCTTAGATTGTAACCCATTCCGTACACTGCATAGTAAGTTCAATATGCTACGTCACTCTACTCTAAAACACTTTGCGCTAAATTATACACTCTATACCACCAAGTATGAGCGATTTCAAGTGGAACTACAGGCTTGGGGAGACGGGAGCATATGCCATAATGTGAAAAGTTTACTTGAACCCTATGACAGACTTGCCTCCCAGTCTGCCTTCCTCCAGTAATCACAACTCTGCATTCTCACCCATGCCATGTTCTCAGATGCTTCTTCCATAATCAGACATCTTCCCTTCTTCAATCATTGGCCGGCCACCAGTGCCGGACTGGCCTACCGGGATACCGGGAAATTTCCCGGTAGGCCGTCTGCTCTCAGTGCCCTGGGCCCGGCCACCTATGATGCAACTCCTGCACGTGTGCCGCCATTACATCATCCCAACAAAGGCAGATGGTGTGTACACACACACACACACACACACACACACAAAAAAAATGTGAGTTAATTATATAAATCAATAAAACTAAAAAATTTCTATTGAGAGCTGATGTCTTTGGTAGTTGCCAGGCTCACACAGTTGATGTTAACTATGCTAAAAAGAAGCCATCGCCAGAAGCTAGTAGTAGATCTGTGACAATACTTTCTGCAAGATGTCAATAAAGGATGTAACCTGCTACCTTGTACGGCAACAATTTCCTCCCTGGGGATTTACTGGAAGACCAGAATAAAACTCACTCCACCCTAGTCTCTTGATACTGTATTGTACTGTGTGCTATGGAAACAAGTGCTGTGACGACAAAGGGTTCTCCTGTTTTCATGATGTGCCATGAGGAAAGCAACTCCCATGGTAATCACACACACCTTGTACTTCCTAATATGTCCGTACTTAAAAAAATAAAAAATAAAAGAAGCAAATAAGTGGGAATCAATTGAAACTGGGAAATTCAGATCAAGGTGAAGAATGACTACAGAAATCAGCTGGTGGCCAGTCCTGTTTTGAGGCCAACAGACAGGGGGAGATTTACTAAAACAGGAGCACTTAGAAGCCGATTGGCTACCATGAACAGCTACACCAGATTCTTATTTCAGCTTATTCGATTAGGCTTTGACAATAAAACCTGGAAGCTGATTGGTTTCTGTGCAGAGCTGCAACAGATTTTGCATGCTCCAGTTTTAGTAAGGCCCCTTTCACACGGGCTGTCCGATCAAGTCCACCTGTCAGTTTTTCAGGCAGACCTGATCACTCACTCCATTCACCTCTATGGAGTGGCGGATGTCAGCGGTGACATGTCCGCTGACACCCAGTGCTATCTGATCCTCTCCGCCAAAACCAGATGGATGGAGGTCCTATTTTCCATCCGCCTGGTGGATGGGACCGGATAAAAAACAGACACGGTCCATTTTTATCCGATCTCCCCAAAGAGGAGAGCTGGACTCTGTGCATCCAAGCGGAGACCGACCTGTCATCCGCCTGCTCTGAGAACTGAGGCACCCATGTGAAAGGGGCCTAAAGCAACCACACAGTTTCAAGGGACCAAAAGACTTGTGTTTTCCGAGTTGCACAAAAATAAAAAAATAGTGCTGAAAATGTAAGCCTACATTTACAGGGTGGCGCAGCAGTGCCAGTGGATTCTTGCTGAAGTTCTGTCGAAATAGCCAACTTGTCAAAAATTCCAGCTACGCCACTTCCTGTAACTCTCCAGAAGATTTTGACAAGTTGGCTCTACCGTCCATGCATGCGTGTACACCCAACAGAAACCCCCCCGGCAGCTGTTGGAGAACTCGACGAGTTTTCAAAAAAGGTTAGCGACGTAGCTTGCGCATGCGCAATGCGGCGATTGATAGATCTGAGGAAAACTGGCCGAGTTCTCCAACAGTTGCCGGGAGTTTGTTATCTCGTCGGGTGTACACACGCACATGGCCAGCAGAGCCAACTCATCGAGATCTCCAACTATGTCACTTCCGGTGACTCTCCAGCAACAGGTTTCGACGACTTGGCTATTATGACAGAACATCGGCAGTACTAAACTAGGCCTGCACATTCTCTGTGCAACCAGCAGAAACCGTCAGTGGCAGCTATCAGATCTCTGTACAAATCAATGGCCAACGCTGCCGCTGTTCGCATGTACTGGGTGTCTGGGGAGCTAAGCGTGTTCCGTTACCTCTGTTGTGTCTGCTGCAGAGTAACTTCTATAATCCCTACACTTCATTTGCTGTATGGACCATTGCGGTCACAGTGCTATCGCTTAAATGAACATGGTTCTTTTCTATTTAAGTCCATATCTCAAATTTAAACATCATGAGCACCTGGTCCAAAAACATGTGGACAGTGGATGATATGAGATTAAGGTCTCCAGCAAAGCACACAAGAAAGCAAGGGAGAATTTTATCTTGCACATATCTCTCCAGGCTCCATGCACACTGGGCTTAAAAAAACATCTGTTCTCTTGGCAGTAAAAAAAAAAAAAAAAAAAAACGCTCACATAGAGCAATTTTTTGTACAAAGTTTAGACAAGTTTTAGGTTTTTTTTCTGCCAGTAAGCTCCAATCAGAAACGTGAACCAGAAGGGTTTTTTTATTGCCTCTAAACATTGAGCTCAAAATATGCATGGACACATAGGATAACATTGAGCTGCTTCTACAGGCGGGACACAAAACTCCTATAGAAGCAACAATTTTTAAGCTGGTGTGCATGGAGCCTAAGATTTAGAATAAGGCTTACCTATAGGTAGTGAAAATATCTCTTAAACGTGCGCCGTGATATTTCACTTGTAGTGCGCCGATGATGTAATCAGCGCATGCGCTGTGAAGAAACGGACCTCCGTGCCATTTCTTCCCCCAGCGTGTGCCGTTACTGATGGCTCCTGCCATCAGTTTAATTTGCAGGCTTTGCAGGGAGCAGAAGAGGAAGTAAAACCCATCAGGGTTTACTTCCTCTTTAAGCCTAGGTTCAACTGAACTCGCACAATTTCAAACCAGCAATGCTGCTCAACTTCAGGGCCATTTGACAGACATCTGTGCGGGTTAATGCATAGAGGTCTATTCAAAATCGCCCCCAAAGTTGCCAAAAGTAGTACAGAAACTTCTTTTGGGAATCGGTGCGGCGTCACACGGATTTGGACAGTGCTATTGCCGGCAATATCTGCCGATTTGACATGTCAAATCCCATGCCAAATCGGCCCGATGAGAACATCATGGGCTTAGACACAATATGAGATCGATTTCCATCCCCACCCTCTTATTCATGTTTTGGTGACAACTCAAAATTTTGGACAAAGAGTGGGTGGCTCTCCCCTGCAAGAACACAGACCCTAAGAAAAATCTTAAAGGTTTAAACTCACTTTCCAAAATGTAATTAAAATGTTTTTTGCTTTAGATTCACTCTACATATACCTGTAGTGAGGTTGAATAAATAAAGCTGCTATTCATGGCACTACAAAGCAAACACTTAGAGGAACCAGAGTGCACCCTTAGATGTACAGTATGTAGTTGCATCACGGGAGCCATTTAACTTGAGCACTCAATTATGTCAAAGAGTCATATTGGCCCGACCCAGCCCAGCCCCCCCCCCCCCCGCCTTGCTATTGAGCAATGTCCTAAATTCAAACCTTGCCTTACTCTTGGGTCAGTGAAGCCCTTAATCCACCCCCCTTTATTTTTGCTCAGTGAGTGATTAAATATACATACTGTGGGGGGTTAGGTGGCACCCATGGATCTCATCCATACAGTTTGAGGGGCCCTGGGATGTTTGGTATGAATGGGCTTTTCAGTTTTCTCCAGGATAGAAAAATTCTGATATAGGTGCTTGACCCCAGAGGCTTTGTAGGGTATGGAGTGGGATAAAGCCTCCAGCCATGGGTCCAGAATTTGCTGACATGCAGTTTTTTGATTGTGCAGGTGAGCACAGCCCTTTCAGTATAGGGGTTGACTATACTTCCCATGACTCTGTGGCTTCAGGAGAGCAACAAGTGTGTACACCACACTAGAGGGGTGCATGTCTGTTACTAACCAGGCTGATGCCAGTGAGATTAGGGCAGTGTGGAAACAGAAGGACTTGAGTGGATCTATTCTAGACAACCAGGACAATTGCTTGGTAACACAAATAGCTAATCAGCCAATCACATGGCAGCAACTCAATGCATTTAAGCATCTAGATGTGGTGAAGACAACTTGAAGTTCAAACCGAGCATCAGAATGGGGAAGAAAGGGGATTTAAGTGACCTTTAAAGTGGCATAGTTGTTGGTGCCAGATGGGCTGGTCTGAATTATTCAAAAACTGCTAATTTACTTGGATTTTCACGCACAACCATCGACGGTCAACAGTGAATAGTCCAGAAAAAAGAAAATATTTCAGTGAGCGGCAGTTGTGTGGATGAAAATGGGCAGATTAGTTTGAGATGATAGAAAGGCAACAGTAACTCAAATAACCACTTGTTACAACCAAGGTATGCAGAATACCATCTCTGACCGCACAACACATCGAACCTTGAAGCAGTGCCACTCCTGTCAGCTAACAGGAAACAGAGGCTACAATTTGCACAGGCTCACCAAAATCGGACAATAGAAGATTGGAAAAGTGTTGGCTAGTCTGACGAGTCTTGATTTCAGCTGCGACATTCAGATGGTCGGGTCAGAATTTGGCATAAAACATGAAAGAATGGATCCATCCTGCCTTGTATCAACGGTTCAGGCTGGTGTCGTAATGGTGTGCGGGATATTTTCTTGGCACGCTTTGGGCCCCTTAGTATTGTTGCTGACCATGTCCATCCCTTTATGACTACAGTGTACCTATTTTCTGATGGCTCCTTCCAGCAGGATAATCACAAAGCACAAATCATCTCACCACTGGTTTCTTGAACAGGACAATGAGGTCACTGTACTCCAATGTATGTGCTACATACTGTCACATCCAAGCTACTGCCATATTTCCCAAAGAATCTATCCACATCATGCTGGAAAAAATAAAAAAGAGAAAGCTGATTTTGCTGCTACAGGCAACAAAACCCGTTCTCATCAAACACAATGAAAAGCAGGAATTAACAAAAATCTCTCCGATTGCATACAATGTCTGCTTTATTTTAATGGTCGGACCTCTCGCTGGGTGTAAAACACTCCTGACTGAATAAAAAAAAAAAAAAATCTCCCCTTAACCATGATTTATTGAAAGAGGTGCCGGTTGCTAGGTTCTCTCTTCCTCTCCTCTCTGGTTTATTGTTAATCCCTCGAGACAATCTGAGTGATTGCAAAAGGCTGATGTGAGTAATGAGTTTTCCTCGGTTAAGACTCTAATTAATTTGGCGTGGGGACTTGTTGAAATCTTCATACAAGTAACAAACGTTTACTTCACTCATGCGGCGTTACGAGACATATCTACTATTATTACCATGGCAACAGACTTCCTGCCCAGAGCCAGGCCCACAAATGCCGAGCCTCACTCATCATTTCAGCATGTATAATACAGCTCGCCATTACCCACAATGCCTTGAGTTATGCGGTCTAGGTCAGTTATGGACAGTATGTGGCTCTGCAGATTTATATAAAAAACAAAGTTCCAGAGATTGGGATTCATAGTTCTACATCTAAAAGCTTGATGCATGTCCGTGGAATCCCTAAACCATGTAGTGCATCATTTTAATCGGTATTTAAGGAACAGGTCTATTGGCGAAATACAATATGCTCTTTTATTAACCCAAAAAGGAGTGGCACGTCTCAAGTTTAAAGCTTTTTGTTTTGGGCCAGTTGCACCTAAAAAGAAGGCCATCTCACTTCTGGCTGGACACTGGTGGACCCTGGTGGACCCATGCACCAGTTCACTTGCTGGTAGGCTCCCTGTTGAGATCTGTCTCAAGTAGATTGCATCTCTGGCACACATGAAGGTGTCCCTCACTGGATTCCCCAGTCATTTGTATATACTACAATAAGCAAAGTCCTTTTATAGGAGGTGGGGATACCATCATCTGGCTTCGTAATAGCTATAGTCACCAAGCATAGCTTGAAATGCTAGTAAAGGAGACCTTGTCACCGATTCCCTAAGCCATAATAAAGCCGGCCATGGACAAAGCAATTTTCTTTCCTGCAACCATAGGTTGCAGGAAAGAAAATTGCTCTGCTGTCCCCCATCAACACCAACAGTGTTGATGAGGGAGCAGAGCATTTTTCTTCTCCTGTGGAGCCGTTGAGCTCTCCCAGCGGTGGCAGGGGGAAGTCATCCCCGCCAGGGAGAACACAATGATTACTGCTAGCGGCTATAATGGCTGCTAGCAATAATTGCATGTAAAATCCAAACAGGCTAATTGTATCCAAGTTGATCGATTGATCAACTTGGGTAAATTCACTTGTCCATACATGATTTGAATCTCAGCCGTTCCCTGCTGAACTAGCCAAGTTTCGAACCGTCTATGGCCAGCTTAAATCTTCATGTGATTCAGTTTGCAGCAACTATGCATTGCAAAAGTAGAATTTGCCTTGTGGTCAGCATTTTTAACGTAAAGAACATATAAAAACTTTAAACACAAAAAGTACAGTATTGTCCCTTTCTTCACCATCCTGAGACCCAATAAAGTTATGCATTATGGACCTAATGCATGACGTGATAACCACGACATATTCTAAAACCATAGTCTGGTTTATATCATTCACAGAGCTTCCATCCACCCATGGTTACTCTATGCGAAGTAGTATCCCACCGAGACAAATGGACTATCCCTAGAGACTGGAGGCCCTCAGGAGATGAAATCTGCAATATTTCTGTAGCCAATTTAAAGCCAGTACTGCAAAAGATACAAATAAAAGCGGTGGCTTGGGGTAAGACGTGGTGCAGAGATCACAGTACATGAACATCTGTAATATTTCCAGCAATGTTGCTCATTAAGCACCTAAAACCTTCATGCAAACACGTTGTGTATGAGCGTTGTGGTGTGTTGGTACTTTCTAAATAGTACCCCAACGTCCACTTATAAAATAAAAAAAATAAAAAAAAGTTGCCCAAAATGAGTGCAGGTATAATTTTTTATATGTTCAGGTCCCATTCACATGTAAGGGGCCGCCTTCACGCAATACACATCAAAATTTAAGCAAATAAGTAAATCAGCACTACACAAAACAAAGATCATACAACCAATTTCATGCACTGCTGCCAAGACATTTCAACAAATGTTGTCAATAAGTTTCTTGAATGTAGCACAGTAATGCAAATGTATTTATTGCAGTTCCCAAATTCCGTACCGCCTACTGAAATAAGCCCATTAAAGTCAATTTAACTAAATTTTAAAACGTGTAAAATTGTATCAGTTTAGGAGATAAAAAAACAAAAAAAACAAAAACAATGTTCCCAAACAATTACATGCGTGCTACACTGCTGAATAAAAGTTACTGTATCTTCAAAGAGTTACTTAATGCCTATTATCTACCATTTCCTCAATACCAAAAATAACTGACATTCCAAGGTTAAAAAAAAAAAAAAAAAAAATTGCCTTTAGCAGTAGATGGCATTTTTGCTGAGAACCCAAGACCGTCAAATGTTTGGAGACCAGCCACCAATAACAGATTAAGAATGAAAATCTCTGAACACCTTTTGCTCTGGATAGAAACCCTTAAAATAGATTTACAATAGAGGGGTTCAAAAAAGCCACAATGACTACAGAAGCATCATAAACAGTAGTAATCAACTAGATTTCAGCTTGCTGTAGTCTGATTAATCCTAATTGGTTACTGAGCTGCTACTGCAAGCCTACCCCTTACCATCTTCTATAGACAACAGGCACCTAGACAAGGTTTACGGCTTTTCATTTTTATGTTTTTTTTTTTTTTTAAAGTGTTTTGCAATCTGCATTTTGAACTCATGTTTATAATGTAATTCCATGCACTATGCATTTTTCATGTTGGCCAATAAACAATTTTGGGCTTGTTTCCATATGTTTAATACTGTGCTTCAGAGCAGTGCATAAATGTGAACAGGCTCCGTCTAGAACATGGACTTTGAGAACACATGCAATAAAATGCAAAAGTGTGAACGGGACCGTACATGGCAAGTGATTCATTGTAAAGCAAGTTTAAATCTCTTCTTTTCTGTGCCAATACTTAAAATATAGCCAAAAAGACACACACACACACACACAATAATAATATTCAGGATTTATATAGTGCCAACAGTTTGCACAGCACTGTACAATATAAAAGGGACAGTACAGTTACATTACACTAAAATACAAGAGCTCATAGGAGCTTACAATCAAATTGGGTGGGACAGGATTGAGTTAGCTGTAAAAGTACAATTTTCTTAGAACCATAATACACAAAAACCACCTGGACAAAGTAAACCAATGCTCGTTTTCTATTGTCCACTCCAAGGCTTGCTTACCGTATATACTCGAGTATAAGCTGACCCGAATATAAGCCGAGGCACCTAATTTTACCACAAAAAACTGGGAAAACGTATTGACTCGAGTATAAGCCTAGGGTGAGAAATGCGCAGCTACTGTAAGTGGGAAAGAGGGTGAACAGTGCCCGTTTGCAGCCTCACTGTGCCCGTTTGCAGCCATAGGTCCCCCAAACTTCAAACTTAGTAGTTAAGGGTTCCTAAATGCCGCCTAGCGGCAAAGGGTCCGAAATGACATTGCTGCAGATAGACACAGTTGACCGATTTTGGGGCCCCGTATCTTGGGGCCACTTGGTGCTAGGAAATTTGGTGTGCAAACCCAGGAGGAGAACTAGCACTACAACATATCCAAAGATGGGGCTCCTAGCACCAAGTGACCCCAAGATACGAGGCCCCAAAGTCGGTTCGGAAAATGTCAAGCACTTTTCTGCAGCAGAGAATGACATTTTGGATATGTTGTAGTGTTGGTTCCACTGGGTTTGCACACCAAATTTGGGGTTCCTAGCACCGGCCCTAAGATACGGGCCCCTAAAATGTCATTCTCTGCTGCAGAAAAGTGTTTGACTCAAGTATAAGCCAAGGGGGGCATTTTCGGGACAAAAAAAAGTGCTGAAAAACTCGGCTTATACTCGAGTATATACGGTACTTTCTTCCTACCTAGGCGTGAAAAAAAAAAAAAAAAAAGGCACTTTGCTTTTTATACCCAGACAGCCAGTCAACAATGTCTAAAATTCATTTTGTCTGATTAAAGATCTTCCAGCATGCTGGTAAATGATTCAAGAAATCCCATAAATGTTATTTGTTCATAAATATATTTATAAAAGTGATCTTAGAATTAGACAGATTTCTGTGATCCAAATACAATATGGTCACTGGGCTACCAAGTCTTTAGTTAGAATTTTCTGTGATCCTAATATAAATTTGGTTACTGTGAATGCAGTCTATAGTTGGACTATGGTTAATTTAGGTCACCTGAATACAATGTTATCACTGTGTGGACATTCTATAGCTATTACAAAACTCCACAATCAAATAGATATGGGCTCAACTCCTTCCTTACTTGTTAATGAATAGAATCTCAAGACAAGAAACACAATATACTGGTATACTAGAGAAAATTAAGCTTAATCAGAGAATGTAAATATGTATGCAGATACATGACAGCTCCCAACTGTATACAATTAAATATCATATATATATATATATGTATATATGGTGTATGTGTGTGTGTGTGTGTGTGTGTGTGTGTGTGTGTGTGTGTGTGTGTGTGTGTGTGTGTGTGTGTGTGTGTGTGTGTGTATGATATATATGGTGTGTGTGTGTGTGTGTGTGTGTGTATGATATATATGGTGTGTGTGTGTGTGTGTGTGTGTGTATGATATATATGGTGTGTGTGTGTGTGTGTGTGTGTGTGTGTGTGTGTGTGTGTGTGTGTGTGTGTGTGTGTGTGTGTGTGCGCGTGTGTCCCAGCTCCACTCACATTACTCAATATACAATATACTAAAGTGCTCTAAAAATGAAAAGCACGTATTTATACAGTATATTGACAAATGTGGGTGGTGGCAAAAATCTGGTACTCAAATATGAGAGCCAACCAAAAAGCATCTAAATTGTCACCGATAGTTCCACATTGGGGATATGGACCAATCCTGGGTCCACTTAGGACATATGGGCCCCTTTATATGCATTGTCTATCCATTCTTTCGCTAGCCTTGAAAGGTTTGCATGATCTTTTATAAATAAAATTGCAGCTGACCGGGGATAACCAGAGAATATAAAATGTCAGATCATCCAATTTGTCAGCAATAGATCCGCCTGTGTTTGCTCAGCACAGACCTTCCCCAGCAATATGAATACTGAGAACTAGCTCTACCCTTCTGCAGGTCTATTCAATACACGCCTATAGTACATTGGGAACACAGACGCCTGCTTACCTGTACAGAAGACAGCAGCCCCGAAGCACCCGATCACATTTCCAGGTCAATCTTTGCCCTCCACATCGAGACGATCACAAAACCACAAAGCAGCATCTGCAACAAGAGAGTCTGACGTTATCAGCCATTCCCCATTTCAATCCAAGGCTTCTTTACAATGAGAATGTGATCAGGATTAGGCTTCCCCAGGCTTTTCCTCTAAGAGCGACACACACAGACCTGCACAGATGTGACTGTTCATTGAAGCAGAGGGGGGAATCCCTCCTCCTAGTGAATGGCACTGCCGTCATTGGACTGGCGGAGATGAGACAGCCCATAGGAGGAAAAGAAAACCTTTCCTACCAACAGCCTGCATGATGCAGCTATGCAGATCCAGAGGAAGAACGAGGAAGGTGTACGCTCAACTAAAGACATGACAAGGCAGGTTTACCCCCCCCCCCCCCCAATGGTATTGATTTACCATTGTGTGTCTACCATGTCACTAACAGTTTAGCATATAAAACACCAATTTGCAAAGATACCCAGACTGATTGTGAACAGAGCCTGAAAACAAAGGTGTCAAACAAATGTGTCTGATTGCATAAGGTCTTCATGAATGGTACATTAAAAGGATATTTTCACCATTAAACTAATTATATATTACACACACACACACACACACACACACACACACACATATACATAGAGATATAGATTATATATATATATATATATATATATATATATATATATATATATATATATATATATATATATATATATATATATATATATACATACACACACATATATACACACACACACACACACACACACACATATATATATACACACACACACATACACACATACATACATATATATATAGAAGATATTAATTGTATACAGTTGGGAGCTGTCATGTATCTGCATACATATTTCCATTCTCTGATTAAGCTTAATTTTCTCTAGTATAACAGTATATTGTGTTTTTTGTCTTGAGATTCTATTCATTAACAAGTAAGGAAGGAGTTGAGCCCATATCTATTTGATTGTGGAGTTTTGTAATAGCTATAGAATGTCCACACAGTGATAACATTGTATTCAGGTGACCTAAATTAACCATAGTCCAACTATAGACTGCATTCACAGAAATAAATAAATAAATAAAATAAATATATATATATATATATATATATATATATATATATATATATATATATATACATACATACACACACACACACACATACACATATACACACACACATATATATATAATATATAACACACACATATAATAAATATGTGTGTGTGTGTGTGTGTGTGTGTGTGTGTGTTCGATATCCAAGGCCCCTTTCACACTGGGGCGGGAGCCGCGGTGACGGTCAAGCATCGCTATAATTAGCGCTGCTTTACCGACGTTTTAGCCGCGGGATTCGGGCGCTCGCGGTGTGGTTTTACCCCCCCGCGAGCGGCCGAAAAAGGGTTAAAATCCCCCGCAAAGCGCCGCCGTAGCATTGATTTCAATGGGTAGGAGCGGTGAATACACCGATCCTATACCGCTCCAAAGATGCTGCTAGCAGGACATTTTTTACCGTCCTGCTAGCGCACCGCTCCAGTGTGAAAGCCCGCCGGCTTTCACACTGGAGTGAATGGGGCCGTTTTTTTCAGGTGGTGTACAGGCGCTATTTTTAGCGCTGTACTGCCTGAAAACCGCCCCAGTGTGAAAGGGGCCTAAGTGACGGTTGCTCATGCAGGGTGCTGGACGCATGGATGCCAATGGGTTTTTGTTTTGTTCCCCCCCCCCCAAAGCACATGATTAGAGCAAAAGGCTCTAATTGGCTTCAAAAAGGGTGGGCTCTGGGCGCAGAGCACTGCACCCGAAGTCCACCCAGTTGTGTGACATTAGCAAATTAATATTCACAAATTTCTTCCTGTTTCTCCTAATGGTCAATCGGGAAGTGGGTCCTGATGAGACCAGATCAGCCAGGAGTCCCAAGACCTGATTGGCTGCGAGCCCTAACTTCTAATTGTCTGGCAGGAGAAGCAACCGTCGGGACTCGAGAGAAGACAAGGGGGGGGGGGGGCGACCTGGATGGGGTAAGTGCGGGCCTGGCGGGCAAACGATGCAGTGATCAAGCGACAGGAGGGGAGCGGCGATTGAGTGGTGGGGGTTGTTTGGTCCCCCCAAAAAAAAAAGGAGCACCAGCCGCCACTGATATATATCATACATAAATACATAACACACACACACACACACACACACACACACACACACACAGCGGGTAAAATAAGTATTGAACAAGTCACCATTTTTCTAGGTAAAGGCGCTATTGACATGAAATGTTCACCAGATATGGGTAACCACCCATACAATACATACATACCAAAACAAATAAGTTCAGAAATTAAGTTATGTGTAAAAAAAATGGAATGGCACAGGGAAAAGAAAAAGTATTGAACACATGAAGAAAGGGAGATGCAAAAAGGCATGGAAACCAAGACATCAGCTGAAATCTATCAGTAATCAGAAAGCACTCCTGCTCTCTTGTCAGTGCAAAATTAATATCAGTCTTAACTGATGGCCTTAAAAGGCGTCTCATTCCCAAGGTGTCACACATGAAACATCTCATGATAGATAAAAGCAAAGAGCTCTCACAAGACCTTTGCAACCTTATTGTTGCAAAACATACTGATGGCATTGGTTACAGAAGGATTTTAAACTTCTGAATCTTCCAGTAAGCACTGTTGGGGCCATAATCCAGAAATGGAAAGAACATTTCATCAAACCAGGTGCTCCTCTCGCAAGATTTCCGACAGAGGAGTAAAAAGAATGATCAGAGGAGTTGTCCAAGAGCCAAGAACCACTTGTGGAGAGTTTCAGAAAGAATTGTAATTAGCAGATGCAATTGTTTCAAAGAAAACAATAAGTAATACACTCAACCCCCATGGCCTGTAAGATCAGAGTTCACAGTCGCACCAATTTCATATCGAACAGGGGCCGGTCGGGTGAACAATCCTGGAGTAGGGGGGTCAGTTTGAGGGTAGGGGGCTGTGAACATTGACCAAGCTTCACATTACTCCCTAAATATGGGTGTAATAGGTTTAAACAGGTATAGTGTGAATCCTGGCCAACTAATACAGAAAATATAATAATAAAGAATTATTAAAGCGGTTCTACACCCATTTCATTTAGTAAATCTCTTTGCCTTCCAAATCAGGCAAAGAGTACTAAATGAAATGTTTTTTTTTTTTTTTTTTTTTTACTTACCTTGTAATTGAAGACTTCCGGTCTTCTCCCTCTGCGGCGGCGGGCGGGGTCTTGCGTCGATCGTCGTCACGCCGCACTGTCTCCTGGGATCTGGTGTCATTGATCCCAGGAGCCAGTGCGGGCATCTTCCGAAATCTCGCGAGATTTCGGCCACATCTTCCGAAATCTCCCGAGATTTCGGCCGCATCTGCCGAAATCTCGTGAGATCTCGGCAGATGAGCCGTTACTGCGCACGCGCGAGTAACGGCAGTGCATGGTGGGCCATCTAAAGTCCCTGTGGGTGTTTCACATGCCCACAGGCAAGATGGCCCCCAGCACTAAAGAAGAAGACGAGGAACTTCATCGGACGAAAACCGGCGGCGATCGAGATGGAAGATGGAACAGGTGAGTCCCCTAATAAAGGTAAGCACACTTTATATTACATCCTTAAAAAAAAAAATTTTTTTCAGAGTGCAGAACCGCTTTAAGCAGAGATTACCTTCAGTAAGGGAAAAAAAACAAAAACAAAAAAAACAAACACATAGTAAATGCAGATATATGGAAGCTTAACCACCTCAGTACAGTGCATTTTCACCCCCTTCCTGACCAAGCCATTTTTCAGCGCTGTCACACTTTGAATGACAATTGCGCGGTCATACAACACTGTACCCAAATTAAATTGTTATAATTTTGTCCCCACAAATAGAGCTTTCTTTTGGTGGTATTTGATCACCTCTGCGGTTTTTATTTTTTGCGCTATAAAACAAAAGAAAAGGGACAAGTTTAAAAAAAAAAAAAAAAAAACTCAATATATTTTACTTTTTGCTATACTAAATAAATATCCCCAAAAAAATATATAAAAACATTTTTTTTTTCCTCAGTTTAGGCCTATATGTATTCTTCTACATATTTTTGGTAAAAAAAAATAAAATCACAATAAGCGATTATTGATTGGTTTGCACAAAAGTTATAGCGTTTACAAAATAGGGGATAGTTTTATAGCATTTTTATTAATTTTTTTTTTTTTACTAGTAATGGCGGCGATCAGCAATTTTTATTGCGACTGCGTCATTATGGCGGACACATCGGACATTTTTGGGACCATTGTCATTTATACAGCAATCAGTGCTATTTAAATGCATTGATTCCAATGTAAATGACACTGGCAGTGAAGGGGTTAACCACTAGGGGGCGGGGAGGGGTTAACATGTTCCCTGGGAGTGATTCTTAAGGCCCATACACACGATCTGACTTTTTGACAACCAACATGCAAATTAGCTGTTTTGGACCAACATCCGACCGTGTGTACGCTCCATCGGACCAACTTTTTCCAGGTTTCATCGGACTTTTGTTGGCTGTGCGAACGGACCAACTTTCTGCCAACAAAAGTCCGATGGACCAAAGTCCGACCGTGTGTACACAAAACCAACGGACTTTTGTACAAACCAATGCAGAACCAATGCAAAAGATCAGACAACAATACAGAAGTTGACCAAAGGTGGCGGTAAAGAGCAGAAAAACCAAGTGATTTGGTGAAAGTTGGCTGAAAAAGTCCTGCCGTGTGTATGCAATACCAACTTGGGGCCAACGCCCTTTGGACAAAAATCCACAGGAAAGTTGGTCCACGGTCCGATCGTGTGTATGAGGCTTTACTGTGGGGGGAGGGGACTCACAAGGGGAGGAGACCGATCGGTGTTTCTCTGTACAGAGAACACACCATTGGCTCCTCTCCTCTGACAGGACAGTTGATCTGTGTGTTTACACACACAGATCCGTGGTCCCGCTGTGTTACCGGGCAAACACGGGTGCCCGGCGAACATCGCGGCCGCTGGGCACGCGCATCGGGTGCCCAGTGACACAGCCTGCAGGGCCAGGAAGGGGAGGACGTCATATGACGCCCTCCCGTCCTGAGAGCTGCGCCACCTGGCCATCAATAGACAGCCTGCGGTCGGCTAGTGGTTAAAGGAGAAGTGTGTCCAAAGCTTTTTTGGCTATGCTTCTCCTGGGGGTCACATGAGTGCAGTTAGCTCTGCACTCCTGTGACCCGTCTTCAGCCAAAAGTGCTAAAGTTGTCAGCTTTACAGAGCCGGTCCAGGCTCTGAAAAGATCCCAACCATATGGATCCACTCACAAGCCTGAGATGGCAGGTCCCTCCACAGCCCAGTGCTCCAGTGAGCGCTTGAGGGGCAGGGCAGAGAGCTGTAGACTGACAGTCACCAGCTCTCTGCAAGGTGAAGACCGAGACCTGAGCAATCAGCTGTGTTTAATTGCTCAGTTCTCAGTCTTAGAGGCGGCGGGGGGACAGCTTCAGCTGGGATTGGTGCTGCAGCCATCTAGGAGAGTATGATTTTTAGTTTATTTATTTTTTTGCGATTCCTAAACTTTTAAAAACACATGTAAACTCCAATCGTTTTTTGCTCCCCTTTGGCGTGTTAACCACTTCCCGACCGGCGCACACAGGCAGGAGGGCGTATATACAAGTCCCTCCTTAATGCCTGTCCGTGCCATCGGGAGCGACTAGTGACTAGCAACTAGTGACGCCGATCTCTGCTCCCTGTGATTGAAGCAGAGATCAGCATTCACTAGCTGACAGCCACACCCCCCCCCACAGTAAGAAACACCCCTAGGCATACTTAACCCTTACACTGCCCCCTTGTGGTTAACCCCTTCACTGCCAGTGTCATTTATACAGGAATTAATGCATTTAAATAGCATTGATTGCTGTATAAATGACAATGGTCCCAAAAAATGTGTCAAAAATGTCCGATGTGTCCGCCATAATGTCGCAGTCACAATAAAAATCGCTGATCGCCGCCATTACTAATAAAAAAAAAAATATTAATAAAAATGCTTTAAAACTATACCCTATCTTGTAAACGCTATAACTTCTGCGCAAACCAATCAATAATTGCTTATTGCGATTTTTTTTACCAAAAATATGTAGAAGAATACGTATCGACCTAAACTGAGGAAAAAAAATGTTTTTTTTATATATTTTTGGGGGATATTTATTATAGCAAAAAATAAAAAATTATTTTTTTTTCAAAATTCACGCTCTTTTTTGTTTATAGCGCAAAAAATAAAAACCGGAGGGGCGATCAAATACCACCAAAAGAAAGCTCTATTTGTGGGGGAAAAAAAAAGACGTCAATTTTGTTTGGGAGCCACGTCGCACGACCGCGCAATTGTCAGTTAAAAGCGACACAGTGCCGAATCGCAAAAAGGGGCCTGGTCCTTTGGCTGCAAATTGGTCCAGGGCTGAAAGTGGTTAAATATACCACTAAAAAGACATTTGTTATATCTGTTTGAGGAGTGCAAAAAATATATATATATATATATATCTGTAGCTCTTGCTAGAAATCCAGTGACCTTGTAACTTGCTGTGCTTCAGTATTATCTCAAACGCACTTTTAACTAACTGGCCTGCAAAACACCTCCCTCCATGTTATGGAAATAAGAGGGGAGTGTTCTGTAGTCATAACAGTTTCAAATCTAGGGTGACAACACCACTCCAATAGACACAGCTCAGCGAGTGAGGGGTATCACCCATTGAAAATAAAGATAAACGGAAAAAGCATTCAGCCAGTCAAATCTAGGGCTCCGTTCACATCTAGGCATTGCTCTTTTACAGGCATTTTCAGGTGTTTTTTCCTGGCGTTTTTCACAGGCGTTTTGAAGTTGACAAGTGACCAATGAAAAGCAGTAAGCACTTGTAGTCTGCCACAAAAAAGCTCATGTACTTTTTTGGAGCGTTTTGCTAAAGGTGACAGAATGCTCAGAGAACAGGGACCATTGAAATGAATGGGATTTGCTTGTTGGGCGTTTTTAGAGCAGAAAATCGCCCAAAATGCCTAGGTGTGAACGGAGCCTAAGGACTGGTAAAATGCAATGTATTCGATTTTTGTTTTAGGTTTCCCTTTAAATGGGACAGCTGGTGATGTGGCAGTGACACAGCAAGGTGAGGGACGTGGAGGCAGCAGGTGAGTGGATGCCCGCTATTGGACGCTGCCATGATGGGTCTGAAATGACAGGTGCTCTTTAAATGTAAGGACTTATTCTTGCCGGTAGTTAGAATCTTCAATATTTGCAAACAAAATTAAGGTTCCCCATTTAGAATAATAAGCTGTCAGGTTAGTAAAACAGCAATATCAGAAGCAATGTGTGACATTAGCGAATTAATATTCACAAATGTCTTCCTGTTTCTCCTTACGGCCACTCAGGAAGCGGGTACATATATTTGCACAACAATGGGATAAAGGAGTGTTGCTGAACTTTGTTTTCTCTCATGGTTACTGTGAAATTGTGTAAATGCATCAATGCAGTGCATGTTATCTCAGCTTGCAGAGCTTGGATTCATTGAATGAGTTTACCAAAAATGTATATATTGCCGAATATACAGCCTTATGCTACATAACCAAGCTCCATTTCATGCTGAATAAATCAAATTATTTATGTATCTTAAGTAGAAAACTATCTTTTAGATAGATTTTTGTTCCAAATGCTTTTTATTAAAATAAAATTTGCTAAAAATAAAAAAATAAATCGATTTAAATAAAAAAGAAATCCGTTTTTTTTTTTTTTTTAACAGCATTGATTTATAAAATGGACCCTGGGTGTCCTCAATGCTTAATGAAACCCCCCATGCACTGAAAAAGGAAGTGCGGTCTCCTGCACACGGAAATTTGTGTGCGCCTGCATTTAAAAAAAGGTGCAGGGACCTTTCCCTTGTAGGAAACGCAGGCACCACAGCCGATTCAAATGAAAGGGCTGCTGTGCTTGTGCAAAGGCGGCACACAGAACGGCTCAGATGTGAACCTGGCCTAAAGCACGTTGAACGCAGCCTCTGAACTGTCATCTTCATTGTACATGGAGTGGAAAACGGCTGACCTGCGTTTGATGCAAATGCAGTTTCAATATAAGCCGCGGTGACGGTAAAGCAGCGCTATATTTAGCGCTGCTTTACCGTCATTTTGCTTGCGGGATTCGGCCGCTCGTGGTGCGGTTTTACCCCGCGAGCGGCCGAAAAAGGGTTAAAATCCCCCGCAGAGCGCCGCCGCAGCGGCGCTTTGCGCCGGCATTGCCGCGGTATTACCACGGTGTCCCATTCAAATCAATGGGAAGGAGCGGTATAGGAGCGGTGAATACACCGCTCCTCTCCCGCTCCAAAGATGCTACTAGCAGGACTTTTTTTGCCGTCCTGCTAGCGCACCGCTCCAGTGTGAAAGCCCGCCGGATTTCACACTGGAGTGAATGGGGCCGGTTTTTTCAGGCGGTGTACAGGCGCTATTTTTAGCGCTGTACTGCCTGAAAACCGCCCCAGTGTGAAAGGGGCCTTAGGGTTGTCCCGATACCACTTTAAGACCAAGTACAAGTACCAATACTTTTTTTCAAGGACTCGCCGATACCGATGGCTGGCACTGATAGGTGGCTGGCACTGATAGATGGCATTAACAGGTGACACTGGCACTAATAGATGGCACTGACAGGTGGCTGGCACTGATAGGCGGCACTTATGGGCATGGGGCACTGATAGGTGGCATTTATGGGCACTGATGGGCAGCCATGAGGAAAGGCTGCTGCGACGCCCATCTTGGTACTCCTTGCACTCGGCCGCATTAAAAGCAGCAGCGGCCATCTTGTTACACCGAGCCCAAACTATATGGGCTGGGTGTAATGAGATGTCTGCTGCTGGCTTACTGAAGCCGAGTGCATGTGGATGATTGTGTACAGTCCTGGGTGGCAGCCTGCCCTTGGTTTGGGCGAGTGGTCGGGAAACCGTAAAACCAAAGCTTAGCTTTTACTGTCCCCTGGCACCCTATGAATGAGCCCTAGAGCCAGAAATGTTTTGCCAGTTAAATCTCACTTTGCCAGTCAGACTCCACCTTAAATTGAAAGAATTTCAAATGGACGAAGCCTTTAGTTAACCGGTTTCCTATGTTCTCAAATGACTCCACAAGCAACAATGAGAACACCTATCTTCTGCAGCCACTACAAAAGTGGAATTCAAACCACAAAGAGTCCGAGTACCAGTTTATACTATAGCGATTGTCAGACATTGCATGCGATTCACACTGCTGTGCAGATCACATGGGACGTCTGGGCCAGATTGTATGGCTGAATTTGCATCGTATTAGGACCCTTTTTTTTTTGTCCGCACCAGAATTGGATTGCATGGGAATCCGATTCCTTCCCAAATTCACAGTTGTCACTGTGATATGCAAACCGTGTTGGTTCACACCAGCGTGATGTGTGCGATTCCTGCACCGCATAGAACTTGCAGACAGTTCACACTGCCCTATGCGAACCGCTGCGGGTATCAATAGAACGTTAATGACACCCCCAGATCAGTATGCATATCGCAGTGCGAACTGTAAATTGGGACAGGAATCGGATCGCATGGGTGTGAATACCCATGCAATCCGATGCTGGTGCTTACAAAAAAAAAAAAAAAAAGGGGGGTCCTGCACGATTTTGGACTGAATGCGATGAAAATTCAGCCGTACAATCTGTAGGGCTGAATTTGCATCGCACAGACATCGCATGTGATCTGCACAGCAGTGCGATGTGAATCATATGCAATGTCTGACATCGCACAAGTGTGAACCAGCATTTAATATACTATACAGTTGTGTATTGCGTTTTTAAATAGTGAAGAGTTTTAAGGGTCGGTTTTACAGCAAAAAGGAAATGACGCAGTGCTTGCTGTAAGAGACATTTGGCAGCACACCGCTTACGCCAGCCAGCATAGTCATCACAAAGAACGCTCCATGAGAACGTGGGAGTACGGACAAGGTGTTTGCTGTAAATAGATTATGTAGCCTTGGGAGATAACATAACTTGCAGAAGCAGAACACCTCTTATCTCACAGATTCCACTGAAAAACTCAGGAAAACAAATGGCAAAGGTCTTTTCTTTACTACCCAAAGGAATGCTGAACTAAGAGAGTTTAAAAAAAAGAGAAGTTTTTCTTTAAATACCTTGATAGAGATTATGCTGATACAATTCATTTTAGCGATTTAGTTTAAACTGGTTTCTATGCATAGTTCCTAAATATTTAAAGTGGAGCTCCGGAAGTTTTTTTAGAGAAAAAGTACCCCTGGTATAGTCACCGCTCGTTCATTTACATTTCGCCATCTTCAAAAGTCTCCCTTGTTCTGTTTTTGTGCAGCGTAGAACACTTCGTTTTTCTTCTTCTGTGCGGTGCGGCCATCTAAACTGTGGGCATGTGAAGCCCCTGGGTCTCGGTGTACGCTGGCTACCCAGCATGCACCTCCCGATCACACGCAGTGCGATGGAAGTGCGCTCCACTGCATGTCGGTCGGGTTTCCATAGCTATGGCCTTGTCTGCTTTGGAGTAATATACAATGGCCATGCTATTCTGCTCCTTCTCACAATGGGCATCTGGAGTTTATGGACCAACTGAGAAAAAAGGTACTCCATGTGTGGCCCATATGTCATCTAAACCATTGTTAAGGAAGGAGACTGTGTGATGGCAGTGAATTCCGAGCTCCCTCTAGTGGCTAATGTGTAAATCTCTATATTTAATACAGGGACAAAAATATGGAAGAGAGAATGTAAAAACAAACAGCAAAAAATACTATTTTCTAACTTAATGCATTCTCTGCATTAAGGTGAAACATTCACTGTCTTTCTTACCCCCCCCCCCCCCCCCCATCCCTGAACACTTACACTGCAGCACCACTCCTCTCACTTCCTCAACTCACAGGAGACACTCAGTCAAACTCCTGTAAAGAGGGAGAAGAGGTATGTATGGCTTACCAGCGTGCTGTGTGTCTATCGAAGCACACAGCCCAAAGCAAAAGCATGCGTGGGTGACTTCCTAGCCCATGGCTTGCTATGGAGGCAGGAGGAACAGACGATGCCAGCAGGGGACTGCCAACTGTTCTGTGCAATATCATTGCACAGAGCAGGTAAGCATCACCTCTTTTCTGTTTTAAGAAAAAATAAAAAATAAATAAATAAAAAAAATAAAACTTTATTACAGTACGGAAAAACATTGCTAAGATAATATGTCAATATATGCACTCACTGAAATCACTTCACAAATTTAAGGTGTTACTAAACCCAAAACAGTAAAATTAGTCTGTATATGCAGTAAAGCATGCTTGTACACTGCTAATAAGGGGTAAATCCAGTGCAATGTGTAAAAAAGGCTGTGCGATCTGGTCTTCTCTGATCCTCCCCTTCTTTCACAGTCCTCAATCCATATCCCGATTGCACAGAGCCTTAGGGGCACTCTGCACATGCTTAGATTGGTGTGTATTGCTAGAGGTTTTTTTTTTTTGGGGGGGGGGGGGGGTTTGGGGAGAGTACACATGATCAGCACAGGGACAATCAGCACTGTCCAGACAGAGTCAGGGGTCATACAGCCTCATAGGACAGTCAGGGGGGGGGGGGGGGGGGGTTTGGGGGGGGGGGGGGGTGTGGGGGGGGGGGGGGGGGGGGGGGGAATGACAACTCTTCCAACAAGCTTTAACCAGTGCTTGGCTGGACACTGATAGAATGCACAAGACAGCTATATACTGCTGATGAGAAAAGGCAGTTTACATTTACTAAAATAATTGAATTTCCATGTTCTGTGTACTGTGGGAGACCAGATATAGTGAATGCAGGGTCCTGGGTTTAGTAACACTTTAATGTAGCATATTGAGTAGACAGGCTGCACCACCTGTCAAACGTGGCCAATTAAGTCCAAGGGGCCGTGCCACAACTTTGACCCAAGTGCTTGGCTCCTGTTTGTGGCACATTATAAAACTGCTGGTTGGGGAAAAAAAAAAAAAAAAACACACAAGTATTTAGAAGGTGGAAGGATATCCTGCGGAGCCCCTCAACAGCCGCTTAGCGGCACTCTGAAAAGCCGTCCACTACTTACTAAATGTCAGTGAGGTTCATCTACTTGTAGATGGGGAAAACACCATTGCCACATACAGTATTAAAGATAAATGCAGGTTTTAGTGTTCCTGGAAACGTAACTGACAGATACACCAATACTGACTAAACAAACACTGACACGCATCAAGGCATGATGCTTTGTGCTTTTGAATAGCCAAACACTGAGCTATACAACAAATATGCATCACAAGGACTTTTTCCCAGTACAGCAGGCGGGTGGGAATGGCTGCTATTGGAAAAACATCATATTCTCTCATGTCCACGCATTGTGCTCATGTTGAAAGGCACAGAAAACTACATGATAGCGACACCAAACCCCAAAAGGCCATGAAGGTGCAATCAAGTCAAATTTCCTGTAATTTTCCAACACACCAACTTTTAAGGCAGAGCAAACCTTCCAAACTTTACACATTAGAATCAGATCACAAAGCGAAGGGTTTTTGCAGCCATCTAAAAATAACTGTCACTTTTGTCCTTATTCTGGTGTGTTAGCTTGTCTTCTCTACAGGGTCATTTGTCCTCACTGCGTTTTTTTTTTTTTTTTAATTCTTACAGCCTCAGCATAAATCAATTTAAACTCAACTAAAACAGTCCATCTTTCAATTCCTCATACATCACACTTAAAATGATTAGGAACAAAAGTCGCCATCAAGTCTAAATATGGACATGGAGTTTACGGCTCACCACCGGCCATCCTCCTAGAAGGTTATGGAGCCGATTTAATAGCAAGCCTGTATGGGAATGTTTACATTTTTCTTCTGTAAAGCTGGGCTACATTTTTTCACCCTAGTACCAAATACCTCTAGCCTGACAGTTCGCACACCACCGAGCAGGTATTCACAGCTGACAGCCCCACTTTGCCATAAAGTTTGAAGCTAAATGCTAGATCACAAAATAATATGTATATATATATATATATATATGAATGTATGTATATATATATATATATATATATATATATATATATGAATGTATATATATATGAATTTGTCTTCATACCAGACAATAAATCGCCTGCAGAGTGGCAGGCTGACTGGGAGACACAGGGACAGAATTACAGTGCCTTGAAAAAGTATTCATACCCCTTAAATTTCCACATTTTGTCATGTTCCAACCAAAAAAATTTATATATTTTAATGGGATTTTATGTGCTAGACCAACACAAAGTGGGAATTCCACAAAAGATTACAAAATGATTTATTGGTAAAATAGTTATAAATAATGAGAGATCATTAAAGAGGAACTGAATAAGTAAAAGAATAACGAATGAGCAAAGCAAGTTATAAGTGGCAAAGAGTGGCTGCCAACATTAAAGGTGTTCCCACACAGTAATATTAAATCAAATAAATAATAAATAAATGTGGCGCTTACTCATATAGAAATCAAAGTGAAGAAAGAACATTGTGACTGTTCTTTCTTCACTTTGCTTTCAATATGAGTAAGCACCTCATTTTTTTTTTTTATTAATTTTATTAACTGCTAGAGATCTGCGCTATAGCCGAATGATGGCTACAGCGCAGACCTGCTTTGCTGGGACTAAGTCTACGACTACGCGCGCTCTGTGAGCAGCGAGTCTATGAGACTCGCTGGATCACAGATCCGAGTAAGGGGTCGTTCCCAACCCCTTACCACGTGATCAGCTGTCAGCCAATGACAGCAGATCATGTGATAACAGCCGGTAAATCGGCTTTTTTTTCCTCCTTGCGCTGACAGCGCAAGGAGAAAATAAAAAGCCGATCACTGGCAGCAGTGAGAGGGACATCAGTCCCGATCACGGCAAACTGGCGCCAGCTCATCAGTGCCCACCTGTGCCCCCTGCCAGTGCCACCTAAGAATAGTCAGTGCCGCCCATCAGTGCCACCCATCAGTGCCCACAATCTGCCTTAACGGTGCTGCACATCAGTGCAGCCTATCAGTGCCCACCAGTGCAGCCTCATCAGCGCATATCAATGAAGGAGAAAAATGACCCGTTTGCAAAATTTTATAACAAACTATTAAAACATGATTTTTTTTTTTTTTTTTTAATTTTCCATCTTGAAGCTTCCCTCCAACCACTTTGCATATTATTTTATATATACAGTGGAACCTCGGACTAGGAGCATAATCTGTTCCAGGAGTATGCTCGTAATCCAAAGTACTCGCATATCAAAGCAAGTTTTCCCATTGAAGTCAATGGAAACGAAAATAATTTGTTCCGCATTAACTTCAATGGGATGCAATACCGCATGCGGCCAGAGGCAGGGGGCACAGGAGAGCCTCGGAAACGAAAAGGCCCGAGCACACTTCGGCTGACCTTGGCAAACCTCGGACAGACTCCACCCTTTCCGTGCATTTCCGAACGGAGCCGATCGGCGCTGTTCGGCTCCCGCGCCCCCCACCTCAGGCCAAAGGCGGTACTGCACACCGCTTTTGGCCTGAATCCTGCTCGATTTGCGAGACAACACTCGCAAACTGAGTTAGGATTTTTAGAAATGCAGTGCTCGTTTTGTGACACGCTCATTAACCGCGTTACTGGCAAACCGATGTTCCACTGTACTGTGCTTCAAGCGCCTCGAGGCGATTCAGTTCGCAGTTGCAGCGCTATACAAATCATTCATTCATTCATTCATGTGCTTCTGTACTTGCCAAATAAGCTGCAGAAATCTCCACCACCAAGTCTGACTGCAGCCATTTTAACTGAGGACCGCTGTTCACTTCCTGGATTTACACAGAAGCACACCTCCAGATCTGCAGCAGTCATAGGCCCTCTTATGACTCATCCCCCCTCCTGGCAAACTCTCACGAGAGAGAGTGAGAGCCGTGCATGATGTCAAAAGCCTAGGCTAATGACCAGACAAAAAACAGGAAGTGGGCTGTATAAGGCATTTACCAGCAGAAAAATAAAAAATGAGCATCACCCGGATCCCCTCTTAGGACAGCGGGCGGGCGGGCTCCTCTCCCCGCACCTGCTGTCACAATTTAAAAAAAATTTGGCCATGCATGGCTCTGCCCACCTGGCCATGTCATTCATTGAGTTCTGTAAATGGGGGAACTACAACTACCGTCAGCCTTTACGGCTGACGGCTTGTAGTTTCAATGAACTACCAAGGTGTGGATGAGCGGTCTAGGTAGTCTATTGATTCTTCCCGTCACTCAGTAACTTTCTGGCCATAAAAGGTAAGGGCAGAGAGCCACACTGGCAGTCTGCAGGAGCCCAAGATTGCACCCGCGATCTGCTATTGCTTTACAGGAACTGAACAAAATGATTGCACATTTTACCTGAAAAAGAGGCAAGAGTAAGTGGGGGTAAACTGCCATGGATGATTATAGGTAAGCCTATAGTAAAGCTTACCTATAGGTACAGTAAGCATCTCCAAAATGTGCACCGTTTAGGGGATATTTAATTGTGAATTGCTGGTGACCTCACCGGTGCATGTGCTCTGAAGGAGCGACATACCTTGACGTTAGTCAAAGCCCTGTGCCGTAAAAAGCAGCTCCCGCGTGCAAGCCTGGGAGTGACATCACTGCGCCTCGTCCAATCAAAAGACTGGAGCCCGCCACCCTGGAAGGAAGACCAGGTGAAGATGGAAGCCATGTCAGTGGTGACAGAGCGACGCTGCAAGGCTTAGTTTCTAAGGTACATTTCACATAGTGTGCTAGTATACAAAGCATAAAGCATATTAAAACTTTGCCTGGCAGGTTTAAAAAAAAAAAAAAAAAAAGACAGATTACTACCGCTTTAAAAAGGTGAACTTATCCTTTACTGCCTGTTATGAGGTGACAACTGTCTTTTGAATTGTACTCTTGCAAAGTCACCATCACATGTTCCTCTGATGGAGACTACAGGCCGTGCTGACGCACACTGAATAGGCAGGGTGCACGGCTGTAACTACAGTCCAGAGGAATGATGTGCAACCGATGCCAAAGAAAGTGCATGTAGACAGAAAGTAGTTGAGAAATGCTGCAAGAGATCAGCAATATTGAGATCCAAACAGGACACAAAAAAAAATATAATTTGAGCATGAGGGGATGAACAGCCATTTAAAAAATAAATAAATAACTGCCTATGGTCAATGATTCTCAGGACAGTGATATATCTGCTTTTGGGAATATCCCTGGTTAAAGAATTTGCTGAAATGCTTGATAAAAAATTGCAAATGTTTCTGCTTGCTAGATTCTCTTTTCATCAATGTTTCATCGTAATGCATCTTAGGACATATATTGTTGCCGTGTTTTCAATGTGATTGATGGGTGGTGACGGATGATGGTAATCACTAAAATGGGAAGAAGAAGTCTCAGAACACCAATGTAATCAAGAATTTTGCAGTGATGGCAGCCCGATGTACACAAGCAATGAAAAACAAAGAGGGTAGACAAATATATTATTATTCTACGCAATTTTTATAGCGCCAACAGTTTACGCAGCACTTTACAATGCAGAGGGGGGACAGCACAATTACAGTACAGTTCAATGCAGAAGGGACAGGAGGGCCCTACTCGTAGAGCTTACATTCTAAAAGGGAGGGTGTGGTGGTACAAAAGGTAATAGATGCAGGGAATGATTTGATGGGGGTGGCTCGGGGACAGTTGTTAGGTGGGTGTGGAAAAGGCTTCCCTGAATAAGTGAGTTTTCAGGGATCTCAAAAGGACATACCGGGGCAGGGAGTTCCAGAGGATGGGAGAGGCTCTGGAGAAGTCCTGAAGGCGAGCATGGGAGGAGGTAACTAACTAGGGAGCTAGAGAGAAAGGAGGTCCTGGGAGGAGGGGAGGACACATATTCTATGTCTCCTAAGTGCATTGAAAGGGAAAGGGAATAATGGTTTTAGGTTACTTTTATTAATTTTCTTTTCAGTAGTGATTATTTCAACAGGAACTCAAATGTATGGGCACATCAGTGCATCCCACTAAAATAAGATGGTATCATCTATAGGTTTACAGCTGACACATTTTCGCGTATTAGGAGTAGACCAGTTTTCATCATCATCCATGTATTATAGGTCTAATCAGTTAAGTTCTCTTTTATTAAAAAAGATAAAAAGTGTACGAGTCAGTCATTTACATTTTGGTTAGTGTGAATTGATGTAGCTCCCGAGAAGCCCGCACTATGCCCTGGAAGTTTCATTAAACGTAAAATAAAATTAGATTTAAGTGTGTAATTTTTTTTTATTATTATTATTATTACTACACTCTAATCAATTTAAATCATAAATCAATTTATATATAAAAAAAAAAAAAAAAAGGATTCTTCCCAAGCATTAGGGATTAGCTAAAGAGACAGTTCAGAACTGTCTGCTTTGAGGCTGTGGTGTATAATCAAAACTCTGGCTTCAGCCATCCAATAAGGAATGTTTGTTACTTATGTGTGTAAATTTTGCCTTGAGTTATTGTGGGCTGTAAACAGCTGCCTTTATATTGAAAGCAGAGTATGTCAAATGTACAAAGGAGCCCAACATTCCACCTGGCAGCTCAAAAGGAGAATGCAGCAAATTAATATACATTTTAGATTGAAGACTTACATACACTATATATCAATAGGTAGATCAAAAACTTAGGAGGTAACACATTTTGGAATGACGATGTATAAATACCATTTAGTGACACTAGTAGGTACTGAAATAAGCTTAAATTGCCAGTTTAAAAAAGAGGTTGTAGAGTCGGAAGATTTTTTTTTATCTTAATGCATTCTATGCATTAAGATAAAAAGCTTTCAGTGTGCAGCAGCTCCACTCAGCCCCCCCCCCCCCCCCCCCTTGTAATACTTACCAGAGCCTCATCTCTGTCCAGCGATGTCCACGAGTGTTTCAGCTGTCCGTGACTCTCCCTCCTGATTGGCAGAGACACAGCAGCGGCACCATTGGCTCCCACTGCTGTCAAAGTCAGCTAGCCAATCAGGAGAGCGAGATCGTGGGGCCCGGGCGACGGCCCCATGTCTGAATGGACAAAGGGAGCTGCGACTCTGCTTGGGTGCCCCCATAGCAAGCTGCTTGCTGTGGAGGCACTCAACTGGAGGGAGGGGCCAGGAACAGCAAAGAAGGACTCGAGAAGGAGAATCCGGGCTGCTCTGTGCAAAACCACTGCACAGAGCAGGCAAGTATAACAACATGTTTGTTATTTTTATAGAAAAATAAACAAGACTTTACAATCACTTTAAGGAAAAACAGCTAATTTTTAGATCTGGAGATGTTACAAGTTAAACCTTTTTATTTTGCAATGTACAGAATACACATCGCCTGAATGACTGACTTTCTCAGGAATTAGATTTGCAAAGCTGACTGAATATAGAAATTAACTACTTAAACCTGTGTGTAATTAAATATACAATGCATATACAAAAATGTTCTATAAACTAGAATACTAGTTGTGGTTGCCATAGCAACTAACCCACAGTGCATCAGGTAACCCCATGGGTGGAAAAAGGTACAGCCTTGCTATACTAAAACATAAATGGAATCATGTATTTTAAAGAAGCATTCTATAAACAATGTAAAAATGATGCCACGTTGGTAACCCAAAACAAATCTATAAAATTGCAGTTTTTTGTGATCAACGGCATATGCCGTAAAGTAGAGTTGAGACAGCAATGTGCATTAAAAAAAGTATCCAGGAAAAAGCACCCGCATTTTCCATCGTTGGCATGTCGATAGTATGTCAATTGCGGACAGTAAATAATAGCACTTCCTAGGAGTTCCTATCTCTGACCTCTCTCGGTTATGTCCGAAAGCAAGTCCTTCTCAATCAAAATATAAAAAAAACAATTCTTAATAAATTCTTGGCATACCAAAGAATTACAAAAAATAAGAACAAGGCACTTTCCTAAAGTAATGCCAACTCATCCAAAAGCATGCTCCTCTGCCAGGAAGAATTCTTGTCAATGCCACCATCTATTCGCATTAAGCTTGGGGTGATCCCGAGGAGTCATACGAGTTCACTATATAAAGAGACCCAGTCACCAACTTAAATCATCAGTAAAAGCACAAAAATTGAATTAAATTGGGAAGGTAAAATGTCAATTGGTGGGTCATTGGTTAGTAATCTGGTTTGGTACCACTGGGTGTATTGGAAACGTTGTACTATAGATTGGCGAGTATCTACAGGCAAGGTTCAAATAAAAAATTCCTAAATCTCAACAAAATGTTAGGACTTTGTGATTGCTTACATAAGGAGGCCTCCACCTATTTAATGCAAAAAAATAAAGAAACATAAAAGATATTTGGTTATAAACAAAGAAGTGGAAGGGGTTCCGGGCAAAATCCACTTTTGAAGGTTGTCTTTTTCGATATGTCCTATTAAAGTTCTTTGTCTATATAAGGAAGATTTAAAAAATATTTAGTTAATAAAAAAAATCTTGAATGTATATCTATATGGCGATATTAGCAAACTTCTAGGAAAAAATAAACATGGGGCTTTACTAGTTACTATTCCTTTTGATATGGACTCCCATGGGTAAACGTGTCTTTTGAGGGGGGTTATTTATTTTTACAACAGGAGCTCTTCAAACAGACCGAGTCGTACAGTGAACACAATTAAAAGCATGCCTAGGTCAACGCCAACTTCAAAAAGAGAACAGGGCTTTAACAAGCAAACCTGGAATGCTAAGCAGAGATGACATTTCATCAGCAATCTGTGGCAGCAAAGGGGGGTCCGGCGGTGTTTTGCATTAGCACAGGAAAAGATTCATCAGGGAACCGCCGATGCCAAAAATTGATAAATTTCCCAACTTGTCTGACCCTCCTTTTAGTAGTACCTCTATGTGTGCAGGTATTTAATGTTCACAGACCTGCCGCTGGACAGCCTTTCAAAGCAGATTTATATATTTTTAAAATATTGAAAAGCTTAAAAACGCATAGAGTATGTAAACAGGGATCATACCACACATGTGAGGTATTGCCACAAACATTACAGCGAGAGCAATAATGCTAGAACTAGACCTCCTCCAACTCTGAACTGATAACCTGTAAAAAATGTCAAAGCATTGCCTACGGAGAACTACAAGTCAGATGAAACTTTCAATCACAGGTCACAGTGAATGAATGATGCGGCTGTGTGGGTTGAGCCCCACCTAGCTGCATAATTTCAAATGTGACAGTGGCTTTAGGGGAGAGGAACCCCTGCCCACTGTCTCAGAGGGGGGCTTAGGGGGGAAGTAGGGGGGTTGGTGCCCAAATATGGGCGTAACATGTTGCAAAAGGTGAACCTATCCTTTAACAGCCGCATACTAGAACAGAGGTTTTCTTTTAGGCTAGGTTTAGACGTACGGCTAAATGACCACACCTTTTAAGAGGTGTCTGACAGGCAATGAGGATGCGATATGGCATTCGCATTCACCGTCACAGTCGTCATTTGCATGCGTATCTCATAAAGAGTCCACCGATGAAGCCGACAATCATAGGACTACTACAGCGATTGCTACCATCTTCCTAGTCAGTGCCCTTTGCACGCTGACCAGGAGGGTAAGGGAGTTGTGGGGGGTGGCTCGCTTGGCACTGTTGCCATTCACAGAATGTGATATCATTCTGTGAACAGAGGTGGGTGCTGAGTGAGCAACCCCCTGTGGTCAGTGTGCAAAGGGGCAGCTGCCAGAAGGAAGATAACCCAGGAGAGCACAGTGATCACTTTCCAGCCAGCTACTACAGTGACACCTGCTTTCACAGCGCTCCTTCAGGTAAGAGGTATGAATAATTACATTGGCCCAACCTGGGCCAATAAAAGTATGCAATTAGGTCATAACTGGAGTTTTTCAAAGAGCAAAAACAAGCTTGAGAAGTCATTGACAATGTTAAAGCTGTCCATAGATGGATCAATAGTCAACTGCTTCAGCTTGGACTGGCCAAATTTCAATCCATCTATGGATGGTCCTGTTCAAGAATGGGCTTGTTGGAAGACTTTAGTTCAAATCAGCGGACTCCTCTACTGTCGGAATACATTGACACAGCGAGGAGGATTCCCACATTCATCTCGAATATGTGGATGGGGGGAATTTTTTTTTTTTTTTCCATTCAGCCCATGAATGGCCAACTTTATTGCAATGCACAAGAACATCCTTAGAAGATCAGATCTAGTGCATTGCCTGTAAAGATCAAATTTTTTCACTGTAAGTTTTTTTTTTTCTGGCTAAAAATAAAGAAAAATTGTTGTTTAAAAGAGAAACAAAGCGATCCCAATCATGCATAGTGTAAATACATATCTGAAATATTTTGTGAAGGAAAAAAAAAGGAAGTCAAAGCAGACCTGGAATGCTTTGATAGAGCAGAGAGCTCAGACCTGCACAGATCCTGCTAGTCCTATCTTGTTTAAAGGCTGGACTAGCTGCCAGACACCTCAAGCACAGTCTGTCAAGAAACCGCTCTGACAGTCAACTCACAATGTTATCTGCACACACCTCAGAAAGGTCACACTGGAAACAAGCTCAGCACTCCGGGATTATCAGCCGTCAAACCTGCATACAGCAGCTTGAGATAAACCATAACCAATACCGCAGTGTGAACCAGCCCATAAATGGCAGATGGTGGATTTTAATTGAAAGCACCGCTCTGGATTCAAAAGACGTGCTAATAATCAGGCCATACACGAGGGATGCAACTGATCTGATGAGTGATCCGTCCAGCTTAAAATTGTATTTCACTTTTTGTAGATCTTGGCGAGTTAATACATTTACCAGATACATATATCTGAGATTAAGGTTCCAGATCTGTAGTCACTAAAATTTTTATATTAATCCGACCATTTATGGATCGAAATTCAGCTGGTTCAGCAGGGACAAGTTAAATTTCAATCCATCTATCTATAGGCAGGTTGGTTGCATAGATTCCTCGTACAATCAGCCTGTTGGAAAATGTTCACTGGATCAGCACCCCCGGCTATAGTCGGTGGCACGAATGAGTGTATTCTGATGGTGTGGAAGTCTCCCTGCTCTCAGAATACCATAGCTTTCCCTGGTTGAACGATAAAAAAAAAAAAAAAAAGAAGAAGAAGAAGAAGAAGAAGAAGAAGAAGAAGAAGAAGAAGAAGAAGAAGAAGAAGAAGAAGAAGAAGAAGACGAAGAAGAAGAAGAAGAAGAAGAAGAAGAAGAAGAAGAAGAAGAAGAAGAAGAGAAGAAGAAGAAGAAGAAGAAGAAGAAGAAGAAGAAGAAGAAGAAGAAGAAGAAGAAGAAGAAGAAGAAGAAGAAGAAGAAGAAGAAGAAGAAGGAATCATACTATCTCACAAGAGTGCAGCGCTATCCTTCAATAAATAAAGTGCCTAAATCAAATAAGTGACCATCAATCTCATAAAAATAACACAAAAGAGAATATAATCAAACAGAGTAAGTCCATCTTTCATTAAAGTCCATAAAGTAAGGAATGTCCAGTTTCCTTGAAAAGTGCAGTCCCATACACTATAGGAATCTTGACTTTTACCACCACAGTGCCCTTTGCCCCCACCTATGGGTGTGCTCTCACCTGCTCAGATAGATGCCACTATGCGCTTTTGCAGTATTATAGTGGCACTGCTCCACCGGCTGATCGATCCTGGTCCGCAGCTCCCAACGTGGTGTCACTTCTATGGAAAGCAAGAGTAAAAAGCGTAGGGCAGATTGTTTTTTTTACTTCTGAAATGTGAGTGAATTATACATTTTAAATAAAAACCACTATAAGCATTCTGCCCTATGGTTTCTTCCTCTTGCCTTCCATATGAATGACACTTCAAGTGGAAGAAACCATAGAGCAGAACGCTTAGTGTTTTTTATTTAAAATGCATAATTCACTCACATTTCAGAAGTAAAAATAAAACAAACAAACAATCTACCCTACGCATTTTACTCTTGCTTTCCATATAAGTGACACCACGTTGGGAGCTGCGGACCAGGATCGATCAGCCAGTGGAGCAGTGCCACTAAAATACTGCAAAAGCGCATATTGACCTCCTTTAGTTAGGGAGGGCCATCTCAGCAGGTGAGAGGACACCCATAGGTGTCCTTCTTTGCATTTGTACAGGTGAATGGATGCATATTTAACACAGATATATATATTAGATAAGATAGATATTAGATGTATATTAGTAAGGTGGTGTTAATATAGGTATAGTGCGGAAGGTTTTAAACATTTATAGAAAAGTAATCATGAATGAATGAATGAATGAATGAATGAATAACTTGTATAGCGCTACAATGCGAACTGAATCGCCTCAAGGCGCTGTTGGCGTTTGGTTATCAGCTTCTAGAAGAGGTAGGTCTTGAGTTTCTTCCTGAAGGCCTGATGGTTTTCTTCCATGCGAATGTCGGTTGGTAGAGCGTTCCATAGCCGAGGTCCCTGGACAGCGAATCTCCGTTCCCCCTTTGATTTGTAGCGGGATTTAGGAATGAGGAGAAGATTTTGATTAGCCGATCGAAGACTGCGATTCGGTGTGTAGTGTTTTATTTTCTCGCAAAGGTATTGCGGAGCGTTTCCATGTGCGCATTTGTGGGTGAGGCAGAGGGTCTTGAATGCGATCCGATTCTTTACGGTCAGCCAATGTAGGTTCCTCAGGGAAGGGGAGATGGATTCCCAGGGTTTTTTCCCTGTTATCAGCCTTGCCGCCGTGTTTTGGATAAGTTGTAAGCGCGCAAGTTGATATTGGGGTAATCCTATGTAAAGGGAGTTAGCGTAGTCCAGTCGGGAATTGATGACTGTTCCAACTACCACTGCTTTGTCCTCCTTTGGAATGAAGGGGAGGAGTCTGCGTAGCAGGCGGAGCAGATGGTGAGAACCACTGACCACTGCTCCTATTTGGGCATCCATTGACATTTCAGAGTCAAAAATGACTCCGAGACTCTTAGCCTTGGTCCTTGGGGCGATGGTCTGTCCAAAGATGGTAGGAGGTGTCCAAGGGATCTTGGTTCGGGGGTTATGCTTTGCGTGTAGAATAAGAAGTTCTGTTTTTGATTCATTAAGTTTGAGGGAGCTAGTGGTCATCCAGTCGTCTATCATAGAGAGGCATTTTCCTAATTGCTGATGATGTTCTTTTTGTCCGGTGATACGAAAATATAATTGAGTGTCGTCAGCGTATGAATGGAAGCAGAGGTCTGATCTTCTGATGATGTTGAGGAGTGGGCGGATGTAGATGTTGAAGAGCACTGGCGACAAGGGTGATCCTTGAGGGACTCCACAGGAGATTGCCCGGGTTTCAGAGGTGAAAGCTCCTAGTTTCACCGTCTGAGAGCGATTTCCTAAGAAGGATGCGAACCATTGTAGATCTGAGCCAGTGACTCCTGCTACTTCTGTGAGGCGGATGAGTAGAGTGTTGTGGTCCACAGTATCAAACGCTGCACTGAGGTCCAACAGTACCAGGAGACATGATTCTCCGTCATCCGCTGCTTCGAGGGCGTCGTCCCAAATCTTCAGGAGTGCGGTTTCTGTCCCATGGCCTGGGCGGAATCCTGATTGTAACTGGTCCAGGAGTGTGTGTGTGTCCAGGTGGCGTTGTATCTGTTGTACTACCGCTTTCTCCATGATCTTGGAAATGTTGTTCAAGCTTGTTGTTATCGGTCTTCGGTGGTTGGGGTCCCTGGGGTCGAGGTTGGGTTTCTTTAGTAGGGGTTTGATGATGCCTTGTTTGAGGGCGCCTGGAACAATCCCTTCTTTGAACGATTGATTTATGAGGTGCGTTATGGTGGGAGCCAGGATGTCGGAGCATTCTTTCAGGAGTTTTGTGGGGATGATGTCAATAGACGATGTGCTGTCTCTGAGATTTTTGATGATTTTTTTAGTGGTATCCGTGGTGATTGGGATCAGAGAAAACCTTGGTGGTTGTGGGATATTTGTGTCGATATCGACTTTTTGCTCTGTTTGCCTGCCGTCGGATGTTTTTTTCTGATCAATTGTAATCCTAATGTTGACGATTTTATTGATGAAAAAATCTGATAATTCATTGCAGAAATCTTGGGTTTCATTAGCGGGGGGCTCTAAGCATGCTGGGTTCATCGACTGAGCGACTATTTTAAAAAGTTCCCGGGGGCGGTTTAAGGCCGCTGAGATGGTATTTGAGAAATGGTCTTTTTTTGCTTTGAAGATTGCCTTCTGATAATTCTGTTTCAGTCCTTTGTATTTTGTGTGATTTTCCTTGGTGGGATTTATTCTCCATGCTCTTTCGGCTCTTCTGCGTTCTTGCTTGAGTAGCGTGAGCGAGCTGTTGAACCATCCTGCGTTTTTCCTCTTGATGAGTGTTCTGCGTTTTGGAGCCACTGAGTCTGCTGATTGTAGTAATACATTGTTTAGGGAGCTGAGAGTTTGCTCCGATGAGTGGGTTAAATTCAGAGTTGCTATTTTGTTTGATAAGGTGGTTTTGAAGGATTCGGAATGCAGTTTTTTCTGCGATCTGGTCCAATGGGTTGTTGTTGCAGGTTTCTGTTTTTGGTGGGTGATGTTGGTGGAGATTTTGAATTTGATGGCGTGGTGATCCGTCCATGGTAGTGGTATGTTGTCTACTGTGTTGATGTCCAGATTTTGTTTGAAGATGAGGTCCAGAGTATGTCCTGACCCGTGTGTGGGGGTCTTTATCAGTTGCTGGAGACCCAGTTCTTCTAGTTGGCTGATGCAGGCGGTCGCGATAGGGTCTTGGAGACTTCAACCTCTGGGCAAACTCTACCCAAGTACCAGGAGGTTTTTGGATTTCAGTGTGTGTATTGAGATAAACTCCGTGAGTGGTGTAAGCAGATTGGTCTTTGGTCCTGGCGGTCTGTAGCAGAGTAAAATGTGGGTGGTATCATGGGGTGTTGATTGAAGATGTAGCGTCAGTGTCTCCATAAAAGGTACTGGGTTCTGTAAGATCGGTTTGGTGAGCGCCAGGTGCGATTTAAAAATCACTGCTAGGCCTCCTCCTTTTTTTCCTATCCGATGTTCAGTTAGGATCCTGTAGTTCTCCGGCACCAATTCGGTGAGGATGGTGTTGCAGTCGGGTGTTAGCCAGCTTTCCGTGATGAAGAGGCAGTCTATATTGTTTTGAGTGATGAAGTCGTGTACTTCTAGTCTGTGTTTGGCTGCAGATCTGGTGTTGATCATGGCGCATGCTAATTGTTGTGGTTGGGTCGGTATCTTCCTGTTTTTGCAGGTTGATTGTAGATCGGTCTTTAATAGATGTTCTTTCCGTAGAATTTTTTGAATGGGAGCTGGCAAAGTTGCGGTGGAATTTCTTAGTCTGTGGAGGACTTCTGCTGAATATTTAAAGTAGCACATGGCCAGAGGATGAAGTTTAATGGTCCTTGGATGACTGAGCTGATGATCCGGATCCGGGTTTGTCCTGTTATCAGTCCAAGTATCAGACTTGCCGCCGCGTAGACTAAAGCCAGCAAGTTGATCGTGTGGTGCCCTATGTGTGAAGATGTTGATCCTGATCCGGGTTTGTCCTTTTATCAGTCTAAGTATCAGACTTGCCGCCGCATAGACTAAAGCCAGCAAGTCGATCGTGTGGTGCCCTATGAGTGAGGACTCGGTTTGGTTGGGTAGTAGATTCCTGGCTGTTCCAGCTGCCTCTGCTTGTTGCGAGGAATCCTGGACCAGAAGAATGCTGCTGGTGACAGCTGCGGTGTGTTGCTTAGTTGGAGCAAATAGTTCCTGTAGGGGGTGATGGGGGCCTGTTGAACCTACCACCCTCTCGTTGATCCAGAGGAAGGCGAAAAAAACCCCTAACTGTGCCAGCCAATTGCTCAGCGAGGGGAAAAAAATTCCTTCCTGACCCCCGAGAGGCGGTCGGACCACAGTGCCCTGGATCAACTGCTAGTGGGGGGGGGGGGGACCCCGAGAGCTTACCTGTTTGGAGATAATCCCTGAAGCGCTTGCTGTGTTGCCTGGTGCTTCTGCGATGAAGTCGGTTGCTGGGTAGGGGTGTGCTGCAGGGGGAGTGGGCACGCCGACCTGCGGAAGGGGGAAAGGATAAGCTGGGGGGTGGGATGAGGTGGGGTGAGTCTCATCCGCAGCCGGTTCCTTCCTCGTCTATAGGCTAGAAGCGCGGCGGTGGCGGCTGTGGATGTGACCCCACCTAGGGGACTGACCTGTGGTGGAAGGAGTGCCCGAAGTGTCTGCTGGGGTGTCCAGGAGGTCCTGGGAATGTCCTTGCAGTAACTGGGTGTAGTGGGTGTACCAAGATGGCCGCCGGACTAGGCCCAAGCTGCAGCCTGTCCTGGCTCTGGTGGTTCCTGGTTCTTGGTGAGTGCTGGAGGGCTTGGGGGCTAGGAGGCGGGGGGGGGGGACTTGCCGCAGCCCAGTTGGACCAAAGGGGGCTGAAGAGGCGATTAGGGGGGGGGGCAGATGGCCGGGACTAGGCCGAAGCCGGGGACTCGCCTGTCGGCTGAAGCCCAGGTGGGCAGCTGTGGACGGTGTGGCAGAAGTAGGGGGCCGATTGGTTGCGGGGGCCCACGGGAATCCGCAGTGGGGTCCGGGTATGCTGAGCACTGGCTGGGACTCCTGACTAAGGCAGAGGGGAAGCAGATGGCCGGCTTCGGCCGGGACTAGGCCGGAGCCGGGGACTTTCCTGGCTGCTAAGCCCGACGGGCGGCCGCGGCCGGCGCGGAGAAAAGGGGCCAATTGATTGCGGGGGGCCTGCGGGGGCTGCGGGGCTGCAGTGGGTCCTAGTGGATGGGGGGACTGGCTGGGTCCCGCTCCCCGGGGCTGTGGGCTCCTAAGCCTCCTAAAGGCTGGAGCTGCTGCCTGGGGCTGCTGGCTGGCTGGAGCTGCTAGGCGCACGTCTGCACGTCTCTCTGAGATGGTTGTAATTGTATGGCCTTCCTAATGCCCCGTACACACAATCAGAAAATCGTACGGAAAATATCGATTTCTAAGAGATCGTACGATAAACGGATCATTAGTACAGAGCTTTTGAGAGGCGTTTATGATAGTTCATCCGATATTATTCTATCGGACGTGCAGGAAAAAAAAATTTGTACGATGCCAGATCGTACGATTTTCGTTTAATCAGTACAGCTATTGTTCGAAAATGCAATACAAATGCATTACAGCACATGACATCACTTCCGAATTTTTTTTCTGTCGTACGGGAATTTGTGACTTTAGTAATCTCAGATTCGATCTGAGATTAGCATGCAAAAAAAAAAAAAAAAAAGAAGAAGAACGGACGATCATTCGTCCGATAGTCTCATCGTGTGTACGGGGCATTAGAGGATGCAACGGAGAGAGTGTGGAGCAACCCAAGAATTTAAAAAAAATAAATAAATAATAATAATAATAATAATAAAATACAATCTTGCCACTGGATTCCAAAATATAAACAGCCGGGGGTGATCCCGCTCGCCAGTCTTTTTTAACTGATCCAGTAGACTTTTGGAATATCATTTTCTACTGTAGCATTCACCCCCAAAGGGGCTATTGAGAATGATGGCCAGGTGTCCCTTGCTAGTACAAAAGGCTGCCTGCAACAGTCTCAATTCCATGCATATCGACAAAACACAGGCTCAGCCTACGGGATTGTCTTTTTGTGGATTTTAATTGCAGAAACTTGAAAGAGAAGGGGGATTTAGGTGTTCAGGGTACTCAAAATGATAGTAGAAATCAACAAGGGAGCAAACTTCTTAGAAAATCCTCTTGAACAGCCTTGACTGAGGTAATAGAATTACTGGTCATTTCCTAGGTCTCTGCAATAGCAGACCCAGTCCCATCCAGTAACCTATGGCACTCAATTCCCTCTAGCACATGCACACCCAAAAAGTCCAAAACCAGGTCTTATTCACAATTTCCTAGGATCTTTCCCCAGACCAGACTCCAAGATGATGCAGAAATCATTTTATCATAACTTCTCCAGGCCCTCAGCCCACCACCTGCTGAGGCCCAAACAGAAACTTCAGTACACAGGCAGGATCCCAGAGCAGCAGCCCCAAGACAAGAACACAGAAGGGCTCCCAAACATTTATCACCTCTCTAGCCACCTTCTGGGCACCCTTGTCCCAGTTATTGGCTGGGGTCTGATAAATATTCATAAATCAGTGGTTGACCCTCCTAGTCTATTTTCTGGAAGCTTCCTCCAGAAGCAAACAGAGGCAGTAAACCACTGATCTTAGGCAAACCTTGACCAGACAAAAAAAACTAAAAAACAAAAAAACAAAAAAACACCACTTCTCCACCGAGTACAAAAAAACTAAAAATGTTGTCTAACTTTTGGCAGGGTGCTACGCTACCAGACATGCACATCTATGGAAACTTAATACCCAAGATAAACAAATATAGTCTAAATACAAGAGGCATGTGTATTCTTACTTGAATCTTGGTGTGCATTTCTTCCAGATCTGTTCAGTAATCCAGCATGCCTCAGTACAAGAGCTTCATGTAATCAAGACCAGTCACTGCTGCTCTCCCTCCTTGAGTAGGGCTACTGGTCTTGTCTCTGCCCACTCCTGTAATTTTCTGTAGGTAGCATGTGGTTATGCTCTCTGCACATGCTATGTACAGCACAGTGATGATGTAACTGTTAATTTGGCTAGCTTTTACAAGCTAATATCCAGGTTTTCAAAAACATCTGGTGCATACTTTTTTTTTTTATAGACTTTCTTGCTATAGGGGGAATATATTTAATAACTGTTTTTGTGCCTGCAATTTAACTTCTACAGTACAGATGACACCCACTTACAATATGTGCCTAGCTTATCTATAATTGGCTCTAACATTTTCTTGTTTCAGAAATAGGAAGCCATTAAATAAATAAAATGAATAATAATTAGAATAATAAGTCTTATGCCCCATACACATAAGTGGAAAATCCGCCAGCAAAAGTCAGCTGAGAGCTTTTGGTCCGAAAATGCGACCGTGTGTTTGCTCCATCGGACTTTTGCTGGCGGTATTTCAGCCAGCAAAAGATTGAGAGCATGTTCTCAATTTTTCGGTCACAAAAAGTTCAGATTGTAAATTCCGATCGTCTGTACCAATTCCTACGTGCAAAATTCCTACGCATGTTTGGAAGCATTGAACTTCATTTTCTCGGCTCGTCGTAGTGCTATACGTCACCGCGTTCTTGACGGTTGAAAGTTCAGCGAACATTTGTGTGACCGTGTGTATGCAAGCCAAGCTTGAGCGCAACTGCGTCAGAAAAACCATCCAAGATTTTTCCAACGGAAATTCTGTTTGTGTGTACGCGGCATTAGACTGCTTTCACACCGAGGCGCTTTACAGGCACTACATCGCAAAAATAGCGCCTGCATAGTGCCTGTAACAGCCTCTCCTGTCTCTCCAGTGTGAAAGAACAGAGTGCTTTCACACTGGAGTTGTGCGCTTGCAGGATGGTAAAAAAAGTCCTGCAAGCAGCATCTTTTCAGCGCTGTAGGAGTGGTGAAAATTGTGGGGCCAATCCCTAAGTTAGATAAAGAGTATCATCGATACCGTACCATCATCCAAAAATTAGAATTGAAAGATTTTTCTGGCAATCTGGTTCCCAATCCAGAGAGCCGGGGGGGGGGGGGGGGGGGGGGGGGGGGGGAGCTAGTGGACTATTGCGGTACTGGTGTATGTATTTAGCTCACAAATGTGCAAAAGATATAAAAGTCTTTAAATCATTTATTACAGAAAAAGAAATGAAAACAACATCTAAACATAAATATATACTAAAAGCTGTACATATAATGGATGGTTTCAATGTTTCATGACTAGTTTCGCCAACAAAGTGGCTTCTTCAGAACATATGTACATCTGAAAAACAAATTTACAGATATAATACATTGCAGTATATCATGATGCGAAGATCGCATCAAATGTACATGGGAATAGAGATTCAGTGCGTAAATTGGTTTCCTTACCCACGTTGAGCACAGTCAGGGTGTGGTGAGCGCACTCAGGCACGGTCTCCCGCGGCGACTGGGGGAGAGGGTAATTGCCAGGCAACGCAGGCTATGGTCTAATGGGGAAGATGATATGTGTAGCAGCAAATGGTTAGTATAGACATCCAACAGTGTGTGTGTCCGTCACCATGGGTCACCCAGGGCTGTTTATGGTGTCAAATGTGGTCATAATATACTCACACATCGTGGCGGATGGTGAGTGTGGGTGAGGGAAGGCCGGGAGAACCACGTGGGGGTGTGCAAGACCATGATAGGTAAAGTTTGGTATTACATGAATTGTGTTGGAGTGAATCTAGCTAACTGGGGAACCATATAAATTCTATGGTAGTCGGTGCAAGGGGTGGTGAGGAGAAGAAAAATCGTGCTCAAATTAATAAAAGATTTAGATAAGGTAAAAATGAAAATAAATGAAAAAGTGAGAGAGAAATGTTGATATGGGAGGGAAAAAAGAAAAGGGGGGGGGGGATGTGTGGATGGGGGCCTAATTAATGAACCGGTGTCAATATCACCAAATATTACAGTGTCTAAAATTATCCATATGAATGGGTGAAAAGAAGGGGGGGGGGGGCCGGGGTAAGGGCAGGACTAGACTGTCCGTGCAATGGAAAGTGAATGCTGCAAAAAAGGTGATGGTGCTAATCCCAGGGCTATTGCCTTGGTAGGAACAATATGCTTAACACGGTGATGATGGAGTGTTGGACAACACAAGAGTGAGGGAAGGGAAGATAAGATCCGTGCTTATGGGGACGTGAAGGGAGAACAGGGGGGGGGGGGAAACAAGGGAGCAGAAAAGGGGGGAGAGAAAGGGAACACACGTGGGGAACAGAGAGCTGCATACCTCTGGTGCCCTATAGATAGCAAGGACCAGGGTGCATCCCACCACCTGAGTGCGCTCACCACACCCTGACTGTGCTCAACGTGGGTAAGGAAACCAATTTACGCACTGAATCTCTATTCCCATGTACATTTGATGCGATCTTCGCATCATGATATACTGCAATGTATTATATCTGTAAATTTGTTTTTCAGATGTACATATGTTCTGAAGAAGCCACTTTGTTGGCGAAACTAGTCATGAAACATTGAAACCATCCATTATATGTACAGCTTTTAGTATATATTTATGTTTAGATGTTGTTTTCATTTCTTTTTCTGTAATAAATGATTTAAAGACTTTTATATCTTTTGCACATTTGTGAGCTAAATACATACACCAGTACCGCAATAGTCCACTAGCTCCCTCCCCCCCCCCCTCCGGCTC